>CM070094.1:13056504-13519004 GCA_036178185.1 Liparis tanakae
TTGGATAAGTTAAAACATACAATTTGGCGTATCTTCTTAAATAAAATGTTACTTTTTAATCTAAATTTTGTAACGCTGAAACGATGTGTCTTTTTTTCATGTTTAATATATCCTTGTTTTTTTTGACAAACTACTCTATCTTTTAGTTATCCCCAAATTAACTAAATCTTGAGACGCTAACTTGCTAAAGACAGGATGCTAACGTCCTAAATATTATATTTTAATAAGGGCCACTTGTTCAGTTGACACTCTAATAAGTTAAAATATTAAACTTTTGTTTCTTTTGGCTTCTTCTTAATTAAAATGTTACTTTTAATGTGTTTTTGTAGCGATAAAACAATGTATCTTTTTTTCACATTTATTGGCTCCTCCTCGTTTTTTAGGGGAATGATGAAAAACTCCCAATATCTTTTAGTTATCCCCAAATGAACTTCATCATGAGATGCTAAAGTCAGTATACTAATGTCCTAAATCCTACAATAATAACATGTTACACTTTTGATTATTTTGTCTTAATTAAAATGTAACTTTATTCTACTTTTTGTAGCGACAAAACTATTTCACTTGTACTTACTTTATTTAAATTTTTGTAACCTTTTTTTATTTATTTTTATGCATTTTTCGTTTTTTTTTGTTATCATTGTTGTCTCAGGCACCAAAGAGAAGACCCTGATCGACATTCTGACCCACCGCAGCAGCGCTCAGCGACAGCTCATCTGTGAAGCTTACCAGGAAGCCACTGGCAGAGTAAGAGCACAAGGAACCTCAAAAAACCACAGGCCTTGAACGCAGCACGGAGAAACACTCTTTGTCCTCATTAGTCCTCTCCTTGTGCCGACGTTAAAGAGTCTACCTAAATATTTGTTTGACCGTGTGTGTTTGCATACTGTATGTTTGCATGTGTGTGCGTGCTTGTGGGCGGGGCCTCTGAATGCCGAGTGACGGGTTGTGTTCTCTACTCCACAGACGCTGGTGGACGACCTGCGAGGAGACACCAGCGGTGACCTGGAGGAGCTGCTGGTGGCGCTCGCCACGCCGCCCGCCACGCTCGACTGCCACGAAGTGATGCGTGCCATGAAGGTCCGTTTGATACTCTTTATTCATTTTTATATTGTATTTTTTATAATTATTATTTATTAGTTTATGTAATGAAAAAAGGTTAAAAATATAAACCGCTGTTGATGCCAGCAGCCAATGTAAACTATGAATGGAAAATAATGTCTAATATTAATTGTATATAATATATGCATGATATTTAAATGATCCTTTTCTGTTATATCTTGCAAATAAATAATAAACACACTGTGGACATTGTATTTGTTTTATTTAATAGCAAGAAGCCTTTCAAATGCAAGGAATTCTCCTTATGTGTGCAATACATATTGTTGAATAAATTCCAAATTAATGATAAATTGGGAATATATATATATATATATATATATATATATATATATATATATATATATATATATATATATATATATATATATATATAGATATATATCTAACCCTTTAAAAAAAAAAAATCTTTAAGGGAGCCGGGACCACGGACAGCACCCTGATCGAGATCTTTGCCTCCAGGTCCAACCAGCAGATCAAAGCCCTCACCGATGTCTATCTGGAGGGTAAACGACAACAACAATGCAAGCGGCAGGACGGAGAGCGTTTTCTTAATCACGACTTTAATGTGTTTTCTTCCACAGAAACGGAGAAGAAGTTGACCCTTGACCTGAAGAATGAAGTTTCTGGAGACTTTTCAGATGCACTGCTCCTCCTGGCTGAGGTTTGTCATGTCACTCTCTCTCACACACTTCCTGGCCATATATCTCAGCAACTCTTGGCGAGGCATCATTGGGTAGAATGTTTTCTCCCTCTTTTTATTTCTTTCTCTCAAGTTCTTTTTATATTTATTTTGTACTAATCTGTTCAGATTTTACTTGTATCTTAAAAAAAATTAGATCATGGGAAAAGATAAAAATGGATAAATACATAAAATAGAAAAAGTTTAAATACTAATGGATAAATACAAATTCAGAGAAATAGTCTGTGTTCTCTTTAACTGAACGTTTGTTATCTTGACGGTCGACATCATTCTAAACACAAAAGGAGAATAAACGAGTCCAGTTGGTTTGAAGGCGGCTCGTTGTTGACGCCTCGAGTCCACAAACGGTTTTAGTGTCACCTGAAGGTTTGAAGACGTCAAGATCGACGTGTTTTTGTTTTCAGGGCAAGAGAGACGAGAACACCACGGTGGACACGGAGAAAGCCAAAGAGGACGCCAAGGTGCCTTGAACCGGATTCACTGCAGTCCAGATAATTATTTCTATAAATAAAGATATTTAGAAATAAATAATAACAAAAATGTATAAATAAAAAAAATGGGTAGAAATACATTTCAAAATATGTAGAAATAAATTTTAAAAAGGATATACCTTTAAAAAAAAAGAAATGTGTATTTCCTCCCACCAGACCCTCTATGATGCCGGGGAGAAGAAGTGGGGAACGGATGAATCTAAATTCGTGGACATCCTCTGCCAGAGGAGTGTTCCTCAACTCAGGCAAAGTACGGCTGAGCTCATCGAGTTCATCTTCAGTTGTCGTGGTAACCATCTAAATCGTGTGTGTGTGTGTGTGTAGCGCTGATTGAGTACAAGAACATCAGCGGGAAGACACTGCAGCAGAGCATCGAGGGGGAGATGACGGGGGACCTGGAGGAGCTGCTGGTGGCCATCGGTCTGAGCTCAGCTGCTCACTCTTATGTGTATATTTATATATATATATATATATATTTATTTATATGAACTCTTGCTCCTCAGTGAAGTGTGTGAAGAGCGTGCCGACCTACTTCGCAGAGCGGCTGCATCAGAGCATGAAGGTGAGCAGGCCGGAAAGGACATCCCATAATATGCAGAGATGATGCTGGCCGTTGCTCTCTCGATCGCTCTCACTCTTTCCTTTCTCGCTTCACTCCCCCCTCCCGCTCCTGGCCACATATCTGAACAATTCTTGGTGTCATTAAGTAGAATGTACTCTTCTCCAATAATTAAGACACTAATTATGATTTCACCAAAGTTGAATAATGAGTCCATGGCGTGAGAGCTGCTCACCTACAGGACACTAAACCCTGTGTGTGTGTGTGTTGGGTCAGGGCGGGGGAACCGACGAGTCCAGTCTGAACCGGATCATGGTGAGCCGGTCTGAGATCGACCTGCTGGACATCAGGGCCGAGTTCAAAAAGCTCTACGAGTACTCTCTGCACTCCGCCATCAAGGTGAGGGATTATTATATATATATATATATATATATATATATATATATATATATATATATATATATATATATATATATATATATAAAAAGAAATGTAACATATATTTACATCTACAACAGAGATTTTTTTTATTTGGCTTAGAGATCCGTGAAGGTCAAAGACTGTTTGGAATCTGAGTAATCTGAATAACTGCGACATGGAAAGCTGCCTGAACGCCTCATTGAACTCTGAACTAATGTCACTAACACTAAAGGCAGAGCTGGTGGTCTGGAGGATCGGCACGCTGTGATCCACGGGTCCACAGTCGGGTCTGATGCTTTAGCTTCCTACCAGATGTAAAGAGAATTTAAACGTAGCACCACCTCTGCCTTTAAATACACATTGATGGGACTTTCCTAACACTCAAATCAAACTATTTATTGATTAGTAATCTGTCTTCACGGTGTCTACCCACTCTTTTTTGTTTTTCTGCTTGTGTACCTGAGATGTGTCATCGAAATATACTCAAAGTACAACACAGTACTAAGTTAAAGTACTCATTATGCAGAGCTCCACATTTAACATAAACGGATGAATGCATCAGTATTTATAATCTAATAATAAACATATGTATTTTTTATATATATATTTGTTTAAATATACATTTTATATTTAAAAAAATAAGTGTTTTTAAATGTGTATATATAAAATAATAATTTATTGGATTATAAATACTGATGCATTAATGTGTTCATCTTTAATGTGGAGCTCAGTTAAATTACATTCATAATATTATGGGATTTATATTTTGTTATCTGAAAATTAAAAAAAAGTACAATATTTTCCCTACGCAAAAAGCAGTATTCTGTACCGAAAGGCAGTACTTTGAGTATAGGCTCCGCCCCTACCCCTGCATGTAGACCCCGTTTCTCCTGGCTTGTGTTGTGTCCTCCAGTCGGACCTGTCGGGCGCCCTGGGCGACTGCGTGGAGTCCATCTGTGGAGGAGATGACTAAATAACACCAGACACCTGGAGGACAACCCTTCACCTCCTCTGCTTCTTTTCATCTTCACGCCACTAACCCAGAGCTTGTAACTTGGTCAAACTGGAGTGTTTAATACAACATTCTGTTCTGTTTCAGTCTGATTGCGGAGGGAAATATAAAAAGACTCTGAAAAAGCTTTGTGGAGGAGATGATGATGATGATGATGATGATGATGATGATGAGTAACCACTTCCTGGACTTTTTGTTTCTTCTGGCAATTCTCCTGACATGGAAGATTATATAAAAATGAATAATGGACTTGTATTTAAAATTATTTCTGAACCAGCTAAATGATATATTACTTAAATAGGAAAACTATGGAAACTATCAAATGTGTCAATTTCTGCCCGAAACTCCTTTAACACAACAATAAAAGACTAATTAAAACAGATTACTACTTTAAATAAAAAAACTGCTGCAGTTTGTACTCCTAAATGGATAACATACTATTTCATCCTTTCGTATCTGACTTGGTTCTCTTCTCTCTTTGTATCTTTTTTTAACTTGCAGAAATAAATAAAAAGCTCATGCAAAGTTTGACTTGTTTTTCACAACACGCCAACGTTTGACCGATGGGCTTCGTCTGTGAATATACTTTAAACCTCTAGTCTAAAGTATAAAAACAAACACCTCACTCTGTCTCCACTGAATTTTCTCCGCACAATTATACATTCTAAGACATAAAGATACATCGACTACATGATCATAAAAACCTTTTCATACAAGTCTGATGTAAACGCCAAAAAAAAATGGTTTTGCATGTAATGTTTTGCCCAAATTAATATATTGATGCAAGTACTTGTATTCGGAGTGCTGGAAAAACCCTGACGACAGAGCGGCTTGGGGTGAGGAGGTCAAATCTCATGGACCACCAGACGCCATTCAAGGTGCATTAAAGACAAACAAATTATTAAAACTTCATTTTTAAGGAAATGAAACGTGGGATTAGGTTCTTTACGACCTGGAGATAAAATATCCTCTGACGGAATAAATGGTTTCTTAAACTCCTGTATGTTTTATTCATGCTGTAAAACGCACGCGCCAAGGCCTCCAAACCCTCCAAATTAAATCCATTTGTCTTTCAGGCCTGCAGGGAGCCGGCGGTTAAACTCTGGGCCCGACTATTGAGGTGGATAGGAGCCTGGAGGCAAAGACATTTTCCTCATTAAAGCCAAAGTAATCACCCAGAAGCCCCCCCCCCCCCCCCACACACACACACACACACATCTTCATATTCTGACAATCACATTCCCTGTGTGTGCGATGATAAAACAGGAAGCTATCGGCACAAAAGATAATTAAGAACACTGATATTACGAGCCATGTTAGGAAGGCAGCGTGTTAAATTACACCCCAGAGTTTTGTCTGAAGGGCCTCAAACATAAAATACCCAGCTGCGTCGACGAGTCAGATTTCATAATCTTTAAAGCTTCATCCACACACTCGTCACAGGGAATAAAAAGCTCATTGCTATCTACAGACAACTTTATTTGGCTCATAGGCACGTGGAATTAGCAAGCTAACTTGTTGGCTAAATAGCTTGTCATAACAGCCACAAATAAATGACCGTTTTACTTTCAATTTTCTTTTCCGTAAAAGCATATACTGTGGTGGGAATAAAATACAACGTAAAAGAACACAACTGTGTTTTTATAAGCTGCCAAAATGAAATATACTATAGAATTTAAGATTACAAGTCAGGCATCATTGGGAAAAATGGGAAAACTGTAAAATGTCATCAACTAAATTTATGTAAAACACGCTAAAGTGTTTAGAACTGTATGCTTGTACAGGAGCTAAGTACAGGAGCTAATTACAGTAGCGTGCTCACACAAAGCTAGCATTAGCTTGATCTCGTCCTATCATTTTTAATCTTTAACTGCATCACTTGTTGATAAATGGTGCTAACGTATTACTTTAAAGAGCATAACAACGTTTTCAAATATAGCTTCAGGCCTTTAATAAGCATAACAAGTATGGTGTAGATTAGAATATGTTGAGGCTAGCATTTTTGACCGGATGCCACTTGTGTTATTGTGGAATCCCAAATCTATGCAGTATTATGTTCACAAGTGCCTGAGCTCACTGCAGATGCATGCTCATACGTAGCTACCGTTAGCTCGCTAACAGCTTGCTATCTGGTCCTATCATTATTTTATTCATTAACTGGATCCCTGGTAGACATTTGGTGCGGAAATAACACTTCTGATTTTCGCTGTTGCACTGGTAGACTGTTGCTATAGCATGATGAGTAAAGGGGTGGATATGAATATGCTAAGATGTATACAGTATGAAAACGTGTAGCTATACCAAACATATGAACTGCATGCATAATTCACTGCAACAGGACATAAACTGGGACACATTTGGTGTGCAGAATATAACGAATACATAGTTATTCTTAACAAAATGTGTCTTTTTGAGCAGATGATTATTTTGTTTTACTTACCTTATGCCTTTTTGACATTCCTACATGCACTGGTATCTCTGTCATCATACCCGTGAAGTCCTGTGTTTTCCTTCACTGTGGTTCTTTTGTACGAGGCCTTTAATTAGTGACCATACCTTCTGTGACAATGTGAGCGCTCACAGCGGAAACACACTCGGGGGAGAATGTAGGCAAAAGTAGGCCAAGTTCACTTGCACGTCTGTGTGCGTGTGTCTGTGTGTGTGTGTGTGTGTGTGTGTGTGTGTGTGTGTGTGTGTGTGTGTGTGTGTGTGAGAAAAGTGTAACTGACCAGAATTCCAGAGCAGCTCTCTTTATCCCTCCTGACACGAATTCCAGGAAGTGGAAGCTCGCCCGTTAACATTTCTCTAATGATATTCTCCCCGAGGGAAGAGTATTCATTCATAAACTGGACTGCCAGTCAGAGGATGAATGGAGGGGTATGCGATGATGTCACCGGGCCTCCTGCACACAGCTGATTTACACCTTTAATTTCCTTCTTTATGTTCAGCTGCAAAATCTCTTGTGCCCACTAATTTAATAGTTCTCTGCAACACATATGTATGTTAGTATGTATGTAAGAAGACCGTGACCTCTGACCCCTTAAAAGAAAGTCCCTAAGAATTGAAACCCTTTAGCACATGTGGGTTATAATCTTTGTTTTTGAGACCCAACTATGTGGAAAAAGACATCCCTGTATTCATCTTGACACCCCTCTTTGATATAGAGTACTACAATTAATTATAATTAATTAAATATATAACATCTTTGAAATACTGTAGAGTGTTATTTCCCCTAAACGACCTGGGGGTCAGAGGTCACCTGGTTCAGTTCAGCAGGGTGCATGTTCTTGTCAATGTGTCGGACGATTGTGTGCATGTGTGTATTATACTCACCAACAGGTGGCGCCATAAACCTCTCTCTCTCTCTCTCACACACACGCACACAGACAACAATAAGTAGGAACGATCCTCCCCCTCCCCCTCTATCTGCAGACCTAGACATGCGGTTCGTACAGTCACGTGGTCCCGCTCTGCTCCGCCTCTTGGCCACGTGACCTGCGTGGGGTTATAATGGTTGACCGGCTACCCGCAGAAGGGAAGCTCGGTTCACCTTGAGCCGTGAACCACGAGGGGAAGGAATGCGTGCTTGTGTGTGCGGCGTGACGAGGTGGATCCTCCGGCCCGCGCACGCGCCTTTGTTCACGGGGAGTCTGTCCCGCACACACAGCCAGCTGTCGCACCGCGTCCTCATTGGCTGCTGCGTGTGGTGGGGGGAAAAACATCTTTTTTTTCCTTTTTTCTCCACTGCGGATCATCGGTAAAATAAATAATAAATACAAAACCAAGCGAACACACAGTTTTTGATGAGGATTTAAATAATGTATGTTATCCGATGTTACTGCACGTTACTTTAGTGACAGGTTTGCATTATTTGCAGCCTGCTTTCTGCTCTCCTTCCTCAACCAGTCTGTGTGACACTCAGGCCGCCCCATTATAGTCGGTACACAATGTACAGAAGCCCATTTGTGTCAAAACGGATATATTCACGTTGTTACGGAACAATCAACATTGTACAACAAGTGGTGCCTCTACGGACCTTTGGGTCTGTAAATGTACTCACCAGAATTTATAGAAAATGTTTTTAAACTATATATATTTTGGAGGGATTATTTGTACAATATATATATAGATAATAATAATTATATATTTTTTTGGGTGGGGGGGGTGTTTGCATTTTTACAAATATATATATTTGTATATTTACAAATATATATATATTTTTACAAATATATATATTTGTAAAAATCCAAACAAAACCAAAAAGTAATAACGTTTTGTATTGCATTATTGGTATTTCCTACACTTTGCTCTTAGTATATATAGTCAAATGCTGCAGATTGCAATGGGTGCAGAAGTAAATATGGAATGATTAATGTAAGTTGCTTTATATACACGAGGCATGTGGACATATATATTAAGTACAATGAGCTTGGATTTATATTTGACAGTGATGACATTTTTGTTTCAAAAAGTGTGTATTTAAAAATAAATTTAATTTATTTTGCATATATATATATGTTGTAACTGCCCTATCTACGAGGACATACAGTAGTTAGTAGTTTAGCTCATTGTATTTGCCTGGGAGATACTATACAATAGTAAAACCTGTAACTTTGTAATTGAAAAACATTTATTGAAAAATGTGTCTGCTGCAGTTTTATTTTGTGGTGTCTCACACGAGGGTTCGGCATGGCACACAAAAAAAGATATCCATCAATTAATACAATTTAATTGACATTTTCAGTAGAGTACAATGTTAGCTTTATTTGATTATTTTATAACATAGCAGGTATACCTGTTATGTTATATAATATAATATGTTATACATCATTTTTATTTTATTTTACAGATGTATACCTGTAAAATAAAAATAAAGAAATATCTGTATTGCGCATAATCCATTCAGTTTCCCCTCTCTTCTTGGCACTAACAGGCTTCCATACTTTTTCCCCTTAAACCAATCATAACAACGCACAGGGGCGGGGCCACGTCATGTTAGGTTGTCTCTGGGTAAATAACAAACACCACCCACTTATTTTGTAGACGGGCGTTGTGGAGTCACGAGGAAGTTTAACGTTCAGCGAAGATCCAACGGGGGAAAATAATAATACATTACAAAAATGACACCGACGTGAAAGGAGATGACCGAGGTGAACCCGATGAAACCGTCTTCGCTGGGAGGATTTCCGATGAGACACACACGGCTTCTCTGTTAGCCCACCTCGCGCAGTTGGGGCTCAGCTCGTGAGAGGGAAGCTTGTTAGCCGCTAACTAGCCGCGGTAGCAGCAGCTCGCGAGCTAACTACCCGCCACTGCCGCAAGCTCGTGAGCTAAGTCGCGCGCGTGGTGTGTTTGTGTGAAGGAGAATATTAACGGCTCCGAAGCGACCTTTGGGAATCGTTGCGGTTGCTAGCGAAGCTCGTTATCCGCAAACTACCCTCTACGCCGCAGCGCGCGAGCTAAGTTGCGCGGCGTCTGCGAATCTTAACAGCTACGACTGTTGGAAACCATTGGATACAACCCCCCCTTCCTGGAGGGCTTCGTCGCCACTGACGGTGCCATTATCAAACCCCGGGGCCAGCCGCGTTGCCTCCCCCGCTGCCATCTTTTCATTATCGGCGTGGCGTCTCGCCCCGCGGGCCTGCAACGATGTCCCCCATTAGCTAACGAACATAGCACTGATTTTTTTTGGGGTGGACATTTTTTTTGTACGTGGTGCGAGCGGATTTTTTTGTGTGCAGCCTTTCTTCTCGTATCTTCACTGTACTTTCATGTCGTGTCACCCGACAGCTAGCCGTCCCTCCAGAAGAACCAGACGCGGAGCATGCAGGAGGAGAAAAGGCTCCAGATAAAGTAGACAAGGGGCGTTCGCACACGATAGTTAAGCTAAACCGTGAGCGGGGGGTTTAATCTACCGACACTCACAAAAAACACAAAAGAGTTACACACACAAAAAACAGTAGACGAAGGAGCATGAAGAAGTTTTCCAGGATGCCGAAGTCCGAGAGCGGTGGGCTCGGCGGAGGGGCGTCCAGCTCCGGAGTCAGCAGCTACTTCGGGAAAGTGTTCGCAGTCGGCCGCTACCAAGTCACCGTGGATGAGCTCATTGCAGAGGGTACGTGGAGCATGACTGTGTGTGTGTGTGTGTGTGTGTGTGTGTGTGTGTGTGTGTGTGTGTGTGTGTGTGTGTGTGTGTGTGTGTCTCTAAGCCCCGTGGTATTCACTGGGACACACCCGTCTTCTTCTGTTTGGAGAGAATAACTTGGCAAACTCCTCCAGCTTTGTTCCTTTTATGGGCTGGTAATTGATTTGCCCTCCACAGTACCCCCCCACCCTCCCTCCCCTCCTCAACATCTGCCTCTTTCCTAAGAAAGTGCATGCGAGGAGGGGTTGAAGTAGGTCGGCCTCTTCCAGGCTTTTGGTATTTTTTAAAGTGGGGTTTGGTGCATAGCTGGAATTTTAAAACATACATCTATTCTGCCACACAGCGTAGCTTTTACATCCGGCGGGTTTTATTTGAGGACATGTGTAATGTTTGGACTGGTGTCTCCACCCGAGAGGACACTCGTTTTCTCTAAACCTGCACTTAATTGGATTAGATTCTCAGGATGTCGTCAAACATTTTTTTCATGGCTTTACTGGAGAAATCTACTTTTAAATATATTAAAATGATATTCACAGGCAACATATGAGGAAGTGTGTGGGTGTAATTATTATTAGAATTAGAAGCCTCCTATTTGATTTATAGAATAATTGGTCATCAGGTTCTCCCCTTCCAACAGCAAAGAGTTGGTTGTCTTTCCAGGCTCTTTTATTACAGAATCGGGGGATGCTAATGAGCTATAACTGCAAAATAATATTTGCTAATCCCCTTTAGCTTGTAATGCGGACTAATTGTTAAACGATTATTGTGTGGGGGACTGATGGTTATAGCATGGATCAATGCGTTACTTAAATACTGGAATACCTGGAAGAGTTCATGTGGGTGAAAGGGAAACTGATATTACTCCCACCGCACTATAATTAGAATGCGTTTTTATTTAGCATGCGTACTATTATCGTTACTCTTTGTAAGTCACTATGAATGAAGAGTGTAAACGAAACATTTCAGACACTTCTGTGTACCGTAGTGCTGAAAACATCCCATAAACAAACCGCGCCACAACCCGTCTTCCTGTGAGGCCGTGTGTCACGAGTCGCGTGTCGTCACACGATCACGTGATCTGGTTGTGGAGCACTCGGTCTGCATTGTGATCCTTCTGTACCGAGGAGGGAAGAGGCGTGTCGGGCTGCACCGTTGATCATAACCGTGTGTTTAATTTGAACTTAACACTGTCTGCTGCATCTGGAAATAGACTGAGCGTGGAATCCAAAAGTAGAACGTGGCTTGTTTTTTTTTTTACACCGTAGAAACCGGGGAGCCACGTTTGTTACGGTATTAAAACAAACTGAGTAAATAGCCATTTGGGACATTTACAGCGTCGCTGGACAGAAATGGAGCATTCAGACTATATTTTTAGGTTTCAACGTGGACAAGTACGTCAAATCTTTTTACGGGAAGCAAATTTCTACTCTTCTCACACAGCTTATTTTGTGTTTATTAGTGATTATCAAACCGCAACAGTCGTCTCTTACCGTGGCACTCCAGGGACGTTTTTCCAGAAAATCAACATGCCTTTGACGTGCACGTTGCACAATATGCACAGGGGTATTTAAAATACCTGCATGCGTCGTCAGAAGAGTGCTGCACATCTGCAACTATCAACAGAGAAGAGTGCAACATGGCATTTTAACTTATTGTTGAGCCCTGTATTTAGACAGGTGTGTAACAATGTAAATGTACCAAATTAAGTGGAATCGAATTAGTCTTAAAATGCAGAATTAGTAGAATCAACAGCTCCAGGATGGTTTGGTATGGATGTTCTCACTCTGCGGTGTCACACGGGCAGAAGGAGGGCAGTACTGCTGTCTTTACTGAGAATTTTCTTTTTTTCTTTTTTTTTTATGGCCATAACCGCTTGGCAGGTAACTTGCTCCGTCCTGCTCTATATAAAGACCTGCTATGCTGGGAAAGTGGTAAATGTGTCACAGCTACATTTGGGGATTTACCAAGGGACCACCAGGAGTGTTTCAAAAGGTTGAGTTCAAACCTTTGTAGTGTTGCTCGCTAAGCTTTCTCTTTGTCCTTTCAAGCTCTTAAGAACCCTGTTGATGCACGTCCCAGGTATCTTGAACCGTGCTGCGTGTAAAACTTAGTTCTGAATTGACAGCGGAAGCATGAAGCCATGAAGTGAAGTTTCATGTGTCCCGTTGGCAGCCATTTATTCTTGCCAATGACATTTGCGTAGAGCCGTATTGTTCCTCCATTGAGGAGGAACACTGTCATTTCCCTTTAGCCTCTGTGTCTGCTGCTGTCTGCGTCAGGAACACGGGAGGCATGAAGCAACAGGATGCATCTGTGAGCGTAACTAATGCAGTCTGATCCTGCAGTAAAGCTTCATGGAGGTTTTAATATGGAAAGAAATGGATAACACGCTCGTGAATACCATGACAACATGAATCCGCCTCTTCCTTCTGTGAGCTAATGGCTAACTAGCTACATCTACTGCCATCAAACCAGCAAGTCAGCGGTGAAGCCCCGCCTCCTGCTTGATTTGAGTGGCTGTCTTGG
The DNA here is from genome assembly GCA_036178185.1 of Liparis tanakae. NCBI lineage: Eukaryota > Metazoa > Chordata > Actinopteri > Perciformes > Liparidae > Liparis > Liparis tanakae. Next base: position 13,069,480 of record CM070094.1, read on the forward strand.
CCATGTGACTTTGATGAGTGGATGGGTAAAACAATGAAGAATATTTAAATCTGTATGCATGTCTAAAAACCGCAAGAAAGAATTATGATGGGGGCAAACTATTTATTTTGTGTCTTTTAGTTTCAACCGAATATTATAACCATCACAAAGGGAGGATTTATTGCACGACTGTTGTATTAAACGATAGGGAATACACCTGTTGATTTTATTTCGGATGCTTGAAGCCACTGTTTCAAGAATTCAAGATGCACTCTTCCCAAAACACTTGGCGATAAAACCGATGGCTGCCTGGAACACGGCTTGTTGTGACCGTAACTTGCATAACAAGCCAGTCGCTGTAGGTACAAAGCCAACCTCCTGGTAGCTGATGGCGTTTAACATGTCGGTGTCTTTTCATAATCTAACAGACAGGAAGGCTCTTGGCTAAGTGGTTCCACTTTCCTGAGCAGTTCTACACGCATGATATCGGCAACACGGTTATAATTAATTGCCGACTCGGCTAATTGGGGTCTGAGCATCCGCCAACTCTGTGCTCCATCGCGACTCGCTGTGTCTGCTCCTGCATCAGTGCAGCGTGAGGCCGGCGGCCCGGTCTCTGGGACTCCCCGGCCACAACAAGCCACATCAACAGACTGCGTTTCCATGCCAACAAATGCTAAACACGCATCCACCAAACGGTTCTTTTGACCTCTGCACAACAGGCAAGGTTCATCAGTTCCGCCAGTGTGTGTGTGTGTGGCTCATTGTTGTGCATTTCTTCAGTGGTTTTTGCTTTGTGTCTGAATCGTAGACGAAAGCTACCGCCGGCCGTTAAGTAAACGCACCGTAGATATCTGCATCGACACAGTTTACACAAAGTTGAAACGCAGTCGGCTCATGCCTGAAGCGTTTGGTTGAAATCTGTATCTGACGTCTACGGTCACTATTTAATCCTCTGTTCAGCCTGAAAACGACGTGAGAGACGAGCCTCGACTCTTACCTACTCCTGCACCCATTCGACTCTGGAGAGTTCTAACGCATGACGTCACATGGCATGGAGTCAACGTGTACTACCTAAAGCACGTTTTCTTCCCAAATCCGCCATGATTGACATCTTTCTTAAATGGACGGTCCTTGAACGCATCACGTGCAACGGACACTTCCGTTAGAGAAAATTACCGAAACTTATCTTTACATTGTGTTTTATAATTCATCAAAAACATTTCATCAGATTATGTGAGACGCCTGATGCTTCTCCTGTCCTCTAATGCCAAGTAGAGGTGGGAGACGTATATAAAGACTGTGTTGCACGTAGAGCCTCCATCTTGATGTTTCCGACATAGAAACAAAAGAACTGTTTGAGTCCTCTCTCCTTCTCGCCACGATTGTTCCGTTTCCAGAGAGGTGCAGCGAGAAACGAGGCCACGGAGGGAACAATGAGGAATAAAGTGGGCGGAGAACAGACAATGGACTGTTGTCACTTGACTAGTTAAAAAAAATAAGCTTCTAAAAAGAAATCTTGTCAGGAATCCTAACGGGCTGTAAAAACTAACTGAAACTGCTCTGTGTTGACATGATAAAGTTGTGTGGCCCAAGCAGAGCAGTGAGTTTTTGGTGATGACCAAACACGCTGACCTACAGACGCCAGGCCATTAGTCTAGTGACGATAAAGGACGTGGTCCGGCTTCCATTGTTGGTGTTATTGCCCAGTGAGTCTTTCCCCACTACTTCACCAACAAGGCTCATGGACATTGCTCTGATCGTTACCCTGTTTATCTAAACTCTTTATCCAAGGAATGCATATACACCGTCACACATGCATGAAAGTGAACATCTAACGTTCATGCGGTGCATCTTTGAAAGATTTCATTGGTCTGTTGGTTCAGTAGTAAACTCTGAGGTCGGCTGTTTGAGAGCCGACAGCCACAACCAAGCTGCGCCTCCTCACACCACCTTTTCTGGAAACGCTCTTCTCAAGACGCAGCTGTCTTTTTTAGTGCTTTTTGCATCGGTCACCTGAGGTTGAAAGTAGTTTAATTTCAGCCAAGGCTCCCGAGTGCTTAACAGGTAGGCCAACGTGGAACGATGAACGCCGAGTACGGGGGAGCTGGAGGTCAGGTTGACGGTTTTGTCTGGAGAGAGGTAAAAGTAGGTAGGTAGAGAGAGGGAGGTAGGTAGCCGTTTGTTCTACTCTGAATGCATCGTTTATAGTGTACATGGCTATTTTTTTGTTTTATATTCAATACTAAAAACTTGACTATACATTTTTAATCAGAATTCATCTTTATTCAAAAAATAATCTTCATTCATCTACAAATCAACGCAGAATTTCTCTTTGAAACTTCCTGAAAAGACGACACGTTGGTCTCACGCTCATTAAAAGCTAGCGCATGACTATCCAGGCCCACGCACTCTAGTGCTCTAGTCTTGAATGGACATGGATCGGTACCGTCTTGGAATAGTTGAGGGTTGTCATGACCTTTTCCTACATTCATGTTAGTCTGCAGCAATCTAGAAGGATTTATGATCTATCTTGGGATTTTCTTTTTTTAATAACACTTGTTTTGATGCCAACATTTCTATTGAATGTTGCAAAGAATAAGTTCAAAGAAAAATAATCTTAACTTTTGTTTTCATCAAACTTGCATCGCTATATTACCGTTATTATAAATAGCTGGAAAAAGTATTCCACCTCTTTCATTCAAGTGGGTTGTGTGCTTTTTGTAGACATTTTTATGAAATAATGAAAACACTCGGGGAAAGTTGGGCCAACAGGAGATTTTCAGATGTAAGAAGCGTCCGACCAGTGAATCACAAACCTTACTTTTCACCTGGTTTCTAATCATTTCTAGATTGGCTATGTCATCATTATCTCCCTGTTCCAGTATTTAGATAACCCCTTTGTTGTAATGTTGTGCAACCCACAGGCTTCTTTTAAGTCGTTTCAGGCTAGTAACTCTCATCACGCTTTACGACTCTGAAAGCGTGTCGGGGGGTCATGTGAGGGGATGGGGGCCTTCAAGAGGAAATCCCTAAGCCTGCTCTAAAATAAATGTTGTCCTCCTCCCTTCAACGCAGCTCTTCAGCTAAAGGAGGTCCTTTTTGAGCTGAACTACATTCCTGGTGTGTAGCTTTGCAACGAGTCCACAGCTGTAGTGTTGGAACGAGTGACTCAACGGGAAGGAGAGAGGAACGTGCAGCCTCTCTGCTCGCTCCTCGGCCATTTTTTAAGTTTATTTTCTCCTCGTCCATCTCACGCTGAGTATCCGCTGAGTCATGTGACTGTCCTCGTTCGTCAGGCTTTGCAGTGATGTCACGGTCCGCCCGTCCCCCCTGTATTGTTGGCCTGGTGGATTCTGGGTGTTCCCCGTCCAACTGTCACCAACAACTGACCACGTGCTCCCGGTGAAGTGCCTCCAGTTAACAGACGAGCAGCTACGATACCAGTGAGGTGTGACTAATGGGCCCGTCAGCGACGCTTTAACACACTTAAGGACTCGCTCACACCTCGGAGAAACCCAAATGTGGAGGCAAACATCTTTTAACCTACGCGTCACTCTTAAAATCGTTGGCGCCTTTACAAAGTTAAAGTTCGCTCGAGATAAATCAGGTGATTCATGAAATATGTAAATGAACGTAGTCAAAGAACTTCAGCCTCCTGACTCTTGGCGTTGAGATTTAATGGTATTTTAGCCTGATTGGATCTTTCTAATAATTCAATAACAAAAAGGCCTAAAGCAGGGCTCAAGTTTAGTAAATAAGGTACGTTGACCGAAAAAAAATGCTTTGCATCCCAAGACTTGACAAAGATCCCCGTATGCCCCGTTCAGGTTCCTCTGGTTCTGTCAGTTTACTTCATTTACACGTTTGTTTGTGACGTTAATGGTGTCATTACTTCAACCTACTTTGCTTCACCGTTGTCTCTGAAGCCAGTAAAGCACGGCATCACATCACTGCAGCATCACACGTTTTACTGTTATTATTTGCAGTGTACCAATTTTGCAGTATTTTTCGTACATCTTAAAACGGCAATAATGGTTTGAAGCCGGTCTTCTGTCTGGTGTGGCCTCACCAAAGACCAGATCCATAAACCCTCCAGCGCATCGGACCCCGGGGGCCTCCTCCCGGTTGGCCCCTGCATGCCTCCGTACCAAGGCATCGGGATCAGAACCTCCTCAGCCGGCTCTCTGAGCAAATGCATCCTGCCTTGTAAAATGTGTCATCATCCTCTTCCCTCATGTTTGATCTTCACTGTTTGCGTCCTACATGTCGAAGCAGTAAATGAAGCTTTAGATTTGCACGTGATGACTCACATGTAGCGTTTCCCCGGTACGGCCGGCTCGTAAAGCAAACTGGGCTTGAAGGAAGTCTTCAGTCAACAGCAGGATGAGGTCAAGTGTCAAGCGTTTCTTTCACAAGAATGTCCCCGGGTCCTTTCTACGGCTCCAGTTCACTCGCTTGTGTCTCTGGATGGAAATCGGCATTGACTATTTTCTCTTCCTCTATTTAGTGTTTTGGATGGAATTTGATGCCGTTCTGTGTGTTACTCATTTCAGCAGCATCAGCATGTTTTAAAGCTTGTCTCATCAGCAGTTTATATTCTCTGTTGTCTATTCTTCAAGTCATTTGTCCGGATGCAGATATCCTGATCAGTGGCAGCGGGGCCTCGTCTGTTTTAGACTGAACCGGTCCCACGTGGGCGTCTTGGTAGTTTCTTTGTGGACGCTCCAGAATCCTCTGCAGGAAACCCGCTGGTCCCTGCAGAGTGTCACCAGTCCCCTCTTGTGATCCAGTGATCTTGTGATCTGGCTCCAGTAGCTCTCACCGCATACACACAAAACATAAACCATCGTCCCATCTCGGTGCCAATTCACCTCGAGAGGCACACGACCGACGGCTAAACGACACGTCCCCGTCACCGCGGTCCACTCCCCCACCAGGAGACACCAATTTGAGCTCCTCTCACTCTTGGTTTACCTTGCTGTGTTTCATAAAGCAATAAGCTCGGTTGACTCCAGGATTACACCCCGTTGGAGTCGGGCCAACACAAGCCGGACGAGCTTAGCCTCGTGAAATGAGACCGCTTAGAAGCTGTTAAAATCCTCTTTATGAATCCTGGATTACACCATTTCAGGTTCGGTCTTCTATACCAGCGCTACTCTGTACTGGGGTTAGGTGGAGGAGCAATGATACCAGAACTGTAGAAGTCCATTTGGCTTTCCACGACTCCTGATGCACAATTTGAAAGCTTTGTTAAAAAAAACGGGTCATAATTCCATAATTCCCTCTTTTTATTATATTGTTACCAGAAGATCTTGAAACTATTCTGTGTCTTTTTTTTCCGATCTTCCCATTTGTTTAATTTGTGTGTGAAGTCTAACTGTGTTGCACTCGTCTTCACGCTCAATGAGCAGTTTCCCCACCCAACTCTCCTGAGCACCGTCACGCCGATGTCCCGCTAACCCTCCCCCGTTGTTTCTCCAGGAGGATTCTCGGTGGTGTTCCTGGCCCGGACGCACAGCGGCGTGCACTGCGCCCTGAAGAGGATGTACGTCAACAACGTGCCGGACCTCAACGTGTACAAGAGGGAGATCACCATCATGGTGAGAAGTGACCGCCCACTCATCTACACACCTTCTATTCCATGGCAGACGACTTCCTCTCCGTCTGTGTGCTATTAATGTGCTCCATGCAGGGGATACATTTGCATATATATTTTCTTTAACTTATTTTTATACGTGTTCAAAAATTATTAATATATACGTATTTAGGATTAGGCTTCATAAAAATGCCAATAATACGACTATTTAGAAGAATCAAAACAAACAGAAAACATAAATCACACAATCATATTAAATGTTATCCTCATTTCTTTGTGGTTATTTTTTGTTATTACCTTTTGTAAACTCCAATAATAATTATAACTTATTTTTTTATAATTCTAAATGATATGGATTTTCTGTCTGTAAAGTACAGGCAATAGAGATAGGACACACAGAACAACGACTATTAAATTATCATCATTATTATCTACATTTTGAGGGCTTTTGTTGCCCCTTTCCTAATATCAGGGGCAACATCATATTTCTTGGGGACATTCTTGCCCTTGTGTTTTTCCGATACCGACTCCGTTATTGAAAAGAACGTACGAGGGCCTTCTCAGTTCTTACATTTAAGGGCATCATTTGTGTTTTGGACTGACGCACGCCCTCATGAAGCCAGCTGCTTCTGAATGGCTTCATTCCTCCGGCCTCACCCGACCGGCTTGACGGCATTTCAAGTGGAGCAAGAACAAAGCACCTTATGCCGGGTGCGATTTGCTCTAATAAGCACCGTTAGTGGGGACTAATACGAGTGTGTGTGTGTGTGTGTGAGCGCTGACACCGTTCTGACCCGTCGGTCCTTCCGGGCTTTAGGCGTGTCGTTTTAAGTTTTCTTTACACCCCTCGAGCCTCTAATGCGGCGTTGGAACTCTAAACAAACACGTTGACGCTTTAATCCGGTGAATGACTCGAGTTGAGAGGGATTAGAGGCGTTGAGATCCCGGAGTGAGAACATTAAGCACTCTCGCTTCAGCCGGGGGGCTTCGCTCTTTTGGGGACGTCGGTCTCCAAAGACGCGATCGCCTGTGTTTATGGTTTTAATATTTTCGATGTGGTTTCATGGTAAAACCAGCAGGAGGTGAACAGAAGTCTGAACTGGTGTATGAGGCAGAATTTATGTCTGTATTCCACAAAAAAGTTATCTGGCGGTTCCTCTTGACCTCAACACATCAGATTAAAATGACTTCATTTTAATCTGTAATTTATACAATAGTCCGTTTGGTCGTGTCGCTGAGCTCACGCCGCCTCAACTCGGCTCTACCGTTTATATCTGTGTGTTGCTCTGGAGATGCTCTCCTCTTCCTCCTTTCCTCCCTCTCCTCCTCCTTTCTTATTCGTCTTCTTCTTCCTTTTCCTCCGTCTTTCTTTTTCTTCTTCTCCACTTCCTTCTCCTTCCTTTTTCTTATTCCTCTTCTCCTTCTCCTTTCCCCCTTCTCCTTCCTCTCCTTCTTTCTTATTTGTCTTTTTCTTTTTTCTTCTCCACTTCCTTCTTTCTTATTCGTCTCCTTTCTTCTCCTTCTTCTCCACTTCCTTCCTCCTCCTCCCTGAAAGCCTCTGTGTCCTTCCTGATGAGTTGTTCTCCTCTGGTGTTGCAGAAGGAGCTGTCGGGCCACAAGAACATCGTGGGCTACCTGGACTCCACCATCAACGCTCTGTCGGACAGCGTGTGGGAGGTCCTGATCCTCATGGAGTACTGCAAAGGTACGACACCCCTCACTCACCCCTCACATACCAGCAATGGATACACATTTATATATTGGGTTAGTTGGGGAGCTAAAATGAAAGTTTATATGAATGATAAACTTCAGGAAGGCTTTAGTTTATGTTTTTGGTCCCAGCTGCACACCGTAGTAATGATGACCGTTGATCTTCATCGCCACTGAAAGAATGTCTCTCTCTCTCTCTCTGTCTCTCTCTCTGTCTCTCTCCTCCCCCTGCAGAGGGCCAGGTGGTGAAGCAGATGAACCAGCGGCTGAACGTGGGCTTCAGCGAGGCCGAGGTGCTCCACATCTTCTGTGACACCTGCGAGGCCGTGGCCCGCCTGCACCAGTGCAAGACGCCCGTCATCCACCGCGACCTCAAGGTAGACGGAGGCTCTGGTGTTATGTTGTGGTTTATTCAGTGATCAGTTACACAACCTGTACCAGAAGATGGATAATACATCGTTGGCTCGTTATGATACACCAACGTGAGGGCCGGGGTCTTATGGAGAAAAACGAATATCACAAAATGTTATTGCCCAATACCTCCGTATTGATATTGTAGGTTTGACTTATTGGTGCTCGCCACGCAGCACAGCACATGTCCTGGTTATTCTCGTAAGAACATACAACTGAAATGTTTTGTGTATTATGTCAATTATAATTCTTAGAAAGAGAAAAGTTCAGACTTTAAAATACTCAAAATGATCAAAGCAGAATTTCAATCGTTGAGTCTCGTCTAGAAAGATGGATGAACCTCCAACCTACTGACTTCTTTTGAGTTCCTCTGGCTGCACCAAAAATCTCTCACCCCGTGACGATGGCTGCACTTGTTGAAGCCCGTTAGCGCCAACCTTCATTACTCCTCTCACACCTTCACCGAAGCCGGGACGGCCAGATCCATCCTTTCGGTCTTACCTTTCACAATAAAAGCCCTATCTCTCATATTCGCTCTCAAATATTTAGTACTCGGGTCTCCAGAATAGATCCTTCAAATCCAGGGTGATCTGCCGACGCTCAGAGCTCCCACCCTCGTCTGGGCCCCTCCAACCCCTCGGGCCCCTCCTCTGTTGGCCGTCTGCCTCCTGTCTGTTGCGTAACATCACGAGGACACAAAGGGACCGAGGAGGCCCGGACCTGAGGAAGTGACGGTGCAAAAAAAGAGAAGAAGAAGCCTCTGAACCCCGATCTGTCCACAGTGTGAAGACGCTGTGGTGCGTTCATGAGCTCAGCGGCTCCCTGGACAGTTTGACACCTCTCTGGCCTCCTGCTGCTGGCCGTTTGCTCCTTCCATCTCACGGCTCGTTGCTCTTTCAGTCCGTTTCCTCTTTTTGGTTTTCCGGCGTTCACTTCCTCTTTTTCTTTGCTACTCGTTTCCCCGTCTTCTCCTCCTCTGCCCTTGTTCCTCTCTTTTTTCTTCTATGTACTACATCGCTCCTCCTTCCCGTTCTGGAGGTGGATTAATGAGGGAATACGAGCCCTTTAGATCGTGTTCCTGCAGCATCCGTCCAGACAACGTGACGAATGCTGCAGGTTCATTTAGTCTCTAAACCGAGACGACAAACGCATCCGTAACATGAAAGCCGGAGTTCATTTAATTCTGTGCGATCTGAGTTTTTACAGGACACTCATGTCCACCTCCTTGTCCTCCATGCCCATTATGAGATGAGCTTGTTTATTTGTTTGTTGTATGAACTTACTTCACAGATGATTTTACGTCACTTTCAAACCATCAGTCTAGCTTTTTGCTAAATATACAGGAAGCGGATTGTCGGCATAAAAAGAGCCGTTTGGCTTAAATAAACTAACGCTCATGTTTCGATAAATCTCCTGTGATTGTGACCCAGTTTCAATAGATGGATAGATGGATAGATGGATAGATGGATAGATGGATAGATAGATGGATGGATAGATAGATAGATAGATAGATAGATAGATAGATAGATAGAAAGAAAGAAATAAACGTCTCTGTGTTCCTGCCCCAGGTGGAGAACATCCTGCTGAACGACCAGGGGAACTACGTGCTGTGTGACTTCGGCAGCTCCACCCACAAGATCCTGCTGCCGCACAAAGACGGAGTGGCCGCCGTGGAGGACGAGATCAAGAAGTGAGTTCATTGCAGTCGACCTGCTGCTGCAGCGATGTCATGCTGGGGGAAGAGCAGAAGGGTCCTGATGCTGAGGAAGCACTTCCTGGTGTCTCAAGACGTATCCAGGACTACTGAGTCCTACAATTACTAATGAAACTCAAACTCGTGCCTCCAGATGATCACAGCATGGAAACCTCTTAGTGTGGACCGTTTGTCTACAGAAAGTAAACCAGCGAGTTCTTTCACACGGCACGTTATTATATGACAGGTGCTCAATATATTATGATTGATTAATAATATATCGTTAACATTCATGTCCCAGAATGAATCTGCTTCCGTGGTTTTTATTTATGCTTTAACACGTATAAGCTGTTGCCGGGTAGTTTAATAGTAGGTTTACACCTACCTGGAATTTTCTCTGGTGTATAAGGTACATACAGGACATAAAACACAAAAGGTACTGTACAGTAAGTAGAATACAATATGTTCAAACAAAAATAGGGCAGAAAAAATGTGCAAAAGTGCATGTGCTATATCAGTATGCCGTGAGGTGTGGGGGCGGGATGAGGCGGGCTTTGTTAAACGGGCCGATGGCAGCAGGAAGAAGCTTGTTCTGTGGCGTGAGGTTTTGGTCCTGATGGACCGCAACCTCCTGCCAGAGGGAAGGACCTCGACGAGGATGGGACCCAGGTGGGAGGGGTCGGCCACAATCTTACCTGCCCGCCTCAGGGTCCTAGAGGCGAACAGGTCCTGTAGGGATGGCAGACTGCAGCCAGTCACCTTCTCTGATGTTCAGCTCCCACTTGAGGTCCTGAGAGATGACGGTGCCCAGGAAGCGGAAGGACTCTGCCTTATCGACTGGGGCGTCCCCAGGGTGATGGGGGCGGGTGGGGCTGGGTTCCTTCTGAAGTCTACGATCATCTCCACTGTCTTCAGACCGTTTAGCTGCAGGTTGTTCTGCCCACACCAGGTCACCAGGTGGTCAATCTCCCACCTGTAAGCAGACTCATCCCCCCAGAGATGAGCCCAATAAATCATACTTTGAGTGTGTCGGATGTTTTGAGTGTAAAAGACTCAACAGACCCGAGCTGGTGAAGTCTGCATGTACCGCTCTGCTAATGAACCACTTCTACATCATTCTGACACTATTGTTAACAATGTTTATATGAATGGATTTGACCGTTGACCTGCCGCTCACCACTTCCTGTGTCTCTCAGGTACACGACCCTTTCATATCGGTCCCCGGAGATGATCAACTTGTACGCAGGGAAAGCCATCACCACTAAGGCTGATATATGGGTAAGGCGTGTGCGTCCGTCCGGCGATGGTTTGTCCCGGGTGTCGCTCTGCCCAACAGGTTCCTCCTCCCTCTTTGTCTCTCTCAAAGGACTTGGCCAGCAGCCATTGTGGGGGCCTGTGAAGATGTTGTTAGTGCGACGCTTTGTGCGAATAAACGTCAGCACTTCGCTTGGAATCGACAACCTAAAAAGAAAAGTGTCTTTTGAAACAATCTTCTTCTTCTTTAAATGTACCCTCTGAAAATGATGTTTTACACCGTTTACCAAGCCAGAAACTTTTAATCAGATTTCTGACGTTCCTTGAACGCATCATGTGGGACAAACGTAACTATGGAGCCGCGATTGACTCGTCTGAGACCAGAGAGGCTGTGAGAATGTTGGTAGTCTATATATTGACGGCACGTAGAACCTCTTTTCCAACGTTGTAAACTCTTGTGGGCACTTTACATGTTTGATATATAGATTATATCGTTTTTAATAACTCATTTAATTAAAACGCCAACAAAACTAGAACGGGCACTCGGTAGAGGGCATACCGTCGCACATCAGAAGACTGGGCATTGAGTTATGAACATTTTGGCATTAGTTGCCAATTGGATAAAAATGTACCACGCTATGGTAAAAATAAGATTTTTGACCTTTTCATGGCCTCGACCTTTGACCCGATCGATCCCAAAATCTAATCAATTGGTCCCCTGATAATAACCAATCACCCCACCAAATTTCATGCGATTTGGTTTAATACTTTTTTACTTAAGACGAATAACACGCATACAAATACGCGGAGATCAAAACGTTACCTTCCACAATTTCAATGCGAAGGTAACAAACCAAAAAAGATGAAAAATAAACGATTCTGTTTCTTCAAAGTTCTCCCTGTCCATGTTCTGGGTCAGGAGACGTTCTGTGTGGCTCAGAAAGGATCATCACAGCATCTGGATTTATCAAAGACATCAACACTGGCTTTCTAGTACTGAAGATGTTCAGCCAATACATCCCGCCAGTCTCGAATGAGCAGTTTGAGTCTCGACCACTTCCCCCTCGTCTGGTTGGATGAAACTGTGTTGTCGTGCTATTGCACGACTCTTTTGATGGTTATTCATCACACACGAGCCTCTGGCTTACTGAACTTGGCGTCTCAGAGGGGAGGAGCCCCAAAGTCTTTCATCTCCAACGAGAAGATGACGGAGACAAATATTGCCAAGTAAATGATTTGTATTGACTTGTATTGCCAAAGGGGCGACTGCCTTTATTATATTGGAAAGCTTCTTTGTAGCCACCGACATGAGGAGAGAGACTACAGGCTCTTACTGCAGTAGACTAGGAGGAACCGACAGGAGAACCAAGTGGGTTCTGCTGTGGACGTGTTTTGGTCTCTTGAAAGACTCGATATGAGTTAAGTGTACGCTTATATTTAAAATATTGACGTTCTCTGTTCTCTCCTCACTTCATGTGTTCTTGACGTTCTCCATTCTCTCCACTTCATGTGTTCTTGACGTTCTCCATTCTCTCCACTTCATGTGTTCTTGACGTTCTCCGTTCTTTCCTTCCTTCATGTGTTCTTGATGTTCTCCGTTCTCTCCTCACTTCGTGTTCTTGACGTTCTCCGTTCTCTCCTCACTTCATGCGTTCTTGACGTTCTCCGTTCTCTCCTCACTTCATGCGTTCTTGACGTTCTCCGTTCTCTCCTCACTTCATGCGTTCTTGACGTTCTCCGTTCTCTCCTCACTTCATGTGTTCTTGACGTTCTCCATTCTCTCCTCACTTCATGTGTTCTTGACGTTCTCCGTTCTCTCCTCACTTCATGTGTTCTTGACGTTCTCCGTTCTCTCCTCACTTCATGCGTTCTTGACGTTCTCCGTTCTCTCCTCACTTCATGTGTTCTTGACGTTCTCCGTTCTCTCCTCACTTCATGTGTTCTTGACGTTCTCCGTTCTCTCCTCACTTCATGTGTTCTTGACGTTCTCCGTTCTCTCCTCACTTCATGTGTTCTTGACGTTCTCCGTTCTCTCCTCACTTCATGCGTTCTTGACGTTCTCCGTTCTCTCCTCACTTCATGCGTTCTTGACGTTCTCCGTTCTCTCCTCACTTCATGTGTTCTTGACGTTCTCCGTTCTCTCCTCACTTCATGTGTTCTTGACGTTCTCCGTTCTCTCCTCACTTCATGTGTTCTTGACGTTCTCCGTTCTCTCCTCACTTCATGTGTTCTTGACGTTCTCCGTTCTCTCCTCACTTCATGTGTTCTTGACGTTCTCCGTTCTCTCCTCACTTCATGTGTTCTTGACGTTCTCCGTTCTCTCCTCACTTCATGTGTTCTTGACGTTCTCCGTTCTCTCCTCACTTCATGTGTTCTTGACGTTCTCCGTTCCCTCCTCAGGCCCTTGGATGCTTGTTGTACAAGCTGTGTTTCTTCACCCTTCCGTTTGGGGAGAGTCAGGTGGCGATCTGCGACGGAACCTTTATCGTTCCTGATAACTCCAAGCTGTCCTTCAGCCTGCACTGTCTGATCCGTAAGTTCTGGATGGTTACATAATAATAATAATAATAATAATAATAATAATAATAATAATAATAATAATAATATGTATCCTTTGAAAACAAAAAGGCATTTGGGAGTAATTTTTTTTCTCCCAAATACAGACTTGTGGTACAGACTTCTGTAGAGTCTAAACTTCTGTAGATGTGTGTATTCGTAGATTTGGATTGTTTGCTTTACTTTGTCAACACATTTTTTTACAAACACATTTTAGATTTGAATTTATTTTAAACATATAATAATTAAATAAACGGTGAATGTATAGAAAATAAATCCAACGTCTAAAAGGGAGTAGGCAGAGTAGTAAATGTTTTTCTACGTACATATTTATTCTTTTTCCAGGATACATAACAACAAAATACAAATACTTGAAAAAATAAACCCCAAAGTGCATGTTTTTAATTTTAAATAATTGTCACAAGCTAAAACCTTTTCTTCCACAGTCTTATTTGTGGTTCTAATCCTGTTTTGGGGAAGGGAATGGGGGGGGAACTCATTTTAACAAGTGACAAAGTTCCACTGGGAACCACTTCATCCGGTTTGAACCGGTTCCCTGGAGCATCCTCCCTTCTTTTGTTGTGTTTCTACATTTTAATTATTTGACCGACGGCTCCATCAAGTGGCCAAAGAGAGACACTGCAAAGTAAATAAACTGATGTCTCTCTCTCTCTCTTTCTTTCTTTCTTTCTTTCTTTCTTTCTTTCTTTCTCTCTTTCTCTTTCTTCCCCCTCCCCTCCCCCATCAGGATACATGCTGGAGCCGGAGCCGGAGAAGAGACCCGACATCTACCAGGTCTCCTACTTTGCCTTCAAACTAGCCGGAGCAGAATGCCCGGTGCCAAATCTCTTCGTGAGTCCCCGAGCGAAGCCAGCGCCAGATGTTTGTCGCCTTCACTCATCTACACATCGACATCATTCTCTTTTTCCGCCTTTTCTTTTCTCCAGGACTCTCCCATCCCGACGTCGCTCCCAGAGCCGCTGACTGCCAGTGAGGTCGCTGCTCAAAAGAGCATGACGAAAGCCAGGTACTTATAAAAATATAAATAACTAATTAATGTGCTTTCGAGGAATAATTTGTCTTTTTATGATTTTTGAAAAAAGAATAAATAAATAAATAACATCTGTAAGGCACACACTGCAAACCCAACAACAACTTGTGACTCCTCCCCGCCAGGATAACGGATGACGTCGGCCCCACGGAGACCTCCATCGCTCCCCGCCAGCGGCCCAAGGCGGCGAACAGCAACGTGCTGCCGCTCGCCAACACCGTCACCCCCGTGAAGACCACGCCGCCCTCAGCGCCCGTCAGCAACGGGCAGAAAGGTTCGTCCTCATGGTTAATTTCCGTGGACATTTGTCACATGGGTTCTTTTAGTCCCGATACTACTTCTCAAGGAATCAAAGGGTTCTGTTGTTTCTAAAGACCTGCAGGTCAGTGTGTCCACCTGTTTCATCTGGGGGGGGATGCATGGAATGAGGAACATCTTGGAAAACGGTTAAAGCTGCAGCCTATTTACTGCTGCACCTTGGATGTTATGTTTCCCAACTGGCGTCTTGGAGAGGCGAGGAGGGAGCTAGAGTGCTAGAGCTAGATAGCACTAAAGACAGTTAGAGCTAGGTAAGCTAGCGCTAGATGGCGCTAAAGAGAGCTAGAGAGAGACCTAGAGCTAGAAGGAGCTACAGAGCGCTTACAGTGAGCGATAGCTAGAGAGGATGCATGTAATGGCCGGATCCCAGAGGAGGTTTCCAGTCTTCTCTCGTCTCCTTTGTGCTCCATTTGTGTTAGTAACTCCTTCATCTTCCTCCTCCACCAGCCCCCACCCCCGGCTCTGTGCAGCCCTCCATGCAGCCGCAGCACCGAGTCCTGCAGCAGCTCCACTCTGGTGACCTTCGTCTGCAGCAGCTGCAGCAGCAGCAGCAGCAACACCACCAACAACAACAACAACAACAACAGCAACAACAAGCGGCGCAGCAACATGTCACCGCACAGCAACTCCAATACCTCCAGGTATTACCCCCCACCGGCTGGGTGGTCCGGGCTCTGACCCCTTCAAGGACAGAAGTCTGCAGACTACCCACAATTCATAGCGTAATATTCTTATTAAGACTTTAAGGACTTAAGATGGTCCATAATATGAATTACTAAATATGAACTTATTGTTTATTTCACAAAGACTAAGTAGCTAAAAGTGATGCGCATTTATGAATAAACACAGTTCTCTTCCTTTTACAGTTATAATAAATACGTTTTTGTAAGAATCCACTTTTACTTTTTTACATTTTATTCCAATTTTAACAGATGAACAAAAAAAATATATATAATTATATAATATAATAATCAATTAAATTCATTTTATAGAGTTTTAAATCTGTATACGTACGACATTTATATATAACATTGTCATCATTAATTTACTTGTTTCTGTGATAACAGCATTTATTTATATATATATATATATATATTTATTTATTTATTTATTTATTAATATTACGCAGCATACATGTCCCTTTTTGTATTTATACAATTCGTGTCCTTGTTTACCAGGTGATGTGTGTTTAGTCTCTAAATGAGACGTTTGCTGCATTATTCTCAAATTACCTTTTAAACTTGTAACGGATCCCTGTGTATGAAGTGGCGTGAAACTCACTGCTGGTGACATTACTCCTTTTATTTTCTTCCTTTGGGCCACAATACATTAATTAATAACGTGTAAACTATCACCACTGTAAGGAGCTTTAGCCTCATACGGGTCCGTTAAACTATTACAATTAATTAAATGTATAAAAGCGCATCTGTCCGTGACGACATCCGTGGTCGTACTGTCCAGTTGGCATTTAAACGTAAAAACTAAAACTGAGATTCCTTTTCAAAATAAAAGACTGATTTATCTTTGAGAGGAAGTGAATTAAAACCTCTTTTAAATTCTTCAAACACAACAATATCAAAAGACATCATCAAAACCAAAAAGGCAAATACAAAACTGCCTACAACAATAAACCCTCCACAGGGTTATCTACACTCTTCATTGCCCTTATGCAATAAATAAGTCTAGTCTGAAAAGCCGACCTTTGACCCTCTGCTCCTCCGCCCTCCTCAGTACCAACAGGCGGTGCAGCAGTCCCTCCAGCTGCAGCAGCAGCAGCAGCAGCACCAGGCGCTCCTCCAGCACCAGCAGCACCAGGCGCTGCTGCACCACCAGCAGCAGCAGCAGCAGCAGCAGCAGCTGATGATGCAGCAGCCGCTGTACCAGCAGCAGCTGGCCCAGGCTCAGGCCCAGGCTCAGGCTCAGGCCCAGTACGCCGCCATGGTGAGTTCCAGTGGCGCCCGACCGCCTCTCCCACTCTCCGGCGAGCAGCAGATCTCCGTCCAACAACGGCAGTAAATAGTTAGAGAAGCACACGGCGCCGCAGCGGGAAGCCGAGCGCTTCATTTAAAGTGACGGCGACCCTGAAACCGTCACCCTCTGTTCCACGCGCTGGCAGCGCCGCCGCCGCCGCGCCGGTGCCAAGCGGCCGCGAAGCAGACGCTCTGGAAAAAACTGCGTCCAAATATTCCGAGAAACTCGTATATATTTACTTTCGATACAGAATCAAACACACAAACACGAGGCCCTCCGAGCGCCATCTGCTTCTGTTTCAGAGGCAGTCTGGGCTGAGCGGCGCCCCCCAGGGGTCCGGGGGGGGGGGGGGGGGGCACTGGTTCCTACATAGCTTACATCAGTGACCTCAGACCTCATGTGATGAGGGAGCTTTGCTCACGGGCTTCAAATCTGTGCTGAGGAGGGATTTAAAGAAATACAACCCGTAATAAAAATCTTCATTTTGAGTTCATTTCCTTTAGTGGATTCACGTAAAAACATTTCATGCCGTTTAGCTGAGGCTTTTATCCAAGACTCACAACCATGTCACGTTCATACACCGTGGACACGGCTACAGCGAGCAACTCGGGTTAAGTGCCTTGCTCAAGGACACTTCGACTAGGGCGGGTATTGAACCGCCAACCCCCTGATTGACTCAGTCGCCTCTTAAAACCTATTCAGAGATCTGCTCTGGGCTTCTGGGCTGTCGGAATCGGCCGCCGGCTTCAAATTGAACTAGATGATTTATTTATTAACGTGCGGCCTCAAACGCCTCCTGAAGACGCCTCGTCCCTCCGGACAGAACCCGAGGGGAGCAACAGAACCCGAGGGGAGCAACAGAACCCGAGGGGAGCAACAGAACCCAAGGGGAGCAACAGAACCCGCACTCTTTGGTCCTTACGCAATCTTTTAGCTTTTCAATGTGTTTAGAAGGAGCTGGGAGACGCTCCTCTCAGGTCTCGCTCTGCTTTAACAACGAGCTGACCGGCCGATGTTCATACTTTTCATTTTTTGTTGATTTTCCTCCATTTAAACGACACCAACAGATTCAGATTCAATGTTATCGTCATCGGAGTAAAGGCACTGGGACAACGTAATGTAGTTTTCATCTGAGCGGTGCAAAGAAGCAGTAGACCAAGTATCAAAAATATATTGCACATACGGTCAACAGTGGAAATGTGTGTGTGTGTGTGTATATATATATATATGTATATATATATATGTATATATATATATATATATATATATATATTTTAAACAAACATACCTAAAAAACGTACGCTCTAGGGGAATGGTCCTCAAAGGACGGGTCGGCCCGAGTCCCGTCTCCTCCGAACTCCAGAACCGGTTCTCTAACGACACGTTTGTCTTTCTCCGTCTCGTTGCCGTCGTGCGTCATGAACTCAGAAAAAGGTCAAAGTCAGGAGCCTCAGAAAAACGTCTGAGTCCAAAAACACTCAGAAAAAGGTCCGTCCCTCAACTCCTTCCTCTCCTCTTCCTTCCTGCTTTTTTCTTCCTTCCTTGCAGCTGCACCACTACCAACAGGCTTTTGTCCAGCAGCAGCAGCAGCAGCAACAGCAGCATCATCAACAACAGCAGCAGCAGCAACAACAACAACAACAACAACAACAACACCACCACCACCACCTCCAGCAGCAGCAGCAGCACCTCCAGCAGCACCACCCTGCGCAGCAGTCCCTGCCCTACATGTCCTCCCCTCTCGAGTTCTACAGCGCCTCCACGGCCAGAGCTGCAGCCGGGCAGCCCGCCGACGCCGCCTACAACAACCCCAGGTAGTGTCCCTGAACGCACCGTATCGTCCAGCTACATAAAGAGGAAAATATGTTTATTTCTTACTTCTTTTTTTCCAGCCATATCACAATCTCATTGAAATACATAAAAGTACATTTCTACGTATTTAATTAAATATCAATGCTTGTGCTTACAAAGCCACTATTTATCAAATTGGTTCATTTCTTTTAAATCTGGGAAACATGAATTCTCATATAAATTAGTCATCAAAAACTAATTTTAAAGTTTAAAAAAAAAAACACAACCCAACTGTAGTATGTCGATTAAAAGTAATTAAAGTCGTAGAATAAAGTTTATTAAAGGCACAAATAATTTGAAAAAGTCACATTAAAGTCAGTGGAGTGAGTGGGAGCAGCAGAAGGACGTTTACTTCATAAACTGCATGTTGTACGCAATAAAAGGTTCTGACGCACAAACGTAAACCAGACGAGAGCTGACCGGTCACCTTAAACCTCCACCTGTGGCGTCGCCATGGTGATCACCTTCAGCGCCAGCCGTGACGTAACCCCGGGGTAACGGGCCGTCTTCTGTCTCCCCGGTAGAGCCGCTCTGCTTGCGTCGTCCGACGGGTTCACGCCGCCGCCCTCTCAGAGCGGCCACGGCGCGCTGGGCCACGACATGTCGCGCTGGAACCCGTTCGGAGAGGACAACTTCTCCAGGTTGACGGAGGAGCAGCTCATCAACCGGGAGTTTGACCTGCTGAGAGCAAGCAAGTGACCTTCACCGTGACCTTCGCCGTGACCTCTGAACCCCCAACAGCGGCTTCTGGGCGCGTTCCTTCCTCTCTCACCGCGATAGATCTAAAAGTCCTCACGCTCACTCTAGTGTCACCATGACGAGGTTAACAAATGGGAAACAATGGACGCCGCGCAGCCTGCCTGCTCCACAAGCACAGGGGAATAAATTGAGTCAAAATCTGCTTATTTTATTGAATAAAAAAACCCGCTTTTGAATCACGCCGACACGTTCTTTTGGGGGTTCAGAGGGTTCAAATTAAACCTTTTCTGTCTCTGAATGCTTTTCTAATCTTTGTAATATTTTGTCGCGTGTATCTAAAGAGGCGTCGGCCGCCTTGAAGCACATCGCATCGTCTAACGAGCCGTCCACCTCCTGTCCTCTGTGTCCGCGCCGTCCTCCGGTGTGACGAGTGTGATCTAAGCGTGTCCCTCTTGTGTGCGTCCTCCTCACAGATCGGGCAGAGGAGAGGAGCGCTAGTGTGGACGCGGACCGCCCCGCGCCGGAGGACCTGTTCGGCTCCGCCCCCTTTGTGGCCGGCGCAGGCAAGTCTTAGAGGAGTCTCTGCAGAGAGGACCCGACACTGTGGAGCCACCTCCCCCCACACCCTGTCCAGCTCCTCTGCCCCCTCAGTGGGGCGTTACAAACCAATGATCAGCCCCCTTTCTGTTGTTGCCCCATGACTAGACTAGATTCCCCGTGTGGGTGAACACGGTACTGAACCCTGAAGACACGTAATAATAATAATAATAATACTGGCTCGTCTGCGCGAGGGTCCACTTTCCGTTGTTTTGTTTCTTGTCTTTCTTCCGTGCGTGTAAACCTTCCATCTCACCGTGTCCATCGAGGAGCGCCGCACACACTGCTGCTGATCCTAAAAAGCAATATGAACACACACACACACACACACACACACACACGGCTGGGTGACGTGGTGATTATCGATCAACGATTATCGATTATAGATTCAACATAATGTTATCATGGGGACTTTTTCTTCTTTACGTTAAATGTGTTGTAATGCTACTTCCCGCCACAAGAGGCTGACATGCTCTGCTACCCCACATTCACAATGTCTCCCTTGGTGCCAATATCAAACCAGAGTGGCGGCGCGCGTCCGCCTCTAGTGGCCAAGACGAGTATTACAACCAGCCAGACGGAAAGGCTCATGGCGACTGTTTCATAACCCATTCAGATCAAAATGCTTCACCAGGTTTTTGTACTTGTTAAACTTCTAATCAACAACCTGAAGTCGTGATTCATCCCGTAAAACCCAAACTCCACTCGGCCCTGCGACCGCTTCGTTGCCATGTGAACGCGTTCCCCATTAACGCTGCAGGTTTGATCTCAGCGGCAATGAAGTTAGTTTTCTCCAGTGGATTCATCTCTGGTGACCTTTAAGAGTACAGAGGTCCCGATGCAGGAGAACCTCCTGGAGGAGTGCGTCTTCACTCCTTAAACACCCCAAAAACGGATTGAAGGGACCTTTGTGTTTACTTTAATTTACTGAATCCAAAACTCACAAAGATCAATTAAGCCCACGTGTAGGCTGGCATGAGAAAAGTCACATTTTTGATCAGCCTGTCGGCTTCCTGTGTCGGTGCCGCCAGTGTTTTTATTTGATCTGTTTTATGCTGCCGGTGATTCTTCAAAACGAGCTTCAATCAGCCGGTTCCCTCTAACACCTGGTTCCTCAGAGGAGCGCTCTCGTGTCATACTCTACACTTTATCTCACCTGTTTTTATGAAATGCTAAAGACTCCTCGAGGTCGCTAACACCTCGAGGATTGACAGCCAATCAGAACACTCAAGCCGTGCCAAAGGTTTGTTAAGTGAACCGGGCCGAGGGCCGACGTTCCAGTCTTACGGAACACCTCGCCTTCCTGTCAACGTTTTCTGGCGGCGTCACGGCGTCACGGCGACTCACTCAAACAAAGATGGCCGAAGGCCCCGTTGTCCGTCTCTTTATTGAAATGCTACGCTTTTATTTTATTTTAGCGGAAGTCGTTCAGTTTCCATTCCTAGATGCAAAGTGCCTTCAGGGGGCATTTTTATTTTTATTTACCTTTTCTTTTTTATTTGCTTTTTTTTTTGTCTGGAGAACCCATGAGTCTGGATGAGACCGTGAACCCCAGAAGAGATTCATCTTCTCGTGTTTGTCTCAACAATCTTTCACATGTTCTATAAACTGAGCTCCACCGACTGCAGCGATTAATACTACAATATTAATAACGCATCATAAGAACCGCACAGAGAAATAAAACCGGAGAACTCTAATCTACTTCGTGTGGCTCCTCCCACAAGTCACATGACTCGTTTCTCTGTCGGGGCCGGTGACGTCGTCGGCTGTGACGCCTCCTTCAGGAGCGTAGACCTAACGCGTTGCTGGTGACGCCCTTCAAAACTTAAAAAAAAAAAACGTATTTCGTAGTTATTGTCATCCACACAACCCTCTCTTCTTTTATAAATGTAGAACTGTAACTGGGTGTGAAGGTAAGTCACGCTCATATCGCTGCCTGCTTTCATGGGGACGTCGTGTGTGTCTGTGTGTCTGTGTGTCTGTGTGTCTGTGTGTCTGTGTGTCTGTGTGTCTGTGTGTCTGTGTGTCTGTGTGTGTGTGTGTGTGTGTGTGTGTGTGTGTGTATGGGGGGTTGATTTATACTTTCCTTTGTGTGTCCTCCGTACGACAGCCATACAAGAAACATCTTGTTCATGTGTCCTGGTGGATGCATCTAGAGTGTGGATAAGGGTCGACCAGAGCCATTAACTGCACTTTAATGTTGTTTTTTTTATCGTCGTCCCAGGGTTTTATGGGATTAACAAACAAAATGTTGTTTTATATAGGTTTTTTTTTTTTTTACATCAGCAAGTTTCCTGTGCTTTTATCTTCTGTCTTCAAGGGTTTGGTTTCTCTTCTTCTTCCTTTCTTCTTTTCCTCCCGTCTAGAAACAAAGGGTCACTGCGTCTTTAAATCCTTTGAGTTCACGCCTCTAGGAGGGAATAGGCCACGCCTCTTTAGTTCCTCCACCTATAGATCAATAAGTTGTCTTCTACATATCTTTTTTTTGTTTGTTTTTGCAACAGACTATGTAAAAAAAGAATAAACCTCCAACCCGCCGGTCCTGTATCATACTGTGAGTGTGAATGTATTTCTTTATAGAATGTAACTGATAAATAAAAAAACCATTCAAAATCCAAATTCTTTGTTTTTTTTAAAGTCTGGTAAAGTTCAGTGTCCACCACTCCACCGTGAGCAAGATGTTCCTGTTGGCTGTCTCGGGTTGAGTTCGCTGTCCAATCAGCACGCGGCGGTAGCCAAAAGGGGCGGGGCTTTAAAGTCCAACCGGTTTCTTTTGATTTAAATTGACTTTTTTAAACTTCTTCCTGATTTCTTCTGTCTAAAGGTTATTACTTATGTCACATAATTTAATGTAATATCACATTAAAGATTAACATTTCTTTTTTACTAGAGCCAAGCACAGGAAGAAATAACATTATTAACTTACATTCACATATTCATAATATATTGTCTTGTCCAGGTGGTTAAATAAAGGTTTGAATAATAAATTAATATGGTTAACGCACTGTTCTGGTTATATTTTAGTATTTTAATTCTGTTATTCAAACCTGAACATTAAAATAAATCAGTTTGTATTAGGGCAACAAATATTTTATGTAAACTCTAATATTATATTATATTTATTTATTTGGAGTGTCTGACCTTTTTTTTAAATTTACTCTAAAATGAACCTCCGTATTAAAACGGACTTTCTTTTTTTTTTATCCCAATGAGACTCGCCTGCTTAAATAAAGGTTTAAATTTAAATATAAATAATTCTTCTCATTAAAACAATTTATGTATTAATTTATTATTAATAAGTAATTAAGTTATTCAAACCCGAACAGACTAAATAAGAATAAACAAACAATGTAAACTATAATATATTTATTTATATGGATAATTTAAGAAATTAAAGTGTTAGTTGATGTTGAACTAAAATTAATCTCTTTGTTCCTGTTAATCCATTTATAATGTAATTAACGAGTAAAGTAAAGAGTTTACACTTGATGGTGATTTTTACACCAAAAGAGAAATAAAACTTCATGAAAAACTATTTAGATTAAATAAATGTGTTGATTCAACAGGTGTAAACTCCTCCCCCTGTCTCCTCCACCAGGTGGTGTAACTCCTCCATCTTAACCCCCCAAAGGAAAAACACCCACTAAACTAAATCTGACGTCTCCTCCCGGGACTAAAGAGACGGATACTAAAGTTCCTCGTCTTCATGAGCGTAGAGGAAGCTGTCGGCTCCGCGGGGGGTCCTCCCGGGGAGCAGGGAGTTGGCTCATTGGTGCAGCACTACTTATTTTTTTATATAATTGGAGACAATCCACTCGCTAATTAGGCTAATCTCTTAGAATGTCATTATGCAAATTGTCTTGGAAATAAATGTACTCGTTTTTTTGTGTTTTCTTTTTGCAGCAAATGCCAAAATATGAGAATTTATAGAAAAGACGAGCGCAGGACAAAAAGCTTTATTTAGTTTATTTTTAGACGTGACCGGCAGCTTGAGTCTCAAACCCAGAGATTTAAAATGAAGTTATTTGGTGAGTCTTAAAAATCGTCAGTCTTGTTTTTTTTGCAACCAGTTAAAAGAAGGAACCATATTTATGTCTCTTAGAGACCTGTCAATCATCTTATAGCCCTGCCCCGCAAGCATAATGTGCTAAATGATGACATCATGCGTATAGAAGAAAACTTGAAACTAGAGACTGAGACATAAACTCATGTTTACAACGTTTACTGAGGAAATACATCGAGAGAGAAGTAGAGCCATTATATAGACTTCTATACAACCAGAGGAGTCACCCCCTGGTGGTCAGGAGAGAGAATACAGCTCTAACACATGAAGCATAGACTTCTATACAACCAGGCAGGCACCTCTACAGACATTTTGGGGGACAGGTGCTCAAACCCCCAAAAAGGGCACCCAATGCCCCAACAAACTTCTGATGGAGTTGAAGCATAAGCAGCAATACACTGATGATGCAATACATCCTCGGCCTGCGTCTCCTCTGGCAGCATCAGACCGCTAGTGTACATGTTCTTTATGAATAAAGATAAATTATTATATAGCAACAACAGTACAAGCGTTCTGATTGGCTAATGGGTCGTCATGCCAGCGATGTATCGCCCTCGCCGGTCTGATACGGATCCGTATTGCCCTCTGACCTCATTTTCAAAATGAGCGATATTGATAGACATCAACAGCCAAGAGCAGTGGTCCTCAAACTAAGGCCCGCGGGCCGGATACGGGCCGCCTCCACTGAACCACAGAGGCATTAGGATTTTTCTTTCAGTTTGGCCACGCAAATCCTAGACTAGTCTGTTAAATAGAAATTCTCACAAGAACTCAAATAAATGCCCCTTCGGATATTAAAACACATTTGTGGTGACTTGATGACAGAGAGAGTAACTTTCATTCATGAAATACTAATGAATGAAAAAAGTGTCTCCAGCAAAAAGGGAGGAGCTTGAGCACCACTAGGGCTCTACCTGTGACACCAGGTAAGAGTTAATGATTGGTCTCATCTCAGCAGGTACCGATGCGATGAAGCCCGAGTCGACCAATGAGGCGCTCGGCGGTCCTTCCCTCGTCTCGACCCCTGCAGAGAGTCCAGAGCCGGCGGTGGTGGTCGTGGCCGAGGAGCACAAACCGAGCCGAAACGGCCACCGCGGAGCCGGCGGGGATTCCGACCCGCCTTCGTCAGAAAGCAGCGAGGAGGAGGAGGAGGAGGAGGAAGAAGAAGAAGAAGAGAGGCCGACCAGTGAGCGCGGTGAAGACACCGAGCCGGAGTGCACAGGACAGAGGCCTCTGCTCATGGACTCTGAGGATCGCAGCTCGGACTCAGACCGCGACTCCGGCCGGGTCAAGAACCGCCGGACGAACGCCGCCGCCGGCCGCCCGAGTCCCCGGGAGGATTCGGCCATGACGCTCATCACCCCGCCGGAGTCGCCCGGCGGAGCGAGAGCTGCTCCGGCTCTGGATCCCGTGGACGTCTTCGGCTCCGTTCCCTTCCTCGGGGGAACGTCGCCCGCCGGGCCCTCGGCGAGCTCAGACATCTTCGTCGAGGCGCCGTTCAGACAAGTCGACCACGAGCAGCGAGCCGCGGACGACATTGACGTCTTCACCAAAGCGCCGTTTAACCGGAACCTCTCTAAGTCGAGCAAGAGTGGCGGCGGCGGCGACGACGTCCCCATGGGCCAGACGCCGCCCGTCTCCCCCGAGGGCGTCGACGTTTTCGGCTTCTCCCCCTTCCAGCCGGGCGCCGCCGAGCCGCCCGCCGCCGCCAGGAGCGCCGAGCACGCCTCCCGGCCGCCCCCGGAGGAGTCGGCGAGCCCTCAGCAGCGCGGCCTCCAGCGGCTGACGGCGCGCCACAAGAAAACCAAGCAGGAGGCCGCCGGCAAACGCCACCACAGCACGCCGACCGGCGGGCGCAAGACCGGCAAACAGCCGACCTACCGCACGCCGGAGCGCGCCCGCCGGCTCAAGAAGGTCGGCCGGAGGGACTCGCAGAGCAGCAACGAGTTCCCCGGCGCCTCGGGCTCCAAGGAGGACGTCACCATGGCGGAGGGGAGGGACGAGGGAGCTTCTCTGGCGGCGGCGGACGTCGACGCCCTTCTGGACCCGTTCGGCGCCGAGCCTTTCTGGCCTCCGGACGGCGGCGGCCGGTACCGGGGGCTCGCTGAGAGCCAAAGCGACCGGGGCCCGGCCAGCGGAGGGGCCCGGTCGGCGGGCTCGCTTCCCGGAGACGACAGCATGGACGACTTCGGGGCGGTGGCGTTCATAGAAACGGTCCCGGCGGCGGCGGCACGCTCACTGTCGTTGCTGGACGACCTCGACCCGTTCGGAGCGGCGCCTTTTCCCACCAAGGAGTGACTCGTCCTCTGATGGCCTGAACCGGATCAGAGGCTCTTTACTCGCCTTCTTCACAAGAACCACCACGAAGCCTTCGGCCGTCTAAAGCCTAGTTTATGCTCAAGGTCGACGCGGCGCGACGGAGAAGCATAAACTAGGCTTTACCTGACGGCGCCACCTGACACCGAGTTGGCCTTTTCCCGGCGCTGGAATCACCACTTTATACTTTTTTTTAATCCTTACTAAATCTTTTCTCTACACAGAATTCCAGCGTAACGCAACTCCTGAAAAATAAGGTGCTGAGATTAATTTACTTCCACCCGTTAGTTCGTTGTTTTATTCATTGTTTTATTAAGTTGTGAACCAGACACGTTCTCTTGGAAATGAGGATAAAACCAGCAATGAGTTCAGACTTCCTGTCTGTGGCTCCGCCCACATTGGTTCCTACAGGCTGTAGCTTAGCTTAGCATTAAGAGAGACTATGTAACAAAATATGCCCCAATTACACCAATAAAACTCACTAATTAGTGAAGCATTTGTAAGACATATATATATATATATACACATTATATATATATAAATATATAATATATTTTATATATATATAATTATTTTTAGTATATGTGGGTGCAACACAGCTGAGCTCTAAGGGGCCGATCACACCAGACACGCCTCTCAAAAACGCGTCGCCCGCAAAACCATTGATTCCTCTGGTACCGCGCCACTTAAAAGGTGCGTCTGAAAGCCGCGCCGCACCATAGGAATCAATGGTTTTGCGGGCGACGCGTTTTTGAGAGGCGTGTCTGGTGTGATCGGCCCCTAATGAGATGTCGGTGCCCGCAGCGCGCTCCCGCGCGAGCCGAGCTGTGTTGACGGGGAATAAATAATAAATAATTAAACCTGCGTTACGTTAACGCACGATCAACGCGTTAACGTGCCCAGCCCTAGTATCAACGTATACATAGTTTCATAAAGTTAACTAAACCCCAACAGGCATCACATTTCGCCACACCAGTGTTCTGTGTGTTCTGTGTTCTCTCTGCTGTCTGATGCAATAAAAACATGAAATAAAAACAAAGCAGTTTCACACTTTACAAACCTAACGTGGTTAATTTCTTTATTTAGAGTTCATGTATGAAAAAGTCAAGATACAAAATTCCAGCTGCTACAAAACACACAGAGCAGGTTCACAATAACTTAAACACAACAACAACAACAATGTAATAGAGACATTAAAACTTTAAATATGACAAACAAAAGCCCAAACAGAGCATTGCACACGGCCCTGAAGACAGAGGACTGTCCATGGGAAACTTTTGAAAATATTTAAACACATGGAGAATAAACCCAAACATGTCTGGAGAACTCTTTGAACACAACGTGAGCATGATTCAATTAAAACGTCTAAAAAGATTAAAAAATAACTTTCAATAATAAAATCTGCAGTTTAATAACATCTCAGTAGTGAATAAAAACGTCAGTTTGACAACAAGAAACACTGGTTCAGCTGGTACTGCGTGTACTAGTACCTGCACATGTACTAGTTCAGACATGTGTGTACTAGTACCTGACGCGTGTACTAGTACCTGTATGTGTGTATTAGTACACAAACAATACTCAAAGACTGAAGGAACCTGGAGAACATTTGTTTTCCTCCATCTGAACATTGATCTTTAGTTTGATCATGAACTCGTCTCAGAGTTGAAGGCAAACTTCAACTCTGTAAAAACACTTTTTAGTTAATGACCTTTTTAAAGGTCTTTGTTTAGGATTTAAAGCGACACGACATAAGAGCTGCGAGACGTGTAATTCACTCTGAACTCGACCGGTCGTTCCACATGATGAAGTTTCAGTTGTTTTCTGGTGACAAGCTTGTTAAAAACAACAACAACAACAACAACAACGTACGTGTTGCAGGTTTGAATCCCGCTGCCGGTGGACTGAAGACTTGCAGATGAGAACGTCTGAGGAGAAGAAAACGATCAGTTATTATTATTATTATTATTATTATTAAAGTATTCTGGGTAACAAATTCAAAATATAATGGGGAATTTAAATGTGAAGAATCAGATTTCTGGTTCCTGATCGATTAAATTATTACAAATTAAAGTTAGATGTTATTTTTGACATGTTCTACAAGACTTTACATAAAGGTTTGAGTCTTCATCCTGGACTGGGACTTTGTATAGTTATTGAATATAGTATGTCAAACAATATAAAACGGTATAACTTCTAAAAAATAAAACATCAAAATATGAGTTTGAAGTGTGTGAAAAGTACATAGTGCCCCCCCAAAAATTCAGCATGGAGGTTTTATGCACGTGGCTTACTTACAGAGTGGGCGTGGCTTATTCCTGGTGGGCGTGTCCCTCGGGGGGGCAAGGCCGGCTGTGCCTGTAGGCCATGATGGAGCAGGACGCCTGGTGCCACCAGTAGAACATCAGCAGCAGCAGCAAGTGCCACAGCTGGTGGCTGGAGCCCAGGTAGTTCAGCTGGCCTGCAGGAGGCGGGGAGGACGTTAATACACTGATGCATGCTGGGAAAGTTGTGTCACACATCCGCCTCACAGCTCACCTGGGAAGTAGCGTTCGGGAACCTTTGAAACGTAGAAGATAAGAGCTAATATAGCGATGAAGTACATCCCCAGGATCCGAGGAACAAAAGCCTGAAGGGAGGAACAATTAATAATCAGAAAGAATAAATCTTTAAATATAAAGTCGGTTGAAACCTCCGAGACAAGCTCACCTGCACGAGGTCGGAGGAGAAGCCGCCGGCGAGGCAGATCCAGTGCAGCGCCGGCAGGACGCCGTACGCCGCCACCAGGCAGAAGGAGAGCGAGCGCAGCCGCCGCCACTGCTGGCCCAGGGAGTGAGGGTGGAGCTGGGAGAAGAACACCGCCAGCAGCATGGCGAGCACCGTCAGCAGGTACACCTGGCGCCAGTACTGAGGGACAGGAAGCAGGACACGGCAGGGGACAGAAGGTCAAGAAAGGTCACATCAGGGGTCAGGAAGTTGGACAGGTCAGGGGACAGGAAGGTCAAGGAAGGGGACAAAGCTTGACCTCCACTTATAAAGTGGACCTTTGTTACAAATTCGCACCATGCGTTCCTGAGATATCACAAGAGCCAATGTCACCGTGACCTTTGACCTCCACATCATCATCATCAGTTCACCCTTCAGTCCATTTGGGGGTCTACAGACAATTTCAAGACCGTAGATGCCACAAAAAAAAGGGGTGGGCCAAAGGTCACGGTGACCTTTGACCCTCGAGATCAACTAACGAATCGGATTATTTCTGTTTTCTTAATATTCCTTCTTTTTGACGTACGATTAAACGTCAATAACATCCAGGAGGTCCGTGTGTGGCTCATCTGACGAGTCCTGCTCACTTTCACAGTGAATAAATTTGCACCAGGAATGAGACACACACACACACACACACACACACACACACACACACACACACACACACACACACACACACACACACACACACACACACACACACACACACACACACACACACACACACACACACACACACACACACACACACACACACACACACACACACACACACACGGCTCCAGCCAATTCTCCTTAAGATCGTCTCTTACGAGTCTGACTGGCTAGATGTGTATTAATTATTTTTAAATCACGTTTTTTTTTTACCCCCGATAAACTTGGCTAGGTGCAGAAGTGGAGCCCCAGTCTTGGCAAGAACAGAGAGAGAGAGAGAGAGAGAGAGAGAGAGAGAGGGGGGGGGGGAGGGGGCGGCTGAGCCATGTCCCAGACTTGCGAGCGTCATATGGTGAAAGCAGGAGTGACGGACGCTCCGTGAATGCAGCCATCTGGTTGGAGCTGCAGCAGATTTCAGCTGCTTCAGGGGGCAAAATAACCCAAGCTTCAATATGTGTGTGTGTGTGTGTGGGGGGGCAGCAAGGATAACAGCCAAATACTTTCAGGAGTTAAAAGAGAAATACATAATAAGTGGAATAGCTGGTGGTGGGCGGCTGTCAGGAGGAGGTGTCATGTTGCTCCTTCAATGAGTCAACGAGCAGAACGAGATTCAATTAGGGAGTCACGGAGAATCTGGGGAGGCCGACACACACACACACACACACACACACACACACACACACACACACGACTCACGTCGTCGCAGTAGAAGGTGTAGAAGACTCCGGGGACGTAGCAGCCCAGGATGCCGATGGAGACCCCGGCGTAGTCCAGCGCCATCCAGCGGCGGCTGGTCTTCTCCGAGCGGTGGCAGCAGAACAGGTGATAACCCGCCGAGCACAGCATGCACAGCTTGAGAGAGATTATATAAGATTATATTACATAAGATTATGACTTTAACACATTTCATCTCACGAGTCTGACGGTATTTTAAACTTCAAGACTCTGGGGGTCCAACCCGACCGGAGAACTGGGTCCCGTACCTGGAAGCAGAAGAGTTCGATGGAGTAGATGACGTAGTCTTCTTTGGAGGCGCCGATGGCTGGCAGCACAGACACCATGTTGTACACGCCCACCAGGAAGAAGAGCGCAAAGCCCAGCAGGTGGCTCCAGATGTTCACCGTCTCATTGGACAGGATGAAGAGGCTGAAGAGGAACCATAGCAGACAGTCAGGGGGCAAGTCCTCTGGTTGTATAGAAGTCTACGCTTCATGTGTTTACAGCTGCATTATCTCTCCTGGCCACCAGGGGGGGAGCCTCTGTGGCCACGGATGAAAAAGAAAACTCTGGTCCTCCCTCATTCAAAGCGACACTATGTAACTTTTCCCCTGTAGCGCCCCCTTCAGGTATTTAACGTCTGGTCTCGAGCCATATATGGCTCTTTCGGCTCTTCTGCTCCCAGCTGATCGCAACCGGGCTGCCGCTAATCAGCGGCAGCCCGGTGTTCCTTACAGCAGCATGTCACTCCGTCAGTATGAGTCGCGTAGCGGAGCAAATAAAAAGTCACCTGCGAGCGTGGACTGGCACTGTAAGACGTTGCGTAAAGCTGCCAGACAGCAAGTTGACGTACTTCCGCCGGAAGTACCGGGCGGCTCCCAACATCTTACATTCAGCAGTATTCTGGCCACGGACCCCGATGGCAGTGGCAGAGGCGCAAATCAACATATTAAAAGTCATTGTAGCGGCACAATTTTTTTCAAGCTGTTATTTTAAGGTGGAAAAGTTACATAGTGGGGCTTTAAATAAAGACATCCTTCCCTTCTTCCATTGTTGAACTGTACCGCTCCGTAACCGTGAGTCTCACCTCTTGATGCACAGCCTGGAGGGCAGGTAGGCCCGGTACCCGTCCGTGATGTACGGGTTCTCCCTCAGGAACACCGGGATCTGCTCGTAGGTGTACAGTCGGATCCCGCGGGGCACCAGCACGGGCCAGTACTGGTACCCCCCCACTTCGATGTAGTGGGCCGTCTGGGCGCCCTTCTGGGGCGGCATGGCGGCGCCGTGGGGGGCCGCCTTGCTCTGCCAGGACGCTGAGGACAAAGACTTCAGATTCAGGCGGCAGCACACAATAAACCTTACTAAAGATTGATTTAGTAAAGATGTTTTTTTTAAGTGAAACTACATCTTAAACACAAGTGTTGAAGCTATTTTCTCGACAAATTAATAAACTGTAGAAAGCTTAACCAATACTAATGAAATGCTTTAAAGAATCCACTTCCGGTCCGGTTACCGGCTCCTCGTCGCATCACAGATTTCAACCGCTGGGACATTTGTTGACATAACGGGCTTTTTCATGTTAAATTATTACGAGCCGAATATGTGAAAATAACTCAAGTGAACTATGAATGATGAGAGTTGAACCGCAGGTGGTTAAAAAAACGTTTTTAACCGTATCGATCTTAAAATAAACATACTTTTCTAAGCAGTTCTATAGCTATAGGCTAACTGTAGCTAGCTCGAGCAAACACGCTAACATGTCGCCTTTTGTTTTTAATACATTATAAATTAATAACAAACTCACCTTTCAGTTTCGTAGAAGTGCATTTAGTTCCATTTTGAGGTTTGTAGTACGCACTCCGCATTTGTATGAATATGTTAACATTAATTTAAAATTACAGCGTCTGTCAACTTTGAGCTACAACATCTTCCAAATCACCAGCGACGTCATAAACGAAGGACCCCCCCTCCGCTGCCAAGGACCGCCTGACTAAAAATGAAGGAAAACTATGAAATGCAGTTGAAAGCGCCGGAAAAAAAAGATTATTTTCCTCCTCGATCAACAATTTTGAAGATTAAGAGTTCGCTTTTATTATTTAAAAATGTGTACTTGAATATTTGAGCTCCAACAAATACACAATTATATATATATATATATATATATATATATATATATATATATATATATATATATATATTTATAATATCTACAAGGAAACACAAAATGGCTACAAAGAGACACATAACGACACAGTTATGTGAACGACTACACGTCAGAGAATAACAACAACTAAACAACAACAAAAAGAGACAAAACAACTAGTATATCTTTTCTCCTATATGTTTGCTCCTATGTAAGACAGGTGTTGGGGCCTTTTGACTCCCTTATGTTACGTAATATGAGGCTGATGACGCAATGTTAAAATAAAAATGTTGCTTAAAACACCTGTGTTTACTCTGAGTTGTTGCCCCTTGTGTATTGTAAACAGGCAGAAACCTCTGGTTCTGCCGAGTGAAGCCAATAAAGAAGTGTCTTAAAACGTTCAGTTCCTCTACTGACCAGCGGGGGGCGACACCTCCGGATGCAAGAATCCAATTGTATGGAAGTCTATGAGAAAACTATCCTATTTATCGCTTCATTGATTGTAAACATGAGCTTATGTCTCAATCTGTAATTTCAAGTATTCTTCTATACAGCATGATGATATCATATAGTGCATGATGGTCATTTAGAGTCAAACAGACCATAAAGCAGGGAATGCTTTAGGGGCGGTTTTTCGATACACATGGTGCAAATATAGTAACTTTCGTTCATTGGTTGCAAATAAAAACAACAACGTCAAGTTGGCGACGGCCATAATCCAAAATGGATTATTCCAAGATGGCGACGGCCATAATCCAAAATAGTTTATTCCAAGATAACGACGACCATAATCCAAAATGGCGACGGCAAAATCAACAAGTCTACTCATGTCTTGTCTTATACTCAAGTCTGTCTCATAAAACATACAAATCCTGCATTAACTTTAATAAACTGACATTTGTTTTCAAGAAAAAGCTTGAGGTATAAATCCTGTGACAAATTCAACCTTCGAGTTGCTCTTTAGATGCAGGCGGCCGAGTGCAGCTCTCAGTCTCTCTGGGTTACACCCTCCATGTTGCTAACTGTCACCCAGCATCCTCATCAAGCTCTCTCTCTCTTCCTCTCTCTCTCGCTCTCTCTCAGGTGTGAGAGATGCTGGAGGATTCCCTCAGGAGAGGAAGTCACACTCTGCTGTTGACACCCCTCTTTAATTGCCCCCCCGTACTGCAGTGCGTTCTCCATTATCACTTCTAATGCACCTCTCAGCTCGAGTGCGGCGAGCTGCCAACTTTAAGATATCGTGACTCGTGACTCGTGGAGGCAAAACGACGAGAACAACCCTCCTGCTGCTGCACTCGGTTATTAATTGATTCCGTAGGCTAACGAGTTGGCAGCGTGGGAGACGAGCGAGGCTTAAATACAACGTGTGCTCCGCTTCTACTTTCTACGCCCCAAAATTTTTAATCGCTTAGAAGAAAGAAAAAAAACACCTGTTTTACAACTCAAGAACCAAATGTGTCGGTAGAGACCCTGTATACGTTTCAGCGACCCGTCAATCACAGTAAGCCCCGCCCCCAAAGTATCCTGATTGAGATTGTCTGGGATTGTGTTGGCCAATCCTCGGGTCGGGTTGTATTCAAGAACATGTGAACACAGTACTTTCACTCGGCCCCTCCCCCCCCCACCCTCGCTCACACGAGGAGGAAGAGGAGGAGGAGGAGGAGGAGGAGGAGGAGGAGGAGGAGGAGGAGGAGGCGAGGCCGCATCAGTCGACTTTCGAGCTGCATTCCGAAGACA
Organism: Liparis tanakae; assembly: GCA_036178185.1. Lineage (NCBI taxonomy): Eukaryota > Metazoa > Chordata > Actinopteri > Perciformes > Liparidae > Liparis > Liparis tanakae. The sequence continues at coordinate 13,103,565 of CM070094.1, forward strand.
CCAAACAAACAAACATCTCTCAGATCGAGTAAACATCGACTGATGCGATGAACTGTGACGCCTCCCTCTGTCTTCCGGTCGCGTTAATCAGAACCGAGGAGACGCCGATCGGAGGGGACACCCCCCCCCCCCCACACACACACACACACACACACACACACTCCTCCAACCGGGGTCCTCACAAACACTTTGCCCTTCTCGGAAAGAAAAGAAAGGAAACCCGCGTTGACAAGCTCCCTCTGTGGCGCTGAGCGGACACAGAGGACGGCGACTCGTCTCCAGCAGATGTCTCGTAACGCCGACTATAAATAAAGCCGATGAGACCAGCCGGACGCCGGCGAGGCGCCGCGAGGCTCACGCAAAGGGCCTGTCTGGTCTTTGGCACACTGGGAGTGGGGGCTAACGTTTTAAAAATAAAGAACCAGAAGTGGACTCAATGTAGTGATTTACTGCTTTTCACCATTTTGAAGCGCTTCGAATGCGGCGCAGCGTTCGGCGGTGACGCCGACAATCCCAAAGGACATCGGCGGCCCCAAGAGGGGGGGGGGGGGGGCTGTCTGCCTCTATTTGAAACCGCTCTATCGGCGCCTTGTTGGGAAAGGAGAGGCGGTTCGAGGCGCCCTCGATGAAGACGTATAATGCGGTGCAGCTTTTACTGCACATTGCACCGCACAGGACGCACCGCGTCGTGAAGGGAGACATCGCCCGTAACGCGGAGCGCTACAGAAAACCACTTTGAAGCAGGAGCGCTTTAATTTCACGTTCCATTAGACGCCGCCGGACCGCACGATTGCGGCGAGAACACTCCTCTGCATTAAGTCTGACAGAAATCAAAGGCGAAGATTGAGAGGGGGGGGGGGGGGGGGGTGGCGTCCTCATGAGAAGAACCTACGTCATGACAGTCCACAGTGCGTGTGAGAGGCGTCTATCATGGATGGTCCACGTTTTGGTTTGATTGCCGGTGATTGGCTCACATGAACCCTTTCTGATTAAAAATCATTACGATGTATTAAGCGCTGTAAGCTGCACTTCCTCTGGTGGCCATTAGATGTTTCCTCCAAGAGAAACTCTGCTCACACTTCCACCAAAGGAGGAAAACGCTGGTTTTGAAAAGTGAAGCCAATGCTTCATGTTTTAAAGCTGCATTCTCTCTCCTGACCACCAGGGGGCGACTCATCTGGTTGACTAGAAATCTATCGTATTCCGGATTCTACTTTGTATAAAACAGTATTTTATTAGCATTTTTTTTTAATGATGAATAATGAATATCTGCTATCCACATAAATTCTCAAAACAATAAAACATAGTGAGGCCAAAACTAATGAATCCATGCCGGTAGCATCTGGGAGTGAACCGTTGTCTTTTTGTTCTGTCTCATCAACAATATTGAAAAGCACTTGCCTTTTTTTTTTCAAGATACATCTGTTTTTTTGCAAGATCTTGTAATTCCCCCAAAAATAAAAAGCGAAAGCAATTTCCCCGACATGGATTACGGGCCGGAGGTTGGTTTTAAGACGTTTATCTGCCGAGTAAGATTAATTCATAACTGCTGTACTTTTTGTAGCTTGACAAACACAAAAAACGTTCTTCTAATCCTCCAATGGATCAGAAATCATAAGCACCCCGACCCAGAGAACAGGCCCGCTGGCACTTTGTGTTGTACTTTGTGTTATCGTGGAACAACACAACGTAAACCGTCTAACACTCGAGCGTATGCAGACGATGCAGTCGTCCTCTTCAGGGCGACACGGCCGCAGATTGGTTTAGAAGATTTAGATTAAAGAAATAATGTAATTGTGTTATTTTTCAAAAGCTTATTGTGTGTGTGTGTGTGTGTGTGTGTGTGTGTGTGAGTGTGTGTGTGTGGGCGTGTTACTTGTACTCATCTATCTCTTCAAACCTTTTATAACAAAATCTTTTCAGGTTGGAGTCGCAGGATCAAGCGACATTTGAGGTTCCTTTAGATCACGATGAACGTATAAATGACCGGGTCGTCTCCGTTTTCACAAGATTTTGTCAACTTTAATATAGTTTTTAGCCATTTAGTTAGTAAAGTTTATTTATATTTTTCACTTATCACAGACAAAGTGCAGTAAAGTGGTCAAGGAAAACAAATTGTCTATAAAAGGGACCATAACATACACACAATTAAAGGAGTAAAGTAAAATATACAGAATAAGATGCAATAAAATAAGTAAACAGAGAAGATAGAAAGCATAGAACTGTTTCAATTAAGTTGAAATTGGACATCTTTCTTTCTCAGGAGTTTATGAGATACTTTGATGTAATGTTAGAGAGAAACTTTGACTGTCCTATCCTTAAGTTGCTGTGGAGATCAATGCATGTCGCTGATCCCAAAATACAGATGATACCAAAAATCACAATTACATTTTCAGCTCTTCAAAATAAAGAACATGAAAGCAGTCAAGGGTTTATTTTTTCACTGTTTTCCGGTCACAAACTACCGTTTAATGTTAATTAAAATAGGTGATTGTGTTTCTCCGATAGCGTAGAGATGAACTAGCTGCCGGTAAAGTACTGCAATTTCTAGAAAAGATTTGGTAGTTTTCTGTAAAAAAGTTGAGTTACCGTAAACAAAATGAATCAATCATCAATATGACATTTATATTATATTTTTTGATATTTACAGGTATCACATTCAACCTGAAGTCTCACTGACAGCACTGCGGGATGAACATCTGATGATAATGCCAACAAATATTGTCATAAAATTACAAATGTGTTATTGGTGGCAGGAAGTATTTCTAAAATCCCGCGGCTATGACCCTGAAAGAAAGTTATTTTAAAAATAAATCCTACTTAGATGCACAAACAAAGAACATTTTCTGAACAGAATTCAAAAATCCTCAGAGATGCTCCGACATTGAACGACTTTCAGGTGTCGGCCTGAAACCGAAAATTAAAGTGTTTTATTCTGGAGCCGTTTACTCAGACGATAGAGACATTAACTATAAACTACTCAGTGATTTAACTTTTTTTCACCACTGAATCCGCTGAAGAGGGAAATTCATTTGGATATCACTCGGATGGTAATCGTCGCGTAAAAATCTATAAGTGGGATTTAAAATCCAACCGATGGATTCTCTTCAAAGGAGAGACATCCATTAAAGAGTTCTTTGGATGTTGAGTCTGCAGTTACCACAAAATAAAAGTTCCCAGCAGACGAATTTGAGTTGGAAGTCACTCGATGTGTTTATATGTGTGTGGCTGCAGTTCCGTTTGCGTCCTGCAGAGGTCGCTCTGCTCCCGCAGCAGAGCAGCAGAAGGCCGCAGAGGAGCCGCCGGTCCACCGGAGGATCCTCACCTTCAGCCTGCGAGGACCTGCACAGCATGGTGGCCACAGCCATCGATATTATTATGAATTAATATCTCATATTAATCTGCACATTTCACTCAGTTCTTCCTCTGATTGGATGCATAATAGAGGAAATCATTACAAAAATATTTACTACGTTTAAAAATAAAAAGGAGGGAGTTGGTATTTAAAAAAAATCACAAATTAATAAAAAATAAAACATTGTATTTTAAATATTTGTTCGTCGCAAAAATTAAAGGAATCATAAACACGTCTTTGTCTATTTATTTTGAAGAATAAAAAATTGCATTTCTTTTTATTTATTTCTCCAAATTCATATAATTTTTTACACAATTTCTTTTAGCATTTATGACGTCAGCATCTGAATGTCACGATTTTTCATTATTTTACTCCTTTTTTAATATTTAAAAGCAAATTAAAACTACATGACTACGCGTGTGAATGTGCAGCAGGTGACTTACAGTCTAAAGGGTGTAAATCACACACACACACACACACACACAAACATAAACACACACACACACACACACACAGACACAGTTGTTGTTTCCACTGTGCAGCCGCAACAAAAGACTCACAGCTGCAGAGCAATGAATCAGAAAAGAAAACCAACAGAAACACCTCGACTTCCTCCTGCAGGCAACAGGTGGCGCTATGGTATCTCCATCTGGGTCCCCCCCCCACACACACACACACAAACACACACACACACACACACTCACACACACTCAAATAGTGGCTCCTGCATCAGGCCAATAATAAATAACACACCAATTGGGGGGCTGTTTGAAAGCCGGTGTGATATATTAAGAGTTAGTGCATTAGATGGGGGCAATAATTGAAGTTGTGATTAAGGAAGCGGCAGGATGCTGCGGGGACAATGAAGGAAGTGGATGCGGGGACGGACGTGACCGGAGCAGGAGGAGCTTGTTTTGATAAAAAAAAGAAACTCACAGTTGGGATTAAAGCAGATTGAGATACAAGCCGACAACAAGCTTTTATTTTTTATTGAAAGGAAAGATTCCTCTCCCGGGATTCTCCTCCAAAAAGCTGGTGGCTGCCGCTCAGAGGATCATCATGTCATCATATGCAATCCAGTATTAAGATGGATGCTGCCTGATCCCATCAAGATAATGGGTTTCATGTCTGCTGGCGTTCGATGGGGGGGGGGGGGAATCTCTGCAGCTGATTTTCTTTTGTTTCCTCTCTCATCTCTGCAGGCGCGAGAGAGGGAACGTCAATAAATGAAATCACATGTGCAGCTTCTTCATTCAACGTGAAGACCTCGGAGAGATTTGGAGGGCTTTCCAGACACTTTGTTCACAGCAGAAGGGTTGTTCTGTCTCTGTGTGACGGAGGGAGGGAGAGAGGGAGGGAGAGAGGAAGAGAGAGAGAAAGGGGGAGGTTAGCCCTCAACCTGTCACCGCAGGAGAGGTCAGGTTTGGATCTCTTTCAGGCTCTCTGGCTGCATACAGCATTATAACACACACACTCACACACACACGCACACACACACACTCACACACACACACACACACACACGCACACACACACACACACACACACACACCCACACACACACGCACGCACGCACACACACACGCACACACACATACACACACGCGCGCGCGCGTACCCGCACACGTACGCAGTCGTAGTCAGACGTTGATTTTGTTTTTATCACCAAACAATGTGAACTTCTTTCACTCAATTCTACTAAATCCATCATAACTACTTCAAATACCTAATTGTGTTGTAGTTGTGTTGTAGTTTGATGTAGTTGTGTTTCAATATTGTGGATACACATTGTTTTACAGGTCACTTCAGGCCAACAGGATGGAGACAGGCGACAACATCGCCCCACATTCCAACACAACAATACATATACCTATAATGTGACCTTCTAATCACAGTATATACGTACATACATATAGCCGTAAAAATACACATTTCAATGCATAAAATGTCCTCATGAGGATGTTATCTTGTGTTTGACCTTTTTCATAAAGGCTCCTTAACTGCTTGAGAGCAGTTTATCCCAGAACCATCTCTTTCTTCTCTCGCCTGTCAAGATGTTAACAGCACACACACATATATATATATATATATATATATATATATATATATATATATATATATATATATATATACATATAATAAAGTCGGCTAAGGTCAGATGACCGATTACAGAAAGCCACGCCCCCTTCCTGCCCCGTAGCTCCTCACGGGACTCCCCGGTTGGTCCGTACGCTGGCCCGCGGGACGCAACACATATACTGAATATACGCTGGACCCGAACGGCCAAAACCACAGCACTGCCCCGCGACCAGGGAAGTTATTTGCGATACGTCCTAAAACATCGCAATACGGAAGTAGTTTATTGTTTTGTCTCGGCTTGATTCACCTACAACCGGAGATGAGAGGGGGGGGGGGGATATGGAGATGGTTGGAGGGTGGGGGGGGAGTGGGTGGGGCATGGAGGGGGGGGGGAAGGATGTCTCAAGGTCAAATGCAGAGCGGCGAATTGGGGTTGGAAGCAAACTAATGAGATTTCCCGTTCCCTCTCTGCCCCCGGATCGCTGGCATCACCTCCTCGCCGTCCTGTCAATCCACCCCCCCCCCCTTCAACCCACCCATCCCTCCTTCACAGAGAGAGAGAGAGAGAGAGAGAGAGAGAGAGAGAGAGGGAGAGAGAGAGAGGGGGGGGGAAATACAGGAAAAAACTGTTTATTTCCGAGCGGGCCTGTTAATCTACTTGGACTGGGCGTAATGGGACATTTGCATGGCGAGCACAGCGAGGTGTCAGCGATAACCGCGGGGTCGCGTCACCCCCCCCCCCCCCCTCCGAAATATGCTGAGCTGTTCGCTAACCTCTCATCAAACACAGCGATCTTTATGGACTGTATCATATTGTGGCGTAATGTGCTTTATTGTCCACAGAATAAGCTTTTCTTTAAGGTAATTGGAAAGCGGGGAAACGGTCCCGCTATCGGGAGGACTTCAAAAAAAAAAAAACATTATTCCTGAAGGTGTAATGACCCTGTCGGGTGTTTAAAAAGAAAACGTGAGATTTATCTTGGCGGAAGGAAATTGATCCATTTCACCTTTGTCTAATGGAAATTCTTATCAAGGATTATCTGTTTATGTAAATGAGATGTGGCCCCTGGAATGGAGGGGATAAAAAAAAGAGTCTGGAGGAGGATATGGGGGGGGGGGGGGTGGCAGTTAATCTAGGGCCTCTTTACGTGTCAGTCTGGACATAATGCATTCAACTCTGCGGGGGTGGTGTGTGTGTGTGTGTGTGTGTGTGTGTGTGTGTGTGTGTGTGTGTGTGTGTGTGTGTGAACCTCTATCTCTGTGAGAACCAGGTTGACTTCAGGGTGGAGCTATTTTTGGGGTGAAAGATGTTTATGGTTCATGTCCTCGTTGCTTTTTGATTAGTAAACATAAAGCGCTGATGTGCTGCTGATTTTCATGATTATATTAAATATTGACAGTGGATATTGTGCCTTATCAGTACTTTTTACTTTTAAAGTATTTTTTTATGATTTTTTAACTTCTAAGTGCTTGTATTAGAGTATTTCTATACTTGTGTATTATACTTTTAATAAATAAATATCTTTTCACTTTATATACGGTTAGCTGTAATACATTTCTACATTTATTTTAACCACTTTATTGAGAGTTAGCTCAGTCGCTAAGCGCTAATTGCTAACAGCACAGAGACAGAACTGGTGAAGATTACGAATGACCTCTTAATGGCAGCAGATAAAGGACTTCTCTCTGTACTGGTCTTGTTAGACCTTAGTGCTGCATTCGACACCATTGACCATAACATCCTATTACAGAGACTGGAGCAGTCGATTGGCATTTCAGGAACCGCACTAAATTGGTTTAAATCCTATTTATCAGATCGATCTGAGTTTGTATTTGTAAAGGATGAAGCCTCGATGACCACCAACGTTAGTCACGGAGTTCCACAAGGATCTGTGCTTGGACCAATTCTATTTACCTTATACATGCTTCCTTTGGGCAATATTATCAGGAAACACTCTATAAACTTTCATTGTTATGCAGATGATACTCAACTATATCTATCGATAAACCAGGAGAATAACCAACTCACTAAAATTCAAGCATGTCTTAGTGACATAAAAACATGGATGACTGGCAACTTCTTGATGTTAAACTCAAACAAAACTGAAGTAATTCTACTCGGCCCTGAGCACCTCAGTGATCAATTATCTGGTGATGTGGTTTCTGTAGATGGCATTGCTCTAGCATCCAACACCACTGTCAAGAATCTCGGCGTTATCTTTGATCGGGACTTGTCCTTTAACTCCCACATAAAACAAATCTCAAGGACTGCATTCTTCCATCTACGTAATATTTCAAAAATCAGGCACATCTTGTCTCAAAAAGATGCAGAAAAATTGGTTCACACGTTTGTTACTTCGAGACTGGATTACTGCAACTCCTTATTATCAGTTTGCACTAATAAGTCTCTTAGGTCCCTCCAGTTGATCCAGAATGCTGCAGCTCGTGTTCTCACTAAAACTAAGAAAAGAGATCACATCACTCCTGCACTAGCTGCTCTGCTCTGGCTCCCTGTAAAATCAAGAATCACTTTTAAAATTCTTCTCTTAACCTACAAAGCCTTGATTGGTGATGCACCATCATATCTTAAGGAGCTTGTAGTACCGTATCGCCCCACCAGAGAGCTGCACTCACTAAATGCGGGGCTACTTGTAGTTCCTAGAGTCTTAAAATGTAAAATGGGAGCCAGAGCCTTTAGTTATCAAGCTCCTCTTTTATGGAACCAACTTCCAATTTCAGTCCGGGAGGCAGACACAGTCACCACATTCAAGAGTAGACTGAAGACTTTCCTCTTTGACAGAGCTTATAGTCAGGGCTGAATCAGGTTCACCTGGTCCAGCCCCTGGATATGCTGGTATAGGCTTATAGCTGCTGGGGGACGTTTAGGATACACTGAGCACCTCTCTCCTCTTTTCTTTCTCCTATGGATGAATCTTCATCTCTCCATCACACATGACTAACTCTGCTTCTCCTCGGAGTCCTTCTGACTTCACGTCTCATGGGGTCATCGGACCCTATGAGACGGCATAGATCCCATCTGCTGATGGACCATCGATGGTTGGATCGTGAGTTCCTGTCGCCAGCTGTGCCGCTGCCCTGCTGGGACTCCGCCCACTCCTCCACTCTGCCTCCATCTTCTGATGGATGGTGGAGGTCTCCAAACTCTCCATCGTGGAATACGACTAATATGAACTATTGATAAACTCTGTCAAATTCCCTGAATGTATTTTAACTCTATATCTGTCCTTCTGTACACATTACATCTATTGCATCTGTCCATCCTGGAGAGGGATCCTCCTCTGTTGCTCTCCTGAAGGTTTCTTCCCTTTTTTCCCCCTGAAGGGTTGTTTGGGAGTTTTTCCTGATCCGATGTGAGGTTTTGGGGCAGGGATGTCTATGTGTACAGATTGTAAAGCACTCTGAGACAAATTCGTAATTTGTGAAACTGGGCTATACAAATAAACTGAATTGAATTGAATTGAATTAAGTTGCTAAGCACTAAGTCGTGGCATCAAAAAACGACTTTCAATGCATTGTGTGTATTAAAGAAGTATTTTGTGAATAGTGACAAGAGAGCCTGTCACTCAAATATCAGAAGGCTTTGTGTTAGTGTAATGTCTGCCCCCCCCACTCCCCCCACAACTTCCATTCTTAATGGAGGCTCTAACATATTTTTCCACACCATAAAACTTTTCTCTTTCTCCCGGACGTTTTCGTGTGTCAGCTGGAGAACGCGGCCGTGAAAGATGAGGAGAACGACGTGGAGGTTTCAAGTCATTTTACAAGAGGGGCCGTAGAGATTGACAGCCCCCCCCCCCCCCCCCCCGACCCTCACTTGTGTTTTCATTGCAGTGAATGCTTTTGATGTTTGTTTTGTTGGTTGCTGGCTTGACAGCCATGAGACAAGGTCTTGAAATACAACTGGTGGCGTTGTGAGGGGGGGGGGGGGGGGGGGGGGAACTGTTGTTCCACCAAATGGTGATTCCCCCCCCATCCTGGTGGCCCCACCACTGTCATTTGCCATCCTAACAGGCAGCAGGCAGACATGGAGGGGAGAGTCAGCCAGGCTAAGTGACAGATCCACCAGGAGGAGCGGGGCTTCATGGCCATCTCAAACTGGTGTTCTCAGGGGCTGGAGGCCGGCTCTGAGGGGGGGGGGGGCAAGGACCCCCAACCCTGGACCCGCTGACCCACAGACAAACAGAGATACGGTGATACCGCGGATGAGGATGATGTGGAACATTTACTGTCACATTTGGATTCAGACGTAATAATATAATGTGGTTCTAGCCCAATGTGTTTATAGCCAACATGGTTATAGCCAACATGGTTATAGCCAACATGGTTATAGCCAACATGGTTATAGCCAACATGGTTATAGCCAACATGGTTATAGCCAACATGGTTATAGCCCAACATGGTTATAGCCAACATGGTTATAGTCCAACATGGTTATAGCCCAACATGGTTATAGTCCAACATGGTTATAGCCCAACATGGTTATAGCCAACATGGTTATAGTCCAACATGGTTATAGCCAACATGGTTATAGCCAAATGTGTTTATAGCCAACATGGTTATAGCCAACATGGTTATAGCCCAACATGGTTACATCCAACATGGTTATAGCCCAACATGGTTATAGCCCAATGTGTTTACAGCCAACATGGTTATAGCCCACCATGGTTATAGCCCAACATGTTTATAGCCCAACGTGTTTATAGCCCAACATGGTTATAGCCCAACATGTTTATAGCCCAACGTGTTTATAGCCCAACATGGTTATCGCCCAATATGGTTATAGCCCAACATGGTTATAGCCCAACATGGTTATAGCCCAACATGGTTATAGCCCAACATGGTTATAGCCAACATGGTTATAGCCCAACATGGTTATAGCCCAACATGGTTATAGCCCAACATGGTTATAGCCCAACATGGTTATAGCCCAACATGGTTATAGCCAACATGGTTATAGCCCAACATGGTTATAGCCCAACATGGTTATAGCCAACATGGTTATAGCCCAAGGTGGCTATGGCCCAATGTGTTTATAGCCAACATGGTTATAACCCAACGTGTTTATAGCCCAACATGGTTATAGCCCAACTTGTTTATAGCCCAACATGGTTATAGCCCAAGGTGGCTATAGCCCCAACGTTAGCAAAAAAATAAATAAATGAGTATGATCCACAGCACCGGTAGTTCAAATCCACCTTTCTGGCTGCAGCGCACAGGGCTGAAATACATTCTTTGCCTGAGAGGATATATACTTTCTAAACAACAACAACAACAACAACAACAACAACAACAACAACAACAACAACAACCAAAATTCAAATCCAAAGAGCAAATACTGTTTCTCTTGTTCTAAAACAAGTGTTTTTCTAACAAACATGAATCATCGCTGCCTTCCCACACAAGGACCAGCTGGTTTGCCTCCAGGTGAAACATCCAGAGTCTTTCCCAGCCCTGAACCCGTCACAGTGGTCCATCGGTGGAGATGCTCTAGCCCACGCATCGCAGGAAAAGTGCTTTTCCCATTCAGTGTCATCCTTCCCATGGAGACGCGAGCAGAGACCATTTTATTCCTTTCTTTCTTGACACTTCTTGATTTTCTGACTCGCGGGGCCAAGGTCAGCCGTCAGCTCCACCGAGGTCCCTGACCCAGAACCCCCCCCCCCCCACACACACACACACACACACACAAACACTTGGACCTGTACGTAGATACAACTTGAGGGGCTTTAAATTGCCCCCCAAACATAAAAAAACGGATCCTGTTGGCATCTTCCTCCTCGTCTACTGCCATCTTGTCCAGGTACTCCAGGGCCGGAGGCCCAGACAGATGCTCCTCCAGGAGGAGAGGAGCCCTGAGACCGGCTTCTTTCTATCTTTTCTTCAGGATCGTTTCAGGCATTGAGTCAGAATAATACTTCTATACAACCAGAGGAGTCGCCCCCTGGTGTTCAGGAGAGAGAATGCAGCTTTAACACATGAAGCATAGACTTCTATACAACCAGTGGAGCCCCACCCCCTGGTGGTCAGGAGAGAGAATGCAGCTTTAACACATAGACTTCTATACAACCAGAGGAGTCGCTCCGAACCGGAATCCTCATCCACCAATGAGGAAGCAGCTGCTCGTGAACTCTTTGCGTTCCACAAGGTTCTGTGCTTGGACCAATTCTATTTACCTTATACATGCAACAACATTTAACAACATTATCAGGAAACACTCCATACACTTTCATTGTTATGCAGATGATACTCAATTATATCGATAAAACCGGAGGAGACTAACCAACTCACTAAACTTCAAGCATATCTTAAAGACATAAAAACATGGTTGACCTGCAACTTCTTGATGTTAAACTCAAACAAAACCGAAGTAATTCTACTCGGCCCTGAGCACCTCAGAGATCAATTATCTGGTGATGTGGTTTCTGTAGATGGCATTGCTCTAGCATCCAACACCACTGTCAAGAATCTCGGTGTTATCTTTGATCGGGACTTGTCCTTTAACTCCCACATAAAACAAATCTCAAGGACTGCATTCTTCCATCTACGTAATATTTCAAAAATCAGGCACATCTTGTCTCAAAAAGATGCAGAGAAATTGGTTCACACATTCGTTACTTCGAGACTGGATTACTGCAACTCCTTATTATCAGGCTGCACTAATAAGTCTCTTAGGTCCCTCCAGTTGATCCAGAATGCTGCAGCTCGTGTTCTCACTAAAACTAAGAAAAGAGATCACATGACTCCTGCACTAGCTACTCTACACTGGCTCCCTGACAATCAATAATCACTTTTAAAATTCTTCTCTTAACCTACAAAGCCTTAATTGGTGATGCACCATCATATCTTAAAGAGCTTGTAGTACCGTATCGCCCCACCAGAGAGCTGCACTCACTAAATGCGGGGCTACTTGTAGTTCCTATAGTCTTAAAATGTAAAATGGGAGCCAGAGCCTTTAGTTATCAAGCTCCTCTTTTATGGAACCAACTTCCAATTTCAGTCCAGGAGGCGGACACAGTCACCACATTCAAGAGTAGACTTAAGACTTTCCTCTTTGACAGAGCTTATAGTCAGGGCTGAATCAGGTTTGCCCTGGTCCAGCCCCTGGATATGCTGGTATAGGCTTATAGCTGCTGGGGGACGTTTAGGATACACTGAGCACCTCTCTCCTCTTTTCTTTCTTTCTTTCTATGGATGAATCTTCATCTCTCCATCACACATGACTAACTCTGCTTTCTCCCAGGAGTCCTTTTGACTTCACGTGTCATGGGGTCATCGGACCCTATGAGACGGCATAGATCCCATCTGCTGATGGACCATCGATGGATGGGTCGCGAGTTCCTGCCACCAGCTGTGCCGCTGCCCTGCTGGGACTCCGCCCACTCCTCCTCTCTGCCTCCATCTTCTGATGGATGGTGGAGGTCTCCAAACTCTCCATCATGGAATATGCCTCCTATGAACTATTGATAAACTCTGTCAAATTCATTGAATGTATTTAAATCTGTCCTTCTATACACATTACATCTATTGCACCTGTCCATCCTGGAGAGGGATCCTCCTCTGTTGCTCTCCCGAAGATTTCTTCCCTTTTTTCCCCCTGAAGGGTTATTTGGGAGTTTTTCCTGGTCCGATGTGAGGTTTTGGGATGTCTATGTGTACAGATTGTAAAGCACTCCGAGACAAATTTGTAATTTGTGAAACTGGGCTATACAAATAAACTGAATTGAATTGAATTGCAGGAAAGATGAACCATACGAGCCCTGCTGGTGGTGTTTTATTTTATTTTTTTGTTCCCTCTCCACACTTATTACATTACCATGAGCTCAGCAGCGAGGGCACCGCTGCATCATCGACACGGCTATTACTCTGAGTGCATGCGGGGTGTCTGACTCCCACCCCTCCATCCCCATCCCCCACTCCCACCCATCCACCTCCACCTCTCGCACATACACACACACACACACACACACACACACACACACACACACACACACACACACACACAGACAGACATACTTCCTCCAACCTCTTGCACCCCGGGGTGTCAGAGGCTTCTCCTGTCAGTAATTTGTTGCTAATCAGCTGTCAGCTCGGAGGCGATGATGAGGTGATCATCGTGGGCGGTGGAAGGTAATGGCCTTAAAAAGTCACAGAGTCAATGTCAATGGGATCACTCGGATTCAATCAGGGTGCGGCCCGATGAAGGATGGCGCCCGCTGACATTACCACTCATTTTGAGCCCGAGCATCTGGGCCCTAGTAAATAACCATCAGTGGGCGGGTCCGGGGGACAGGTCATTAGCCCTGAGAAAAATAAATATCTCTTCTCTCGCGAAGGCTGCAAGTCATTTAGCACAGACTAGGAAATTTCACCCTAGATTAAGTATGATGAGCCAATATCAGTCAGAGGAGAGGCCATACTGAGCGGCGTGGCTGTCTGATGAGACGCAGGGAAAATTTATACGCAGGCTTCGGCGAAATATAATATGATTTTTTTTTAAGGCGACGGAAGAGTGTGTTTGTACAGGGCTGCAATGCAAGGGAGAGACAGGACCACTGGAAGCTATGTGTTTGACTGATGGGGGAGGGGGGGGGGGCATTCATGTTTTTGGATTTAAGCTGCTGATTGCTGGTGCTTTCTGCTGATATGCTACATTTTAAAATGTGTTCAATTCAGAGGCAGATATTAAAGGAGATGGATAGTTTCTTAACTATTAATATTGAAAACATTGTGGATTTTGTAAGAAATTTATTTGCAGGAAAGAATCGAACAATTTGATTCATAAATTGCCTTTAGAGATGGAATTCAATATCGACTCCATTATTTAATTAAACCAATAGAACTGTCTGACAAAACAAGAGTTTATGTCATTTAGTAAACATATAAAAAAGGGTGCGAGGGAGATGTGAAAATAAAAAATATATAATAAATATATATAAATACAAATCTGATGCTAATCTTGAAAATATAAAGTAAAACATCCGTAATTAATTAATTAAAACATTGTCTGCTTTAGCAGTGCGGCTCCCTGTCAGTTTTGCACAGTCCTGAGAGGTCAAAGGTCAATACCAGTGACCTTGACAGGAGGTATGTGACACATGTAGCTGTTGCTGAGGTTAAAGGCGGTGTCTAATTGGCTAATTAATATTGTGGCTGTTGCTGTCCCCCCCCCCCTTCACAGGTCAGGGGCTCACAGCACGAAGCAGCTCGAAGGATGTTGCTAAGTTCTTACATCACACATGCAGAAGCCTGATGCCACTGATATTTAATTACTTTCTTTTTGATCGCTCTGGGCCCGACTTTCACTATTGTTTAAAAAAATAGTTTTAAACAGTTAGTTGTGTCCTACTTTTGTTGTGGTTCAATTGAAGCTTCTGGCGCATTTTATTAATGTACGTGAGTAAAGCATCGACGTTAAAAATAAAAATAATTACAGAAAAAAAAGAAGCTCAAAGGGATCATTTTAGCTAACGGCGTGAGAATAGTTTGATAGTGACATTAGCATTGGTGGCTAATGTTAGCTAACTCATTAGGTTCGTGCCGCTATTTGCTTCTGAACGTAGTTAGCTAACGTTAGCTGACTCATAAGGTCTTCTTTAAGATACGTTTGAAAGAGATTCCTTTAAGAGACTTATTAAAGAGACTCATGTAAGAGACTCATGAAAGAGACATCTTTAAGAGCCCTTTTTAAGAAGTCGCTTTAAGAGACTTATTAAAGAGACTTCTATAAGAGACTCCTTTAAGAGTCTTATTGAAGAGACTTCTTTAAGAGACTTTAATTCTTTCCTCGTAATCCGTCGTGTGCAGTACTCTTGTTTCCTACGGTGTTGCTGATTTGCTGCCGTACCCCAATGGCGGTTGCTCATCTTTATGGAGCCAGAACCAACAAGAATCTGTCAAAGTTCAGTGATATTTGGTTACATACTTGACTTTGTGTCACTTTTGTTGGTTTTAGGTCTCACTGCGTCTTCACTGCCATCAAAAAGCTAATTAAACAGTTTCTATGAGATGCATTACAGTTTAAAAAAACTAAATTGGTTTTACTGTGTAATAAAACAACGACGTTAACCTAATCTATGGCATTAACAAAGGACAAATGAAGGAGAATTTGCAGTATGTCTCATGCTGTGTGCTTACGACTCTCTATTATGTGTCATCCTTTTGTTCCCAGTGTCAAGTTTTGGGCTCCGGTAGAAGGATCTGCTCTTCTAAAAGTCGTGCACACACTTCAGCGTGACTAATGTAAAGCTTCCATGATGCGAAAATGACCCCGGCGGCTTTGAACTGTCATCAATCCAATTAATAGGAGATGGCTCTGAATCCATTACGGCAAATATAGTAAAAACATTATTATATTAACCTCCAAATCCAGTCTAATTCTATCAACATAATTAATTTAATCCATTTGCAAAGTGCCGGTTTGATGAATAATTAATATCAACACTTAAAATATTAAATATTCACATTTGTTCATGACATCAATTGTGCTGCTGAGGTGCTCTCGGTCCGCTGAGAGAGAGAGAGAGAGAGAGAGAGAGAGAGAGAGAGAAAGAGAGAATGTATGTGTATGTGTGTGTTTAAGACTGACCTCCTTAAAAAAACTGACAGCAATCAATTCCAGTAAATACATAAAAACGTCATAAGTTGAAGTGGAAGTGACAAAGTCCTCTATGGGTTTTACAGAGTGAAATACTTCACTGTCTAACTGACAGCGATTTATTTCCTGTTTACTTCCTGCTTACTTCCTGCTTACTTCCTGCTTACTCCCTGTTGACTTCCTGTTGACTTCCTGCTCACTCCCTGTTGACTTCCTGTTTCCTTCCTGCTTAGGTCCGGTTAACTTCCTGCTTACTTCCTGTTGACATCCTGTTTCCTACCAACAGAAAAGACGGTTTCTTTGAACCATGAAACGCGTTGTGCTTTGCCTAAAACTAAGTGACTAGGACTAGGTTGAAATACATATTTCACAGGGGGGGGGTTACATAACTCAAAAAAGGTTAAGAACCATTGCCATAGACTGCATAAAACAAGTGGACGTAGTCACTGTGACATTACGGCGACATAACGGTGGTGTCACCGATGGGATTGTGGACTTCGGTTTCCGAAGCCTCGGGTTTGGCCATCTTGTTTTGTTTTCTCTGGAACCAGACGTGACCCGAGATGGTGGTGGTAAGTACAGCTATCGTTGAATAAGACGGTGACGTATAAACTGTTATTCAACTGAATGAACCATAATTTACTAAATGAACATCAAAAAGACATATTTTCGGGGACGTTAAAAAAAATATCTAATTTTACTGCGGCCGTGGTGCTGAAAACAGAGAAAATGTGTGGTTCTAAACCCGCGACATGTTTTTTTTCTGCCCGACACCATAGAAAAATCGGAGAATATTTTCCCACAGATATTGGCAGTGACTTTTGATGCAAAAACATTCGTAGAGAAACGCCTTTTTCAGTCTGTCTCTGGCGTGGTTGTGTGTGCAGACGGTCGTTCATGGACTCACACTCGGGTTCACTATCCCTCTCTCTCTCTCTCTCTCTCTCTCTCTCTCTCTCTTGGCCATATATCTTCCCGTCTCTCGCCCGATGCCCAACACTCAGCAACTCTTGGCGAGGCATCATTAGGTATAATGTACCCCCCCCCCCTTCTCTCTCTCTCTCTTTTCTCCCAGGGATTTTTGGAGTGGGGCGAGCGAGCTGACCTTACTGAAGGGCTCTGACAGCGTTGCCAACTCCCCCCCCCCCTCCCTCCACCAGTGTTTGGTGGGCACACATGGCGACATGGTGATTTACTATTGGAAGCGGCGTTTGGGCCTCTGACGACGTTATAAGTCGTGTTATTGCCGTCATTAAGAAGCAGCTTGGATTGTAACCACGCAAAGACGTTGCTGTGATCAGCTGTTCGATTTGTTTTTAATATACAGTACTTTTCCGTTTTCACACTAAAGCCCCTTTTCCCACAAACATCCGCCAACATCTGGCTTTTGTTTTTATTGGGAAATATTTGAATTGACGTTTGTGGCTCTGCTGCAGTCACAGGATCTTCTTTATGATGGACACATGCTGACTTTTTGCCTTTCAAAGTCAAATGAGTATAAAGTAAAAAAATTAAAAAAAACATTTAAACTTTTGTCGTCATCTCAGCCCTGAAAAAATAAAAACGTCCGTCTTCGTTTCCAAAATTAGACGGCGCTGAGTTTGAAGAGAGCCAAATAAGAAACGGATATAAAAGAATCGTTTGGATCAGCTGGTTTGTAGTGGATGAAATCGTTTGGTCAGAAGTTGGCGCCGTAGGCACGACTGTAATCTGCCAATAAAAGGAGTAGAAGAAGAAGATCGTCGCTATTGAAGCATTTACAACGGAGAGAAACGTCTATTTTCTTTAACAACTGGGTAAGTTATAACCGTTCTTTCATCCGGAGACAAATTAACGGCCATTGTGAGAGAAGATGAAATGTAATGTGAATAAAATGCTGGCTGAACTTATTCTGCGGAATTTCTGTAATCTGCTCTGTGCATCAAACTCTTTTCTGGCAAAACCAGGAGACTGTTGGGGTCGAGTTGTTGTTGTTTCTTAGGAGACGTCCATGACGTGTTTTCCTGTTACATGGTTTGCGTACATATTGCGTTTAGATTTTATTTTACGGCCCAACCGTGAATGTTTTCTTACCCCAGACAAAGAAGTTTGCCGAAACATCACCGCGTCCGTCACATGGGACAACGTGGTGGGAAATAAGCCTAAAATGTGCAATAAATGTAAAGATACTGGAGTTGATGGACAGCATGTGTTGTGGCTAAAGAGCGTCTACATGTTTGCAGTTGTTGGAGACGCAGAGTGGAATATTGGACTAGCTGATGTTGTTTCCTACCCACTAACGTTGTTCCCTGCCCGCTAACGTTGTTTCCTGCCCGCTAATGTTGTTTCCAGTGGCAGTGCGTCCATAGAGGGCGCTAGGGCGCCACCCCTCCTAAGATTTTGAGATGAAAAAGGAGAAAAAAAAATGTATATACCAAATCATTTAAATAATAAATTTAAACCATGTTTCTTTCTGCTCTGAACCTCTCATGCTAAAGTCCAGTGTGTTGATAGTTGTTGTTGGCCGTGTTGAGCACGCCGTGTTCTTGAAATAAAGCTTTGATTTTACTATATTCTACTCAAAACCTCTTTTCTTCTCATTGTTGAGTGATATTTAAACCGTGTCGCACAACTGTGCCCCCCCCCCCAAAAAAAAAACAATAACAACCAAACAACCAATGAACGCAGCTTCAAGTTCAGACTGAAACCCAGAGCCAGTGGTGATGACTTCATGGAAAGAGAAGAACATCTCGTTGGTTCATCATGAGGGATTGTTGGTCTCCGAACATTTAACTTTAACTTAAACAACGAGATGATGTTTAGTCTCCCGTGGATCTAACAAAAAAAGAAAAGAGAAAGATCCGATCCACTATAAAAGTTTTGCGGTATTGTTTGAAAAGATGCTTTAAAAATTCAAACTGGGAGGGAATGAATTTGTTACTGTGAGGGACAAATTAGCCCCGAGTTTTAATGTGTGTGTGTGTGTGTGTGTGTGTGTGTGTGTGTGTGTGTGTGATGAACCCTGCCTGGAAGACGATCATTAGCGAGTCAAATACCAGCACAAATGGCCGCCCGCGATAATGGCTGACATTCATCTCCGTCTGAGTCTCGTCCAACTCGCCGCTTAACGCTCACGACGACGAGGGAGCTGAAGTCTGACGGGCGGGATAAAATAAATAATAAATAAATAAAGTCCAAACTCATCTCCAAGTACGAACCTTTAGTTGAGTCGTATATTGAAGCGGCACTTACAAGTGGGCGGGGCTAAAGTTAACCCCGAGAGGGGCCGAGAGGTCCGACGTTACGCGGCCCAACGTGTTAAAGCGTCTTTTCATCTTGAGAATAAATGGAACTAAATAATTCCTCTCCGGCGTGATGGAGTAGCGCAAAAAACAAAATGATTATTTTTCTTAAAAGCCTGTTGCGTAACATTTTAACACTCACCCACTTTGGTGTGATCAATCAGGAGCTCGGTCCATCCCTCTGCCCCCCCATCTGTTATTGCGAGTGCTGTCCATATAACAGGCGCCTGTCAATTTCGCCTGTTTTTTAAATATTTTTTTTATTGACTCATCCTCCAAGCCACGAAAAGAGTTTTTTTTTTGCGATCACAATTATAATTTTTTCATGAATACATTCTCATGAATATATTAACGTCCTCCCCAACCACCGCCGCCCACCACACACGTACACGTATACACATTTGGTGGAGTGTTGTTTTTCTCACAGTTAATCGGTGGCCAGATAAATCAGAGGCCATATTTGCGGTCCATCTGCCGGGAAGGTGCAGACGCCATTCAAAAACACGCCCGGACAATAACAGGAAGTGGAAAAGACGGCGCTGCGAGACGTCGCCGGTGTTCACACGTCGACTATGTTCACGATGCAGATGTCGTTATTGATTTTCCATTTGAAGAGAAACTAAACCCCCAAAACGCTTTTTTAAGCTACAAACTAAGATACTGTAACATACTGTAAGTGCCTTTTGTAGTTGTTGATCCTAATCTTGACATTTTAATGGATTCATTTTCTTCTTCTACATCTTATGTTCATAGTCTGTATATATAGTAATATAAGGATTGGACGTGATCGTTGCGATTTCACCGCCTAAAGTTTAATAATTTTCTCCGTCGCCATCTTGGACCGTGTTGAAAATGGAATGAAAATGACCATATTTGGAATGCGTGTACGTCTCAACCTGTCAATCACTTGGTAACTCCGCCCCTAAAGCATCCCCTGCTTTATGGTCTGTTTGACTAAATGACCATCATGTACTTTTACTAGTAAGGTAACTTTTTTTTGTAACTGTATTGTGCGAAATCATGGTGGAGGAAACAAGCTAGCCAACCAGTCTGTCCCTAAATTAGTCAAGTCACGTGATGACAGTTAGCCGTTGGGCTGAAAGACTTGATTCATAAACGAAATGTCAATGTTACCCGTAAAATATATTTTTGTTAAGCATATAGAAGCAAAAATCCCAAAGTTTGACACAAAATATTAACTTTTTTATATTTTTTAATCAGCAATTTACCGTGTTTCTATATCGCGATAACGAACAGAGGAACAAACATGACTCGTGACTTATTCTGATGCATGAAAAGACAACTAGGAAGGAAACAATGTGAAAGAGAACAAAAAGGGAGTCGGGGGCGGGGCATCGTGGCTTAAAGTTAAAATAAAGAGTCTCTGAAACTCAGAATAAAAACCCACACGGTCGTCGAGGTACTGCGTTACTCCAGATAGCTTCATGGGGGATGAAAGTGCGATTCAAGCATCACTTTAAAAAGTGCCCGCCATCCCACCGCTCCTCTCCCTTAAAAACGGGGGAAGCACCCCATCAATTATTGGCTAAGCAGCCATACTGAAGACCTCAGTCTGAACAGTGTGTGGGGACGGCCGCCCTGTCAGCGCCGTGATCGATGCACCGGAGGCTCACGCTGCCGGCACGCCTCTCGGAGGGCCGGCAGCTGCACCACGCCTGAGCTGTCGGGGTGTGTGTGTGTGTCTGTTTGCAGGAAAGGAACACGTAAACACACACACACACACACACACACTTGCATAGGGATATGACCCAGGAACGGGTGCACAAAGGCACCTGCACATATGCAAACAAACACACACACACACACACACACACACACACACACACACACACACACACACACTTCTAAAGTACAGTACGTGCTTTTTTGGGGGGCTTGTTGTATTTTACCGGAGAGTTTTCATACCATCCTATTGTGTAATCCCTCTTTAAATGTACATGTAAATATACTGTATATGTGTGCAGGATTTTGTATGTCTACCCATATTTTTATATATATAAAAAACATTAAAACAGTAAATATTGCTCTTTTTGCAAAAATAAAAAAATATTTGAATTGATAAAGATGAACTGCAAGATAAATAAATTATTAAAATTCCTCTTCCTACATTTTAATTCTGCTTACATTAATTCTATATTAATGTAATCAAATTGACTTTTAAGTACATTTAGTTGCAAATACTCATCCACTTTTACTTAAGTAAACATTTGAGTACTTACATAGTGGCAACAAAGATATAATATTATAACAGATTTAAGGTCAATATATTTCTTATCAATATAAACATATTTGAATTAATCAAATATATCGTATGGTTTATTTAAATGACTTACGTAAGTTATTTAAATACTTCTTCTACTACTGCTGTAAAACAAGAGAACACAAACACACTCACACATACACACACACACACACACACACACATACACACACACACACACACACACACACACACACACACACACACACACACACACACACAGTTCACACAATCATCCCATTGGACAACAGAAAAGTGTGAAAGTTTGATTTGTACAATCATCTCAAAGCAGCGGAGCCGGCCGACTAATTGCCCGCTCGGCCCCTGAACGCACCACCCCGCTCAGCCCCTGAACGCACCACGCAGACATCGAGTATTCAATCGGCTCCGTGGAGAATTGATAGAGCGTTCATTAACAAGCACTAATTAACTAATAACCTGTTAATTAAATCAGTTATGTAAAGTTCTGAGACGTGTAATGCTTATTGTACCGTGCACGAGTCGTTCACTGGAGAGAGAGAGAGAGATAGAGAGAGAGATATAGACAGAGACAGGGAGGGAAAGAGAGAGAGAGGGATAGATGGAGAGAGAGAGAGAGAGATATAGACAGAGACAGGGAGGGAAAGAGAGAGAGAGGGATAGATGGAGAGAGAGAGAGCGAGACAGAGGGAGAGGGAGAGATGGAGAAGGAGAGGGAGAGAAAGGGTGGGAGAGAGAGACAGAGCAGGGAAGTCAATATAAATGTCACTGCTGTTGCTCCATTGGGGTTTCACTGCGTGCGCCATTGTTACCCCCCCCCCTGAACCAGTCTCATCTCTAGTCCCCGGTGCGATCAGCTGTGACTGTGCCGACGCCTCGGGGATCGATGGCGGCGGTCCGGCCGCCTCGTAGATTCTCCTGAGCGCTGGTGGGAAAATGGCAGAAAGCCGATCGGCGACCTCGTCTCCGGGGTCCAGACCTCTGAGTTACTTTGATCGCCTCTGGGGCTTTTATTGTGAAATCAATACACCTCTCACCACTTAGCGGGCGCACACCGCTTGACCCGAGGATCGACCTTTTCTTAATCTTCTGAGGAACGGCTCCGTAAGTTCGAGGACAGCTTTTTACCTCCGGGGTCATACCGCCTTAACTTCGGCTACACAAGATATTCAAGCTTTAAGTATCTTTTTGTAAACGACTTTAAACAAGTCCTGTTTGTCCAGGATGAAGACACAAAGGTTGAATATGCTGTAAACTATTACCGGAACGTACATTTTTAAGACCTCCGTTTTTCTAAAAGCATCTCGTGAACAAATCGATCCTTTCAATCTCCCGATCGTCTAAAACACAGGTGTCAAACACAAGGCTCGTGGGCCGAATGCGGCCCACCATATCATTTTATGCGGTCCCTGACGGCTTGAAAGACACATGATCACCTGTTATATCCTGTGCCTTTTATTTTGAATGTTTTAAATTAAATGCATTTGTGTTATAATATTAGAGAAATGTCCTTGCGTACAATATTTCTACTCTTGAATAAACAATCATCAAATGCAAAGAGAGTTATTCAACAATAAGTTTGGGAGTAGTTTATCCAGCGCTTCAGTTACACCGGCCCTTTAAGAAACGCCGACGTGGCCCACGGTGAAGATGAGTTTGACTCCCCTGGTCTAAAACATCATCGCATCAATGCAGCGTTGAGATGTTTTTCCTTCGTTGAAAGTGAAGGACACAAACACTGAACCGCTCTCACGTTCTTTTTGGAGTTTGGGATTTTCCGAATACTTCAACTGTTAACCCGCCAGAGAGCCGTTTTGATGATGTCATTGGTTTCGTTGGAGGTCAAATCTTCCACAAGGTGAACTGTGAAGTTCCCCAGAGACGTCACAACGGAAAAAAACCTCTTTTCACCTCCTCATGGATCCTGTGTTAATAAACCCTCTTAACCCCCCCCCCCGCCCCCTCCCACACACACCTGAAAATGGGAGGAAGGCCACAGATCAATACGTTTGATGGAGGGGTGGGGGAGGGGAGGCAATAAGCAGCCCTATTAAGTGACAAAGGTTTACTCTGTAACAGCTGGGCTGGCGCGGGAGCCAAGCTTGTCTGACTAATGAATCGTGAAACAATCAGGCAGTAGCCATTTGTGTTTAGATCTGTAAATATGGCGCGGTACAAGTGCCAGACCATCGCCGGCGCTCCAGCTGGGGCCACAGATGGTCCTGGATGGGAGGCGAACCGTCGGCATCCTGCGGCCCACACCGCCACCTCCTCTCGTCTCCGAGTGACAACTTCACTTTCGCGCTAACTTAGCCCGCCTGGCCCACATCGGGAGCCAGGATTCGGTTTCAGGAAGAGAAAAAATTAATAATATATATATATATATATATATATATATATATATATAAAAGCCTGACAGCTTCTGAATGGGAGCCCAGCCGATGAGCAGTCCAGCAGAGGGGACCAGAAGAGGAGGGGGTGGGGGGTGGGGGAGGAAGAGCAATGATGATCCTGCTATTTAAAGACATGATCAACCTAATTAACCTTGGGATGCCAACGACTAATTCTGAGGTGGCTGGTCCAACGCGAGACGTGGGAGGCCTCATAAATCTCACTAATAAGAAGCGCTATTCTCAAACAGGAGGGTGCGCGGCGCCGGTTCTCATCGGGGAAGGAGGCGGCTGGAGATTTAAACCCTCCCACCACCACCACCCTGCGACAGCGGAGAGGAAACAGAAACTATTCAAATAGACGAGTAAGAATTCACTTCATAAGACGCTTTTTTGTTGTAATTCATTTAATCTCGGAGGTCAAATTATCTTTTCTTCCCGTGTGCCTTTTTACGCGACTGATTTTCGGTGTGCCGAGCGTGAGAAGAAGGGTGCAAAGTCGCCGCAATGCCCACTGGGGTCTATTAAACCGAATGACAGACGTTGTTTACAACCCCAACCGCTTCCTGCAAAGCGCCGCCACCGTCGCTGCATACTGATGCGAGAGAGCGGCGGCTGGCTGCCGCGCAGGAAACGGCTGCAGGGGATTCTTTGATGGCGCGGTGGCGCTCTTTGTACTTCCCGGCCACCGCATCGGGGTCACCGAACGCCACACGGCCACTGACGTGGCCACGGACGTCCATTTCTGTCAATAAACACCGGCTGATTAAAATCACACACCGATTGTAAGGAATCACACCGGTGACCTCTCGGTTACCTCCGGCGCCGTCGAAGACTTGGAACGGTATTTACAATTGTTTGAATAGTTCAAGAGAAGACCCTGAAAATAAAAATACATGTTCCTGTAGATATATATATTTTAAAAAAATATATATATCTATGTATTTATATGTATATTTTTTATTTTATTTATATACATAAAAAATATATATTTAAAAATAAATAAATGGTATATATATTTAAAAATACAATATATATAAATATAGATATGTATTTAAAAAAATAATATATATATAAACAATAGAGATAATACAAATTAAACTAAAGTGTTAAAGTAAAAAACAACAATCTCAAGAAATACGGCTCCTTCTGTACTTTCTAATTCTAATTTATAAAAATATTTAATATTTTAAATTCGGCGTCAAAGCTCCGTTTGTTTTTTGTTGTTGCATTTTGTGTTAAATACAATGTCAAGTATAAAAGAAGCGTCCATTCACCACATTTGAGCCTCATTTGTAGCCACGTTTAATAAAAACATTCCTTTTCCCGCCCTCTGTCGTCAGGTGTTCACATTATTTTGGCCAGACCTTCTCATTTCAAAAGGTGCTTTTACAATAACGACACCCGGTACGACCAGCGTACCTAGTGCGGCACGCATATTTACGGGCATCTAAACTGTTTCACAGCAGTAATAACGCCCGACTGTCCTCGGCCCTCTCGGTCCTGAACGGTAACCGTGGCGAGCGGCGAGCGGCGGGAAACGGCTTAACTAAACTGTCAGATCTAATAAAGACAATAAAGGGATCAGATAAATGTTTATTACACGGCGGGAAAAGATCATTCTGGACAGAAATTGAAGATGACCTTTCCGGATAATTCCTCGCTACCACCCCGACACCACACACACACACACACACACACACCGACACATACCGACACATACCGACACACACACACACACACACACACACACACACACACACACACACACACACACACACACACACACGTCCCCCTCCACCTGATAAATCACGGGGTCCCTGTGGTTGTTCACGGCTGATGGAGCCGAGCTGACGTGAGGCCGTTAAACCCTCGCGAGCTCTTCTTCTTTTGTCTCCCCAATTACAGTCTGAATGGTACCTAAACGCACAGCAGAGCCAGCCAGCCAGCCACCCCCCCCCCCACACACACACACGCACGCACACAAACACGCACACACAGACAAACATGCACACACAAACATGCACGAGCACACACAAACACACACACAAGTTGTCGTCAAATGTGTGAAAACAATGAGTTGATTTAGTTTATTTTACTTTTGCGCCGTGACTTAATCCTACGTAACACTCAATCTGAAGATGGATTCTAAAATAGTTTAGCTTTTTCTATCAAAAAGTCACAGATCTGCCGTATAGGTATCATGTATAGTCATCTTGCTAGCTTTGTTAGGGTTAGGTTCAGGCTTAGTTTTATCTTTAGGGTTAGCTTTAGTTTCAGGGTTAGCTTTAGTTTCAGGGTTAGCTTTATCTTAAGGCTCAGGGTTAGGATTAGCTTTAGGTTCAGGGTTAGCTTTAGCTTTAGGTTCAGGGTTAGCTTTAGCTTTAGGTTCAGGGTTAGGTTTAGCTTTAGGTTCAGGGTTAGAATTAGCTTTAGTTTCAGGGTTAGCTTTAGCTTTAGGTTCAGGGTTAGCTTTAGCTTTAGTTTCAGGGTTAGCTTTAGCTTTAGGTTCAGGGTTAGAATTAGCTTTAGTACAATTTGTGTTATTTATGTATTACTGGAGCGTTATCAGGATCAGCTAAGTCAAAAATCAGTTATAGCATTATTAATGTATGGGGGCGGGTGGTGGGGGGAGGGTGAGGGGGAGGGGTGATAGTTCAAACTGATGTAAAATTGAAGCGTTACACAGAAAACCTGTAACACTCATCAAATATGGATGACGACATCTTGCCCGCCTCGTGGGTTCACATCAACAGATGTGGCGTGATGAGATCAGGTCAGGGGGGGAGGGTGAGGGGGGGGGGGGGGGGTTGAAGATGCTTTCCTTTATGCCCCATTCCCTTCAAGCCCCCTCACCCCCCACCCCTCCTTGGCCTGTCCTCTGAGCTACATGAGGCCTGGCTGCCGACCGCTTCCTGTGACAAGCCAAGCTGTCCACTGACCACTTCATCTGATGTTGGCAGGCGACACACACACACACACACAGACACACACACACACACAGTGCATACACACTACACACATAAACACGCACACACACACACACACACACACACACACCAAGAGGATCAGGCTGCTTGACGAGTGTTGGCTTCATTGTGTTGATCTTCTCCTTTGTATTGATATTTATATTTTCTGTCCGTCTTGGCTGTTGTTGTTGTTGTTGTTGTTTAAGAAGTATTGTCTATGCGTTTTATCTCCTGATATTGTTTGTTGTTTTTCTTTCTTCAAGACTTTCTCTTTGAGTCGTCCTGCTTTTCCTTTAACCTTTCTTGTTGTCGGTCTAACTTTAGGTTATTATTATTATACGTTGTGCAAAAGTATTTTTATTGTTGCATGAAACAATAACAAAGAGCCAAAATAGATAAAGAACTATAAACAACAAACAGAAAACAGAACTTTAGAACAAGTATATATTCTAAAGTAATAATAAAGTGTTATACAAACCATAAAAAAAACAAAGATAGATTATCTGAAAACATTAATGATTTTATAAATATTATAAAACTGAAGGTTTTGTGTGTGTACCTGAACTTACAGTTTTTTTTCGATTGCTAAACGACAGTGGGCACAACTGGAGTCACATGTGCAAAACTCTAACTACAGTCTGCTTAGCAGCGGTTCATGTGGACCAAACTCTAGTTTGTTTTTCATTGCTTGAACAGTTTTCAAAACTCTACACACTCATCCCATGACTTTAACCACAACCTGCACAACACCGTGGATGTACAGCACTTTGTTCACATGCTAACACACTGCTGTCAAAACTGTGAACCACACGTTCAAAACGGAATAGATTTCAACATTGTGCCTTTCAAACACTGATGATTGCAATTTCAGCTGAAAGGCTAAGCAGGTGTCTTGTTTTAGACTTGTTAGTGAACACACACATACATATATATTACAGTATATATATATTACAGTATATATATATTACAGTATATATATATGTAGAGCTCAGAAAGACTCATTTTGGAAATGGAACAAGGAAGACGGGTTTGTGGAGGGAGGAGGGAGGCAGGGAGAGAGCGGATGTGTGGAGGAAGACAAAATGTTGTTCTTTCAGATGAGGAGTCCAGAGGACTGTGAGGGATGGATACGGCATCCAGAAGGTTCTTCCCCAGGTCCATGGCAAGAGAGAACATTAGATTTGATGTTGCTGAGAACATGTGGCCTCATGCTAGAGAGAGGCAGGATTAGCCCCTCAATTATTTGTTCGATTTACAATATGTACTTTTAGTTTCTACCTTTTTTTTCTCATTACTGTAATTCCGTAAATTGCTACACATATAGAAGCAAACTGCTAATTTTCATTTACCTTAAAGAATTGTTATGTTCTAAAAAAAATCATAAATCACGTGAAAGAATGTCTCCCTTTTCTTTGAAAACTGAAATTGAACTGAAATTGTTCAAACTGTAAAGATGAAAAGTTAGTATTTCCTGTATTGGTGTTTGGTGCTAGTGTTTTTACTCTCTGTGTCTTCTGAGTGACAGTGTGTGTTATCTCACTGAGGGGTGTGCATAGTGATGGCTGCACTGAGCGTGTTTTGAGCCATGTGTTAAGAGTTGTGTTGCTTACTCTGAGTTTTGCAGGTGATGTGAACTGTTCAGCTCAGGTGACTGTTGGTAGTGCAGACTGTAGTTAGAGTTTTGCACGTGACTCCAGTTGTGCCCACTGTCGTTTAGCAATCGGAAAAAACTGTAAGAGACAAACAAACAGACAAACAAACAGATCGTTTCTCCCTCTTCCTGGTTATTGACACCTCCACATACACGGCGGGGCCGTGTTTCAGGTCACACACACACACACACATTGACAAGAGGCTACCAAACTGGTTCATGAACCTGTGCGTGTGTGTGCGTGTGTGTATGTATGTGAATGTGTGTGCGTGTGTGTGTGAGTGTGTGTGTGTGTGTGTGTGTATGTGTGTGTGTGGTTGTGTGTGAGCGTGTGTGAGTTTGTGTGTCTGTGTGAGCATGTGTGTGAGAGCATGTGTGAGTATGTGTGTGTCCGTTTGTGAGCGTGTGTGTGTGCGTGAGTGTGTGTCTGTGTGTAGGGCCTCACTCAACTGATTAGATGTGCGCACTGGCCTGTGAGATGTTGTATTACTTTAATTAGCACGGAAGGGGGGTGGGGGGGGATTGTGTTTTCGTCGCCTACAGCCAAGGACAGCCCCCCCCCCCCCCAAGTTAAAAAGTTGCGTCTTCCTCTGAAAGTGGCCGACGATAATCATTTTATTTTGATGGCTCCCCTTTCATAATTATATTTTCTATTCTATTATTTTAAAGCATGACCTCATCACATTGCGCAAGAATGGAAGATTTTGCAGAAATGACCACAAATTTCATGTAAAAGTGTTTTTTTAAATTGCATCCTACAAAGTGTGGATCAAATTATTATTTTTTAAACACGATTTTAAATAATCAAATATAATATATAATAAATAATACTGTGTGATAATATAAATCTCCTCAAATGTTTTTGGGCTTGCTCTAAATAAGAAAAACAGCTTTTCATTACAAAGCGAGTCGTCCTCGCCGTAAAATACATGTCGCAATGATTTCCTGTCAGAGGTCGTCCTGTTTAAAACACAAACACACACACGCACACGCACACACACAAACACACACACACACACACACACACACACACACACACACACACCAGGAAACATGGTGAAGATTGATGTCAGAGGTGAAAATCATTGGACTATAGTCCCTCTAATGGCCGGTGTCACATCCCATGTTTCTCTCTGTGTTAAGGGTGCAGAGACGTGGGATTGGATGGGGGGGGTCGCTTTTTTTTATCGGCGTCATAAAAGTTCACACGAGCGCCACCTCTTACAATCCCCGCTGACGGGACTTTTCAAGAGGAAAAGAGGAGAGAGACATCCTCGCCCGTCGGCCTTGGGGCTGTCGACACGAAAATATAGACTTATGGAGGAGATGAAACGGGGCGTGAACGACCATAAGCGTGAAGACAATTACGCCCTTCGGAAATCGTATATATATTTGAGAAGGTAATTTGAAGGCCGCGGCGGCGGCGCTCGGACCCTTCTACGCCCCGAACTCTCCTTGAACTCGACAGGGATCACTGCCGCCGAAGTGCCTTGCCCCCGCATCTGGTTATTTTAGCTCCAATTTGCCGCCTAATGCCACAATTACCTGTGATGTACGGCCGGTGTCGTCTCTCTAATGGCTCCGTGTCCGAATCAGCACATTCTGCAGAACGCCAAACGGCCCGAGAGGAAGTCCTGACTTTGCTCCATCGACTTGGGAACTACTTCCTCCGCTGCGTGACCGGCCGGATGAAGCCGAGGGCAAACCAACGGGGAGGAAGAGCTCCGCGGTCTCCTCTGCAGACGTCATATTAGGTGCAATGATCGCCCGACGCATTAGACTGATTGTGGGTTAATAAAACTATAAAAGTGGAGAATGAGATTAAAAAAAACTCAATCGCTTCTTCACTTTCTCCCCCTCCATTTGCTCCTGGTTTATTTCTTTATATAGAGCTGCATCGTTAATTGTGACTGTAATGTCTGTAATATATATATATATATATATATATATATATATATATATATATATATATATATATATATATATATATATATAGATACCAGTGGCGGCTGGTAAATCTTTTTTTGGGGGGGGTGCAGTTGGCTGACACGGTTTAAATATCACTCAACAATGACAAGAAAAGAGGTTTTGAGTAGAATATTGTAAAATCAAAGCTTTATTTCAAGAACACAGCGTGCTCAACACGGTCCAACAACTATCAACAACCTGTAACTTTGGGCATGAGAGGTTCAGAGCAGAAAGAAACACGGGGTTGGGTTTCAGAGGTTTACAGAATAAAAGAGGTACGTTCCCCCAGAACTAAAATGCAAATCGCAATTACGTTTGACTGAAACGTATTTCTTTCCAGATTACGTTTGTATTTGACGTATTATAATTACAAATACGTCTCTGATCAACGTATCTTGGCCGTTTTTGTCTCTCTTTTCTACATTGCTGTTATGAATTAAAAAAGCATCCTCTAGTCTTATTTATTATTATGTTATATGTTGTTTCACCTGCGTATTATGACAGCAATAAGCGCCGTTGTAACGGATCATATGAATTGGAGTGTAGATTTACTGCTGCAGTGACGCTCCTTTATTTTCTTTCTTTAGGTGACAATACATTATTTAAAACTAGTAAATGATCACCACCTCATCGCCACCTTAACAGAGTCAGCCTCATATGGGTCCAATCAACTATTGAACTTTTTATTAAATGCGCATTGGTCCGTGATCTATACCATAAAGTTTGCATTTTAACCTTAAACAAATGTGCGCTTCCTTTTAACCTTTCAAAATAAACGTCAGATGTATCTGTTAAGCGGAAGTAGTATAAAACGTCTATATTTATACAAACAATACAATATAAAAGGCATACATCAAAACCAATCAGGAAAATGCTAAACAGTCAAACAACTAGAAACAATAAACCCTTCATGGGGTTATTTACAGGCGTGTTTACTTCTCATTAAACAAAAAGAGCAGGTATCCGGAAAAATCTGGGAAATAATTTGGCAATTGTTAATAGAACATGATTTACCCTTCAACTTCCACTGATATGCATGCAAACTAATACATTGTTTTAAAAACACACACACACACACACACACACACACACACACACACACACACACACACACACTGACAGAAACACATAGACACTCACATACGTTCACCCACATACTCACACACACAGACACACACACTCTCATATGCACACCGTGTTGAACCGAGTCGGATGCCTTGTTGTGTTTACTGGATGTGTTTACTGCATGTGTTTACTCCTCATGGCTCATCACAAACAGTGTTGATGCCCCCCCCCACACACACACACACACACACACACACACACACTCTCTGAAGCTGGACGGACCCTCTGAATATTCCCTGTTAGACGTCATCGCCATGACAGCAGAGGCCTGAAATGTAGCATTAGGATGCGAGAGGAGATCTGCCCCCCCTGAAGTCCACTCCGTCGTGGCGACTGTGACGGGGATGAGTGGTGGTATAGGACAAACTCACGGACACCGGAAACCGGCACACGTTATCAACCCCAGCAGCCGGGTCCGCGGCGTGACTGGCTTTACGTGTACCGGAGGCGACGTTGCCGAGCGTATCCATGGAGACCGGCCATTAACGTCGCAAATGAGATGTCATGAAACTCAAACCGATTATCTACAGATGTAAAAGTACTTTCGTCACAGTTGTTTTGGTGTTTATTAGGAAATATTTTGGTGCAGGAAGGCACTGAAGTGGCACAAAATATTTTAACAAATACTTTAAAAACACTTTAGAAATACTTTTAAAATAACGTAAAAATACTTTTAAAATACTTTTAAAAATACTTTTTAAAATACTTTTAAAATACATAAATAAATAAAATATACTTAAATCAT
The DNA here is from genome assembly GCA_036178185.1 of Liparis tanakae. NCBI lineage: Eukaryota > Metazoa > Chordata > Actinopteri > Perciformes > Liparidae > Liparis > Liparis tanakae. The sequence continues at coordinate 13,136,003 of CM070094.1, forward strand.
ATTTAGAAAATACTTTAAAACTACGACCATAATTCAGGAGAAATACCATATTTCCGCTGAAAACACTGCCGGAGAACCCCAAGGTGACACGTTGTGCAGCTGGATGGTGGTGGTGGTGAAGTGGGTGGTGGTGATGGTGTCAGGAGACCCGTGAACAGGGGCTTTGGCTATTCCTGGACATCTTCTCCACACCTGCGCCTGCAGAGCACCGGGTTGGCGTTTTAAACGTCATCACCTGTCACACCGGAGACGCCGGCTGCTCGCCGACGTTTGTGCCCTCACAGCCTAAGCAATATAACTGTGTGAGCGTGTGTGTGTGTGTGTGTGTGTGTGTGTCTCCTGGGGACAGTGATCAAGGTGACATGTCGCTCTGGTCTCCACAGGGGGTCTGGACCCCAGAAGGCCACGGTGTCACGGCAACAGAGCCCCACACCGGATGACAACGTCGCCACACACACACACACACACACACACACGCATGTGTATAAATAAATATCTACGTATATGCACACACATACACACAAACATGTATATAAATAAATATATACGTATATGCACACACACACATTTTTTGATATACAGTCAAACACACATATGCTACAATGCACATACACACACACACATTCACACACACAAACAACACACATCCAAACACAAATACAAAAGACACACACACAGATAAACACATATATACAGTCAGATGCACCAATGCTACAATGCACGCACGCACGCACACACACACACACACACACACACACACACACAGACTCACACTCACATACACACTCACACAACACACATAATAAAACACACAAAAACACACAGTGAAAAGCTCTCTCCTCCCAACACTCCAAAACATTCTCACCCTCTGCTTTTCCAAGTTCTTACCCCCCTCTCAACCCTCCAGTACACGCACGCACGCACGCACGCACGCACGCACGCACGCACGCACGCACACACGCACACACGCACACACACACACACACACACACACACACACACACACACACACACACACACACACACACACACTCTGCTCGAGCCACTTGCCTGCCAGGGAACAAGATGGCCCTCCAGCCCTGCGGCCAATCAGACAGCTTGGCTCGCTCAGGAGATCACAAACCAGCTGAGCCCGCCTCCTTTCTTCTTCTTCTGCTCTCCTGGAAACTTTTGGGAGCAGCGAGCGGCGACGTGGCTGATCGAGCTCCACGAAGAGAGAGAGAGAGTTTAGTTAGCTTAGCACAACGTTTAGCGTTAGTGCTCCATTTAGACGTTCTATTGTCTTATCTGCAGTATATCCATCGGGGACTTGAATCAACTCAATTCTCAAATAAATGAATCCTAACGAGTGAAAGCACACAATTATTAGTGAATTAAAAACAGCACAAAAGAAAAAAATTTAAAATATATCAAAATAACAACAACATCTACCATAAAAAAGACAATGGACAATGCTCATCTAAAATACAATAAAATAAAATGGGTAAAAAACTTTGTTTCTTATTAATACATAGAAAATATAGAAGGAAACAAATAAATAAATGAAATGCTTCTTCCTGAAATGTATTAAATTATACCAGATTATAGTCAAATAATGATAATAATAATGTAATATATACATAATATATTAATTTAATTATGATAATATTATCTACATTATAAGATTATTTTCCTAATATAAATATTAAATAATAACATATAATTATAATATATATATATAATAATAATAATAATAATAATAATGATATATAATATAATAATATAATTATGATAATAATATATATACGATAATTAAAATGATATATAGAATATAATAATGTAATTATAAAGAAAATAATAATAATATATTAATATAATTATTATAATAACATATATATATAATATATTACATCATTATAATAATGCTATATCTATAAAATAATAATGTAATTATAGTAATATACATAAAATATATAAAACATCTAATAATAATTATATATATATTAAAAATATATAATTATGATTATATAATTTAATAAAAAACGTACTAGACAATCAGACGATAAACGTCAACAGTTTTGTTCGTTGAAGATAATTATTGCACAGTTGCATTTGTTTGGACTCGACTTGACTATATATATACATACACATATACATATATATACACACAAGATGGGAGACTGTTGAACCGATCTGCCATTGGTTCCTTTTTGGCCTCCCAACATATGGAGGCCACGTCACAGTGAAATAGACTCCGCCCCTTTCTCAGTCCTTTTGATCCTCTGCGGGCGTTCAGCTGCGGCTTCTGTACGCGTCATTTCATTTCTTATTTTAGATATTTATTTATTTTCACGCCGCCTGATCTCACAGATCAGTGACGCTGCGAGCGACCAATGAGAGGATGAGTTCACGCTCGCTCGGGTTCCTATTCGCCGTGACACACTCGCCCTGTTTGGCGGTGGAAGCGCCGATATCGCTAAGTGGCGTGTGGCCGAGATGCAGAAACGAGAAGAAACACGCTTGACTCGTTCCACCTTGAAATCTGCTTTTGTTCTTTCAGAGAGAAAAATCAGACGAGGGAGATTTTCCAAATGAGGAGATACAGACGCTCTATTTCAAGATTTTAATGGCTTCTGTTTGCAGAGAAGGATTCCTTTGTTTGTAAAGAAACACACATTCTCTCTCCTGACCACCAGGGGGCGACTCCTCTGGTTTGGGTTCTGGGTAAAACAAAAGGTCATAGGGTCGGATAGTAAATCAATCGGCGATTAAATAGTAATAATAAAAATATATAAACAAATAAATCATAATAATAAAACAAAAACAAACTGAAATGGAAAAAAGAAAAAAACTAATTAATGAATTTATAATATAATAAATGAACCGAAATCTCCTTTTCAAGAAACAATGCTAATCGTGAAACCGCATGACGAATGTAAACATGAGTCACACACACACACACACACACACACACACACACACACACACACACACACACACACACACACACACACACACACACACACACACACACACACACACACACACACACGTCTGTAAACAGCCATCTGTACACAAACACACTTCATGGCTCTCAATCGTAATGGAAAATCCCATCCTGACCGGCAGAGAGGTGTTTGTGTGTGTGTGTGTGTGTGTTTGTGTGTGATTATGATGAACTGGTTAAACTGCAATTACGCCGGCGAGCGATGGGAGAGGAGACGACAGCAGTTTAGACGACAATTTGGGAGGCGGCCGCCGCGCCGCTGCAGCTGTGCTGTTCTAATGCAGTAATTGATAGACTCTGCCAGTCACTAGTGGGTTCAGCATTAAAACTCAAATTATCATCATTAGCCCCCCCCTCCCCCTGCCTCTAATTGCCGCATCAAATGCACATCGGCGTTTTAGTTTTTCACCCATATAAGATTACACTTGTGTCATCAGCTGCACGCCGACTGCGTCCGCAGAGGGCCTCGGCGGCGGTTTCCACGGCGACCTTGTGCAGTCAGATAATCGTCATCATATATATATATATATAAATATATATAAATATATAATGGTCATGCGATGGATACACTTTCCCGGATTCAGACCCGAGAGACTTTTGTTGCTTGATTATTTTGTTTTTGGGGGGTTGCAGTAATGAATGGTTTCTACCTGCAGTTCACTGTCAGGCCACACGGGTGTCTGGAGCGATTATTCACGTCATTTACAAAATAATGAAGCTGCATTTGTTTTATAGATACATATATAAATGCAACATTGTGATTGATAAACATGCATCAAAGGCTGCATAGAAATATCAACTTCACCGAATGTTTCTGTTACCGTGACAACTCATCACTGTTGCATGATGGGACATCGCCCCTTGTTTTAATGATCTATGTGACCTTGTGTTGCATCAGCAGCAGCAGCCAGAGTGTTCAGAGGGAAACAGGAAGAAATATAAAATATAAAGTTAGAGAAACGTTCGTTTAGATTTATCACAAAGACGAATCTCAAAGGTGAGAAAACACATGAGGACAAAAATATACGTAAAAACATGAAAAAGACGAATTGACGCCGGAGCTAAACGGTTGTCGAGAAGCCTCCACCAGGTCTGTGACCAGAGAACCAGTGTTTACGCTGAGCCCACTACTGTGCGTGTGTGTTTGTTCGTCATTTGTGTTTGTGTGTGTGTGTAGGTGTGTTTGTGTGTGTCTTTGTGTATGTGTGTTTGTGTGTGTCTTTGCGTGTGTGTGCCTGTGTGTGTCTGTTTGTGTGTGTGTCTTTGCGTGTATGCCTTTGTGTGTCTCTGTGCGTGTGTGTTTGCGTGTGATTGTCTGTGTGTATGTGTGTGTCTTTGTGTATGTGTCTTTGCGTGTGTGCGTGTGTTTGTCTGTGTATGGGTGTGCCTGTGTGCCTGTGTGTGTGGTCGTGTATATGTATGTGTGTGTGTGTGCGTGTGTGTGTCCTGACCTGCTGTTCTTCAGCTGTAACTCTGAACAATCAGCTGCCAAGCAGTTAGCACGATGTGCATTAGCATATCGTCACACAGGGTAACACACACACCCGCACACACACGCACATGCACACACACACACACACACACACACACACACAATGTTTTTTCCCTGCAACCTGCAATGCAATAACAGATGTTAGACAATCTATTGCATATATTTTGTGTACGTGTGTTTGTTTGTGTGTGTTTGTTTGTGTGTGTGTTTGTGAGATTTTAAGACAAATTAAGTTCCTTTTATTGTGTTTTTACACCTTTGAGAGAGAAAGCGGAGGATGAAAGAAGCTTTAAAGACATCTAAAGACATCTAAAGACATCTAGAGACATTTAAAGACACTACGAGACATTTAAAGATGTCTAAAGACATTTAGAGAACATGAGTGATGGAGGACGAGCGTACGCTGAGCGGGACGACGGGAAGGTTAATAGACGGGCGTCGTCACGGCGATCCGCATCCATCAGCTTCTATTTGTCTCTCCCTGGGCGGCGGCAGTTCTACAGTAAATACCGTCTGTCCCCTAATCCTCCTTAACGACAATGATAACGACGGAGAGAGAGCGGCGGGGTCGTTAGCGGCGAGGGGGCGGGGCTTCACTCTGTCAACGCCGTCTCTTCACGGGGCCCCGCAAGAGAAGTGATGGAGGCCAGCTGTTACCCCACAACAACAGAGAGAGGTAGAGGGGGAGAGGAAGAGGGGAGAGAGAGGGAGAGGAGGAGAGGGAGAGAGAAGAGAGAGAGAGAGAGAGGAGAAAGAGAGAGAGAGAGAGAGGAGACCTGAATACCTGCCAACCGACAGAGGACACAGTGTCACATCTAAAGCCTCCATGTGTTCCTGCTTAGCGGTTCACACAGTTCCAAACAAACAGGGACGGGTTACGGACCGGAACCAGAAACCAGGAGCCGGCTGGAACCAGGACCCCCAGTGCACCCTGTTGACCTTTGACCTCACACAATGTCAGTTAGTAATATATATATATATATATATATATATATATATATATAAACAGGGAGAAAAGGAGGAGGAAGAGGATGAGGAGGAGGACGAGGACGAGGAGGAGGAGGAGGAGGAGGGGGTTTCTTGTGTCTCTACTCCGTGAAAATCAAAGCTGTGAAGTTTTTTTGGTGGTTTTAGGCGATCTGACCGCCGACACCGCGAAGCTGTCACTTATGATGCCCTTCCCCTACATCACCCTCCTCCTCCTCCTCCTCCTCCTCCTCCTCCTCCTCCTCCTCCTCCTCCTCCTCCTCCTCCTCCTCCTCCTCGCACCTGACTGGCACCGTGGGGGTTAGCGGGCCAAGAAGGTGTGATTGACACCTCGGCCGATCTTCTGTAAACACCTTGAGATCTTGGCACCACCAACTCCTCCAACTCCTCCTCCTCCTCCTCTTCTTCTTCCTCCTCCGGCGGGCGATCGGTGACTCGTGGCCTCTCCTCTTGGCCTCGGCTCAAGCCCCCCCCTCCCCCCCTTGTCAGAGGGAGTAACAAGATGCTCCGTGACGTCGCTCCTCTGGAGACGTCGCCCCCGAGGCGACGCGGCGCGGGGGTCGAGCCGACGAGCTGACGAGACGAGGCCCGGAGCGAGATCTTTACGCCACATCTGCCGGCGTCCAGCTGCTGCACGCGGCCACACTCTGATGAAGACGATGACGAAGACGAGGATGAGGTCAAAACACCTCAGTGACACGTTGTTGCTCCGGAGCGTCACGCCGACGAGGAGACGAAGAGACACCCAACACAGAGAGGCAGTCAGCCCCCCCCCCCCGCAAACAGAAGGAAGTGAGTAGGCTAGACGTAAAGGAATCAAGGAGAGAAAGAGAGAGAGAGAGGGGCGAGCGAGCGTGAAGACGCCCTAAACTCTAATGGTCTGTTTACGCGCCGCCACGTTGAGCCTGAGTTATGGTTCCTGACTCATGAGGCGAATGCTTCTGACTTTAATCCAGGCCCAGACAACAAACAACAAACAACAAATAATTAGCTTCATGACAGAAGAGGTTTTGTTAGCACATGATGGCTGAATGGAGCATTTGGAAAATGGCCCTCAGGATGCGCATTCGATTCCCGGAGTAATTGGTAAATGTAATCGTTGCGTTCTGCCGCCGCCGCACACTCGATTAGATCGGGATTTCCCAAACGAGCTGAAAGACGATGCTCGGGGCAAAGTTTAGCGGGGGAGGGGGTTAAGTCTCCGCTAATACGCTAATGGCCGATGCGTATCCTCCGTGTCTCGGAGGTCGCAGGTTCGGAGGCTCTGGTGACTTCTCTTGACCTTTCAGCCAAATGTCGAGGTGTACGAGGGTAATTACATCTGATCGTTGCTTTACGATCATTTGTTTTCCCGCCACCCCTTAAAAATATGTCCGCCGTTCATTAGCGGCGTTTCGAGGCTAATGACGAGAAGCTAGCGAGGTCGCAGTAATCCTGTCGAACGCAACTGTTACCGAGGCTCCGTTGCTTTCAAGAAACGGGCGCCCCCATTAACGAGGGGGCCGGCCTTCAGACGGCGGCCGTTTCAGTGATGTTTGCCCAATCTACTGGGAGGAATAAGTAAAGAGAAGAAGAAAAAGGCGCTCGCTCGCCCAGCTAACGCAACCGCCGGGTCGCGGTGACATTTAGCCATTAGCCGGATTCAGAAGCAGAAGAAGAAGCTCAAATCGTTCCCAATTAACCGAGCCATCAAACGTATAAATATATGAATAATAAACCCGGGGAAAGGTCAGGCGCCGGTGGAGCATCGTCACAACTAATGAGCGAATTAACGTGCGTGAAAATAATAATAATAATAAATAAATAAATGAAGCGAGCGTCTAGCATTTGTTATTTGTTTCCTGACACATGAACACTTGACTGGCCAACCCCTCGAGAGGAACAGGGCCCTTAAATAAGATGTCAAATGGAGCGGAGGTAGCCATTTAGTGTGCTTTTGGAAGAAGCCATTTGAACGATTTGGGGGGGGGGGGGGGGCACACTCAACAAGATTTACACACACATTTTATATTTGTTATGTTTTTATTCATATTCGAGAGCCTGAAACCACCTGCGCCTTCTTTTACTCCTTCGCTCCCCCGGTAACGAGTTCATTCATGGAGGAGTTCGGGTGGACTCTCTCTCTCTCTCATCGTTCACCCTACTTTCTCAAAAGAAAACGGAGGAGCGACGTGACGGAGATCGACCACGACAGCCTCGAAAAAGAGGCTAACAAACAGCCTAATGAGGAGAGAGAGAGAGAGAGAGAGAGAGAGAGAGAGGGAGAGAGAGTCTGACCTCTGACCAGAAGCACCTGGGCGTTCGGCGTGTTTACTACAAATCGTTTTGTGATCGTCTGGATCGAGACTCGAGAGGTCAACTTTCTTTTTTGTGGGTGTTTCATGGCGAGCAACATTTCCTTTTGGTTTGATTGATCTTGATTAAAGACTTTAGTATCAGTGCGTCAGTAAAACAGGATTATATTTATATATATATATATATATATACAAATATATAGATGAATAAATAAATAAATAAATACATATATATATATATATATATATATATATATATTTTTTTTTTTTTTTAACTGCAGTTCATTGATGGTGAATCGGAAACCAGAAGTAACCATGGTGATGGAACAAATATCCCTGAATGCAACGCGGCTGCAGGACGGGAGTCGAGCGGAGGGAACGTGGACGCCCGTCTTCGGTTTCCGAGCTGCCGTTCTTCAGTCGGGATATTCCTTAATCGCAAATTTCGTCCAAATTGGGGCACATATATAGATGTATAAATATATGTATATTTATATATATATATATATATATATATATATATATAAGTATATGTATATTTATACATAATATATAGTTTTTTTTGACAAAAAAACATTTAGCATAACTTGTTGTGCATGAACATTAAATATTAGTGAATGAGTCTAAAACTAAAACTCAATGGTTTCTTACTCGGGGAAACCTCCCATCGCTGGAGACGAGCATGTTGGGGGATATCATGTGGGGGTGGTGGTGGGGGATGGGGTATAGGAGTAGGAGGAGGAGGGGGGTAGGGTGGGTTGGCATATGGTCACATGAGAGGCACAACCACGAGCCGGAGAGCCAAAAGCCCGGCCTTGCGTGTGATATGCATCATGGCGAAAGAACGTGGATGGCGTGTCAGCGGAGCGTCTAGGTCGCGTGCATCGGGGGTGGAGGGGGGGCGTATGATGGAGGGGTGGAGGGGTGGGAGGGGTGAGAGGGTGTGATGACGTCCTGTGTTGAAAAAGAGCCACCTTTTTAATTCTTCTTCTTCTGGCCGTGGTGCCCCCTGGTTTCTGGCAGGCTGGCGGTCCAGACGGGGGGGCGTGGCCTCGGGTATGATGGCGGCAGACGGGCGAGGAGGCCGACAGCTGGCGGGACTCTGCCCCAATATGTTACCACCGAAGAGGCGGCGGCGGCGGTGTTCCTTTCAGGAGACGGCGAAGCGCTCCGAACGACACGCTAGGCGGCAAAAAAGAAGAAGAAGAAGAAGAAGAAGAAGAAAATAAAATGAGTTAACATCTTGAACATTTCACCCCCCCGCAATGCACATTTCAGAGGGGAGGGGGAAGGGGGGAAAGGGTGGGGGGGAGGAAGGAGGGGAAGGAGGGGGGTGATTGCGGCAGCCATTCACATTTACACCAAACAACCAGAAGAAGAAGAGAATTAAACCCTTACAGTTAATTAGAAGAAGTCATGTGACCTGACGCTCGTTCAACACACAGGTGTTCTCTCTCTCTCTCTCTCTCTCTCTCTCTCTCTCTCTCTCTCTCTCTCTCTCTCTCTCTCTCTCTCTCTCTCTCTCTCTCTCTCTCTCTCTCTCTCTCTCTCTCTCTCTCTCTCTCTCTCTCTCTCTCTCTCTCGTCACAAGTCTCTAATGAGGTGTAAAGTATTTGCATTAATGATGGTAAAAGTTGTTTAGATCCGTGGAGTTAATTGGTTTTAATCACAGCCTCAATCCATCTGGTTACACACAACACACCACTTCATCGGGGGATAATATATATATATATATATATATATATATATATATATATATATATATATATATATGCCTCATTAGACACATTGAGGAGACGTCTGCTTCAGGAGGATCAGAGGAAACGTGGCGATCTGGCCGGCATCGAACCGTCGATCTGTTCTTCAACCTCACCCTGGAAGATTGGACATTTCTTTGGTCAGATTATCAGTTAACAATAGTCAATTATCAATTATTATTGGGAAAAAATGAAGATCATTTTAATTCACGTTAATTAATTAAGTTTCCTTTAAATAGTTTGATTGCACTGTAATTTTATATATATATATATACACATTCTGATATATTAATAAAATATATACACATTAATATAATATATATATATTCATATATATATACATAATAATATAATATACATACATATAATATACATATACATTAATACATATACACTATATAGCAATATAATATATAGCAATATAATATATAACAATATAATATATATACATATATCAATATATACTTCTTTATATATCGATATAATATATATCCAATTTTATAATATAAATATATGTGATATATATATACATATATCAATATAATATACATATACATATATTTATATTGATATATATACGTATAACATTTCATTAAATATACAACCCGTTGTTTAAAAGCACTATGGTTGTGATTTCTTTGTCCGTTGTGTTGCACAAACATTATTATTAAGTTATTTTCTCAAACTGATCGTTCCTCATGAGCATTTTGTATTTCATAACTAACACTTTTTTTTTAACAGTTTATAAGTTTTGTGACTGCTAACGTCACGCCGCCATGGCGCTTTGAAACAAGAACACGTTCATGAAGCCTCGGGGGGAAACATGCGTGACGTGTCACCGACAGAAGAGGAGGAGGAGGAGGAAGGGGGGGCCGAGGGGGGGGGGGGAGTCCGACGTTCTGCTCACCATCTGCTGGCGGTCGGCCGTGTCCAGAGGACCGGCGAGATTCTGAGGATCCTCACGGGCCGAGAAGAGGAACGTGTGAACCGGAGTGTTGATGGGAGGATGGAAGATTATAAAAACATACATGTTGATTACAGAAATCAGCGTCGCTGATAAGAAAAGTTCTGGGATGGAAGTTGCCGCGGTAACAGGGAAGAAGACCTTAGCATATTTATATGAATTAAGCAGCTGGGTGGGCTCCATGTTTATACAATTATATATTTATATATTAATATTTTAAACAACGCGCTGAACTCTGACACCGAATCATGAAGTGGTGCTGATGATTATCTGTTTGAGTGTGTGTGTGTGTGTGTGTGTGTGTGTGTGTGTGTGTGTGTGTGTGTGTGTGTGTGTGTGTGCATGTGCAGAATGCTAATCCTCTGTCACATGGTTAGTTTGAGGATCGTTAACGTACGACTTGTTTTAAATATTCTGACGAAAGCATCAGAGTTCTGATGGGAACATGATGGTGTGAAGCTACACCAGTGTCCCTCTTCTCAACCGGTCCAAACTGGTTCTGATTGGAGAGCTTTGAGAAGAGGAACATCAGATCACTGTATGAAGAACCTCCAGAACCTCCTCCAGAACTTCCAGAACAATCCAGAATCAATTAAGAATGAATGAATTAAGAGAGTTTCAACTGACATTAGAGAGGAGAGGATAGATTCATGTCTGCCTGTCTGTCTGTCTGCTTGTCTGCTTGTCTGCTTGTCTGTCTGCCTGTCTGCCTGTCTGTCTCTGAACGTGTTTCTGGGTTTGTTTATTCAAAGCAGAGTGAGCGCTCTCTCTCTGCTTGTCAGTTCAGCAAACACGTTGCTTTTTGGTACCCAACTTATCTGATTACCCATGATGCACATCACACGTCGACTTCACGGCGGGAGACGGCCAAGTGGGGGCGGGGTGTGTGTGTGTGTGTGTTTCTGGGGTGGGATGATGGATATCCGCAACCGAGGCTTGACTGACACGGAGGAAGACCACTTGTGAGGCTCAGCTGAAGATCGGTGCCACATGCACTGAACCGGAGGAGGGACGGGAGAGAAGAAAACGGGCATGCGGCGAGACGCCCATATGGGTCCTGACCGGCATGCGACGGCATCATCGTAGAAGATCGCGACCGCCGACTCAACGCTTCGGATCGTAACCAAAGTAAATAAAGGGAGTAAATGACGATGACGTTAGACATCCCCTGATCACGTTTTCTAATAATTTCCGATCATCGCCGATCCACATCGTCTTGTTGTCGGTTCACCATCAAATAAAATACTAAATGTGGTTATTTAACTTTAACTTACTGTAGCCGTGTGTTTCCGTAGGAACATACCCATCAAAACAAAAAACACGTCAGCTGGGTCCATCAGGCTGGATCGCTGGGTCCAGTCCACTTCAAAGCGCTTGGCTTTTGGGGGTCAAGGTCGAGGATTCAAGGGCGAAGTGTCACGGTTGAGGGGTCAAGGTTGAGGGGTCAAGTTCCTCCTCACCAAACTGGGAAATTCATTTGTCTTGCAACAGGAAGTGGACAAACACAAATATTAAACCAGGAACTCATTCTGGTTTTCAACTCCTAATTCCTCTTCTTCTTTTTCGTGATGTGGCCCCCCCCACCCAGATGTAATCTCAGTTTCAAATGCATATGTTTTTCAGAATAAAAGCGCCCAGAGTTCCGAGGCCTCATTAATATGCATGCTGTTGCTAAGAGCTTGGCGATGACCTACATGTCGAGGTTCAGGCGACACGTGTGAGACGTGTTACCTTAATTGGTGTCTTTGTTTCCGTGGAGAGGCTCTTGAACCCAACAGGGGTCACCAGAGGTCAACAAGGGTCACTCCAAATGCCTGACCCCCCCACACACACTCAACAGCTCTCCACAGTGAAATGGTTCCCCATTAGCTCGCCGCGGACCGAGCGCTAACCAGCTGCCATTAGATGCACTTTAAACTCTTGCGGGCGCCACTTGAGGCTCTTCAGGGTCGCCAAGGGTTTGTTTTGCTTTCCTGGTCCGACCTCATTTGCATCGCAGCTCGGGGGTTCAGGAGCGCCGCCGCCGCAGCGCGTTAGTTTTATTCTCTCAACAGGAAGTGATCCAACAAGAAGTGATGTGAAGATACCAACATGAGTTATCCAACAGGAAGTGACATGATGAGTCCAACATGAAGTGATCCAACAGGAAGTGATGTGAATGAATCAAACAGGAAGTGATGTGAATGAGTCCAACATGAAGTGATGTGAAGGGTCCAACAGGAAGTGATCCAACAAGAAGTGATGTGAAGGGTCCAACAGGAAGTGATCCAACAGGAAGTGATGTGAAGAGTCCAACATGAGTAATCCAATAGGAAGTGACATGATGAGTCCAACATGAAGTGCTCCAACCAGAAGTGATGTGAAGAGTCCAACAGGAAGTGATCTAACAGGAAGTGATGTGAAAGTGTCCAACAGTAATGGCGTTTCTCACTTGTGTCCTTTCCTCTACTTGTGTCCTCGTGGACTCGTGAAATGTCATCAGTCTCAGCCCGGGTACATGTTCACATTCAAAGTTGGCTTCTCTCAAAGCACGGTCAAAATGCCCGGATGTGATTTGAGCCTCCCACTTTCCGGAGGATGCATCACAGGAGACTTGTGCGTACTCTGGCCAGCATATATCCCACAATGCATTTCACCAGCAACCGGAAACATTAGCGGAGGACAAAATAAACTACTGACAAATTACTTTTTATAAATGCTACTGTTGTTGAGTCACGGAATGTCATTTTAGGATGTTTAGTTTATTTGACTGTAAAAAATAATTTACAGTGAATAATTAGAGTAAACTCAGGAGCAAGAACCGCTGATGTGGTGACGTCATCAAATCAGCTGCTGGTCCCATCGCAGAAAGACCGTCCTCCTGTTGTCCCGTCCTCCGGAGTCCAGACTCCAGAACACAAGTCTATAGTCGTGTACTTCCAATTGAGAAACGCCGTTAGTGATGTGAAAGTGTCCAACAGTAAGTGATGTGAAAGAGTCCAACAGGAAGTGGATTTTCAGAGGGTAGAAAGTTACATGTTAGCGAGCGCTCGTTTCCTGTACCCCCACAAAAATTTAAAACCTTTACCGCTCGCCAAATACTGGTTCAAAGTAGTCTGCAGTAAGACTAAACACCCTCCGTCACTGGAGGATGGTCCACTCACAAGGAGACGCTGCTCTGGTTGGCAGTCATACACACACACACACACTAACACACTTGTATGTATATATATATATATATATATATATATATATATATATATATATATATATATATATATAAATATATAAAAATCCATACACGTCCCAGGTTGACTTTTGACTTAAATGAGGTCAACACAAGGTCAATCTTTAATCTTCTTCTTTACCAAAGAGCCGAAAGTCGATATGAAAAACAACAGAAGCCGTTCGAGTGTCTGCCGAATTCAATCGCCAAGCGTCAAATTCATCACAAAATGTGATTATCTTTACGTACGTATTACATTCATGAATCATAAACGAACACCTAAATATAGAAGCAACAAAATAAGTACTTAAATATGAAGGATTGTTACGGAGCATGGTGATAATAATAGTGGCACGTGAAGGGTTAAACTTCGTGGACCGGTGTGTTTCAGTACATGTCGTAGACGTGAAGGGAGAGGGAGGGGCGGGAGATTAAGGTTGATGCCCCATGAAAGGTGACGCCACACCAATAATATTTAATAAGTCATCCCGTTGGTAATGAAACCGCTCCGTGGACGCCGGGCGGGGACTCACACAGAGGGGGAGGGGGAGGGGGAGCCACACGCCAAGATGAAGGTACAATTTACAGACAGTTTACGACCCCCCAAAAAACCTCTCCACCATCATCTCCTGGGTCCAAAAGAACCAAGATGGCGATCGTCAAAAGAACAAACAAGAGTACAATACCGGAAATGCAGAACTCCAAGGTTCAAAGCGTCCACCAACCAACTCTCAGAGACTATTGTCCACTCCTTTTAGGTCCTCTTTGCCTTTAAAAAAATAAGTTTGTAATTTCAGGGCCCAATTTACTGGTCTGAGAGGCTGATCTTTGGGTTATTCGTGTGTTTACAAGAAGAAAAATATACCATCGGTAGTCTTGAGAAACTACCAGGAATACATGATACTTGAAAAAAAATTCCGACAGAGTGTGGATGGCAAATTCGAGGCTTCAAGTGGCGGTTTAGAACCAAGCGAGGTTACGTTACGCTCTGGTTGGAGCCACTTGTTCGGCGCTGTGTGGTCAGGGTTTCAGGACCTTCGGAGGTCTGAAGAGAGCTGAGGGGTAGAATGCACCAGACTCCATGAGCTCCGTCTATTTGCAGGGTTCATAAACCTGTTGACCAATGGATTTCCATGACCTTTCCATGACCTTTCCATGACTTTTAACCAAATTTCCATTCCACATTATGTGAAATATTGGTGTATACATGAGTATAACCTTAAATAACACAAAAAAATGAGAGGTAATAGTTTTATTACCTAGAAAAGAATATAAAAGAATACATATTTTTAAAAGAATACATATTTATATAAATATGTATTCTTTTAATCAAACTGTGTAAATGTACATTTCCATGTACTTTTCCCCAAAAAATGTTCAAGGACTTTTCCAGGCCTGGAAATATCCATTTTAAAATTCCATGCCTTTCCCAGGTTTTCCATGACCGTATATGAACCCTGTATTTGGGTTTTACACAATATGAAAATACTAACAATCTAGGTTTCTTTGCTTGACCTCCACTGATGCTATTACAATAACTAATACAGTTAAGAGAATACATTATTACAGTAGTTTATCTCCCCGGTCAGTGTATTAAATACGTTGAACCGCCCGTCTCTCACATGTCGCCACATAGAACCAAACGCAGTATCATATTCCTCTGTGACCACGATTATAAAAGATGTTGAGTTAGAGCGCGCTGGCTGAAGGTGACTCTGAGCCGGGCCGGTCGGGCTAACCCAGAGGCCCGGCGCCGGTGACCAGGTGAGATATGTTATCCTCACAGTCTGGAACTCTTGTGAATTATTTGCTGATGGATATAAACAGCTGTTATTTCTTGGTAATGGAAAGCAATTAGAAACATCTGCATACTTGGCTGTGAGCGATGCCTCCGGACGGTGGCTACGGCTCCCAGGTGCTGCTGGGAAATAATTACATCATCAGTATGGGGGGGCGTCGAGGTGTGTGTGTGTGTGTGTATGTGTGTGTGTGTGTGTGGGGGGGGGCTGCTAGTGATCTGTGAAGAGCAAAGACAGCCCAAAGGAGGGATACACACACATATTTGTCTTTCTGTTGACTACATTTCAACCTTTAAAGTTTCCTTTGATCCTCGTCCGTAAAAAGCCAAACTAAACCTCTCTTCATTTAAACTCAAACTCTACTATTCTGTATTCTCGAGTGGCACTGGAGGGATATTAATAAACATTTATCTCTTCCAAATCTTGTGCAGTTCAGACACTAATTACGTATAAATCTTTTGTCGTCTGGTGCACGGATGGAGTACTGGATGGGCGTAGCGGGCTAAGTGACGGTCTCCACCTACAACATGTCCCTCAAAGTCCCACAGAGCAACCAGGAAGGCACTCAAACAACCACAAAGAGACACAAAACAACCACAAAGAAACACAAAACAACCACAGAGAAACACAAGAGCAAGTGACCAGCAAGTGACCAGTAAGTGACCACCAGGGCTGCTATCTGTGGTTCTCCTCATGTGAGCTTTGCCTCTTTTTGTGGTTGTTTCATGTGTCTTTGACATGAAACAACTACAAAGAGACACAAAACAATCACAAAGAGACACAAAACAACCACAAAGAGACTCAAAACAACCACAAAGATACACAAAACAATCACAAAGAGACACAAAACAACCACAAAGATGCAAAACAACCACATATAGACTCAAAACAACCATAAAGTTGCAACACAACTACAAAGAGACACAAACCAACCAAAAAGAGACTCAAAACAACCACAAAGATACGAAGGTATGAAGCATGTCAAAAAGCTCCAATTACACCCATTTTCCTCCTGCCATGTTTATCTTATCAACAGGTTATTTTCTTTTCAAAATGGCCACTCGATTTCCATTTACTAGCCATGCACTCGAGTCATATTCTGAGTTTATTTATTCACGTTCACAATGTCCCTCTGTTGTGTGTCCTGCCCGTCATTTTACTTTCACTTCCAGTCCGTCACGCCACAACATGCCGTGTCGCTGACCTTCTGGCCTGGCCTCCTCCCCGACTGTGCGATGCCTTCTGAATCCCCCCCCCCCCCCTTTGCTAAAAGCATGACTGTGACTCCCCCCATATATCAACGGGCAGACCCCCTGCTGAGCGATGCTCATCGGCTGTAAATACCAGCAGTCTGCGCTGAAGCCACCGCCGTGTTGATGTGTGTGTGTGTGTGTGTGTGTGGGGGGGGGACCGTGTGTTAGGCTGGCAGGTTGAGTCCCGTGAGTAGAAGGTCACGAGACTCTGCAGGCGAAGAGAGGCCCGACGAGGCGTCCTTGAGCAACGTAATCTACAGAAGAAAAAAGATCCTTTTATAGGACACATAATTTTGTATCTGAAGACCCAACAGTTTGCACGTGTGGCTTAGAGCTACACAGCGTGTTATCATTCAACGGTTTGCATGATATCCTATTGAAAAGTCCCCATGTTACGCAAGTCCTGTGACAAAAACATTGACGTTGACTTCCTGTATGAACAATGGCTTCCCATTGGACACATCCACCTCCGATCCCCGCCCGTTTGGGCGTCATCGTTCACGTCTACGGGGATAACGTCCGAAAATATGACACGTCTTCAAATTCTGGAGCGATAATAAATTTGTATACACTGTAAAAAAAGAACGTAGATTTTACAGTGAATAACTGTTAAATCCCAACAGTAAGAGACCGTTAATTTGAAATAGGTTATATTCCGTTTCTATCACATTGCAACACCGTGTATGTATATATCAGCCCAAATAGTAATTTATGCATGTATTTCCTGTAAAAAATACATTTTTGTCACCGTTAATTGTACTAAACATTGTACTGATAACGGAAATACACCGTATTATGAACAATAATCAATACCGTAAATTTGACATTAATAACTTTAAAAAAATACAATCTGTCACTGTTAAATGTACAGACTACTGTGCTGACAACTGAGCTATAACGTTTTATGAAAGTAACAGCCAGCCTTGTAATTTTCACATTTATTGTTTGTACAAAATACAGTTCATAACTTTTAATTGCACTAAACATTGTACTGATAACGGAAATATACCGAAATATGAACAACAATTAATACCGTAGTTTTTGCATGTATTACTCTTTAAAAATACATTTTGTTACTGTTAAATGTACGGACTATTGTGCTGCAAATGGAAATATAACGTATTAGGAATTTACCAGTCCTGTATTGTTTGCATTTATTATTTGCACTGCAAAAATTTAAATCTAAGTAAGATAAAATATCTTAAATTAAGACAATCTATGCTTGTTTTTTGACTGACAAAATATTACAATATTACATACAAGGCAGTTTTCATGTTGGACCATGTTGGTTTTAGTCCTTACTTATCTCAATAAGGTATTAAAACGTGTTCATGAGATTGTGGCAGCTCACCCCAGTTTGGCCTCGGCTGCTGGCTGGTTGAAAATCAGTCAGCTGCTCGCACTGATTGGCAATCAGTCAGCAGCCGATGCTGCTGCTATAAAAAGGGCAGAGCTGGAGTGAGCAGACGTGTCTGCTCTGTGTAAAATAAAAGGAGGTTTTCCAATGAAACCTCTCTGATCATGGCTGATCCTTGGTGCTGGTGGGGGAAACTCATGGGTAGCGGTGTGAGTCCTGCTACACTGGAGCCCAACGTGGGGCCCCCTGGAACCCAGTGCCTGGAAGGGATGCAGCCAGAAGAGGAGCTGATGAGCAGCTTGGGTCAGATGCTGGCCCGGATTGAAGAGATGGGGCGGGTACAGGCGGAGGAGAACCGCCTGTTCCTGGCCATTTTCTTTGAACTTTGTAATAAAATACCGTAACTCATACAGTTGTACTGTGTTTATCTTTGAGAAAGACCGTAATTAGCTGTACAGTATAACTGCTGTTTTTACAAGAATCTACTGTAAACACATTTATAACATAGCTGTTTTTTCTAAAGCAAATAACCGTAAACAGGGTTATGATATATACATTTTTTTAATAGTAATCTACTATTTTTTAATAGTATCTACAGTTCTCAACTGTGAATTTTACGGTTTCAAAAATGTATACCGTAATGTCTTATACGTTCTCACTATTTTTTACGGTGAAGTTCTGGCAACCACAGCTGCCAGTAATTTACCGTATATTTCACAGATTAGTTTTTTTACGGTGATATGTTTTTTTTAATTTACCGTAAACAAAAAGCAGTTCTCAACTGTGAATTTTATGGTTTCAGAAACGTATACCGTAATGTCTTATACGGTCTCACTTTATTTTTTACGGTGAAGTTCTGGCAACCACAGCTGCCGGTAATTTACCGTATATTTCACAATTTTTTTTTACAGTGTAGGTAATGCTTATGAATGCTAGATGAGGCGTTCATTGAGTCCATTCGGAGACAGTGGACATGCCTTTCTGTTCGTAGAGTTACCGTTGAATTTGTCCTTTGCCCGGTGGATTGAGTGCCACGCAGTGAGGTCAGAGTAAGAACTGCTTCGCTTCGGTAAAGCCGACGGGCACGATATGGTCGTCATCGACAAGCTTGTAGATGTTTTAGGCGAATAGAAAAAAACGTTGAACAACGCAGCAAAAAACTGAAATCTGCCTTTCAGGTCTGCAGCAGACAGGAGATAGAAGATATAAGCAGCTCCAACACCAAGCTGGGGGAGGTGGGAGGGAGGGGGGGGAGGGGGAGCTGTAATCCCTCAGGGCAACCGGGATACGTTGATGCCGACTGGCGTACCTGTCACAGAAAGCTGCGAGCGTGGTTAAAATAATTACAAAAACGAGGTGGCTGGTGTCACACGAGCGAGTCGCTGATGATCGAGAGCCAGGCGCCGCCCTTCGAGCCTGTCTCCGTCAGCACTTCCTCGTCCTGGCTTCCTGCTTCTTCACACCAGGGCTGAATAAGTCCTTTGAGTCATAATCTACAAGATCCGCTTTCCTTTCTATCTGCCTCCGTCGTTTGTTGATAATCTTGATTTCTTTTTTCGTTTCTACCATGAAAACAACGCTCCCTTTTCTTTGCTCGTTCCTCTATGAAAAGCCAGCAACAAGTGTCTCTCTCGACGTGCTCTCGCAAAAACTTCAAAACCTCCACTTCACTTGGTTTTAGGCAACAAAACGACTTACTAAGGTTTAGGAAAATCATGTAATTTGAGGAAAAATACCTACGAACGAGCGGCAGAACTTTCTCATCTTGACATCCTACTTCTAGTTTTACACCGGGGCTTAATGTGTCCTCTGTCTGAGTGATGATATACAACATCTATTTTCCTTTTATATTGCTTCCTTTCTATCTGCCTCCATCGTTTGTTGATAATCTTGATTTCTTTTTTTGTTTCTTCCATTTCATTGCTCGTTCCCCTACGAAAAGCCAGCAACGAGTGTTTCTGTCGATGTCGTCTCGTTAAATAAACTTACGTCTGTACAGGAAACCCCTTCGTTTGGCTTTAGGCATCAAAACTACTCACTTAGGTTTAGGAAAAACATGTAGTTTGAGGAAAAATAACTATAACCGAGCGGCATTAATAGAACCAAGAGGCTCCCCACCAAATCACTACAACCACAAAAAGGTTTGAGCGGATGTCGTTCGTAGCTTCCATTTCATTCCTCGTTCCTCTACGAAAAGCCAGCAACAAGTGTCTCTCTCGAAACCCCTTGGCTTTAGGCAACCAAACTACTCACTTAGGTTTGGGAAAAATCCGTTATGAATGAATGAATCAATGTTAACCAAAAGGGTCTTGATCATATAGCTACAACCCCAAACAGTTTGAGCGTACGTCATTCGTAGCTTTTAACTTTTAACCGTATTGAAGCAGAATAACCAATAAGTAATTAACCGCAATTTAACACAATTAAAACCGACAAAAGTCGACTTACTTGACAACCACAACAATGCTGCTGTTGCAACGCGCGGACACGATCGCCTTGAAAGTTGCAATGAACATTAAAAGCTCTTGCCTTAAAAAAATGTTCCCCGTTCGTTCTCATCTGGCATCGTTTGAGCCCCGAGTGGAAGCCTCCACCGGGGACACCTCAGGTCATCAGACATGGAGGTCGATCCGATGCAAAGGCTAACGGCACCACCCAGACCACCCATACCCCGGTGGCTGTGCAGGTTGAGCCGGCCTACTCGGACTGTAAAAAACATTGAATGATGTGATTGTGACATAACTCAGGGCGATGATCTGTCGGTGTCCTCGCACTGAGAGTCAAGTACGTGATCAGATGACCCGCCGGTCTCTGAGTTGATGAAAAACAACAATAATAATAATTGATGTACAATACAGCAACAAAGTACTCGTCCTCCTCCCAGATGGTCCGCTCAGCCTCTTAATAATGAAATCTGCTTTTGTGTTATTTAAAAAATTACAATAACCTTTACCGATAATCCCCCCCCCCCCCCCCTCTGATTTACGACCTTGTACACCTGGATTTCTGTGCTGCATGTACGTCCGTAATCCCCCCCCTCCTCCCCCGCTCTTGATAACATATTCGGATTATATCTCGGATATGCTTCTTTAATAAATAGTTTAGATAAGCATATCTGTTTAATTTCATCCTCCCCTGAATGCAGGATTACAGTGAGTTTGGTTCAGTAGACGGAAACATGCAAACATCTGCACGGACAATTCATCAGAGAGAATTATGCGCGGCGGACCGGAGGCTGTAAGCTGCGTGTATATCAACGTCCTCGACGGCGACCGAGGCAGATCATAAATAATGGAAGCGGAATGAATTGGTTTATGCGATGAGCATGTGTTATGTATATTGATGGCATACCGTCGCTGTGCTGTGGCTCTGTGCTGCACTGGACATGCTATATATACTGCGGCCTTCCAATGTGACGTATGATATATGCTGGGAGGGCTGGATATATATACTGACTGTATGTATATATATATATATATATATATATATATATATATATATATATATATATATATATATATATATATGTATATAAATATATATATACCTATACAGTATATACATATACAGTATGTATATATACGGTTAAATGCTTAGGAATGTTGATGCAACACAAAACGAACAAAACAACCAGATGACGAAACAGGAAATGGAAAAAGGGTTTTTCGTGACAATTAAAAAGACATTTCCCTCTGGCACAAAGCTAAAGATATGGACCTGGACCAACTGGAGTTGGAAGGCTGGTGGAGCATCAGATGAACCGCTCAGTGGTTTAAGTGGTAAAAAGGAACCATTCTGTATCGCTTCTCTAGCCCTCTGCCCAAGGGCACGTCGGCATAGACCATCCCGTACGTCATCATGCTGTGACACACATTATTTTGGCCTTTAAAGAGTGAGTTGCGATGGAGCCTCTCGCGCTCGATGGAAATCAGGACTAGAATGTGGTGAATCAAGTTTAACAGTTTAATGGCACGGTGTATAAATGAAAGTTTAACAAATAACCAAAAGCTCATGATCGTGGGTTCCGTGGTGATGAGGGCTCCGCAGGTACACGTTCCAAGGAAACAGGTGTGGCTGCCTCACCAGCATCAAGACGAAAGAACCATTTCCCCAGTACGTTGTGTGTTAGTTGCACAATCACCTACTATCAAAGGTTAGTCAAACCTTTAACACCTTCTCGTTGGTTCAAAGTCCCACTAGGAGTCAAATGTCATGAACCACGGGTCAAAACGTCACTTCCGTCCAAGTCACTAAACAAGTATTTTCACAATAAAAGTCCCGTCTGTTATTGTCCGCATTAAAGTCAGTTTCACGGGTTCCAACCGGCACCGACAGTTCTGTCTAACATTCACTCCTTGCACATCCATTACATTACTTCTTACCATTGAATATACATAGAGTGAACATTACCCCTATACTTCATAATACATTAACAACAATATCAATATTCTCCATAATATTTCCTATTATAATAT
Organism: Liparis tanakae; assembly: GCA_036178185.1. NCBI lineage: Eukaryota > Metazoa > Chordata > Actinopteri > Perciformes > Liparidae > Liparis > Liparis tanakae. The sequence goes on from CM070094.1 coordinate 13,158,572, forward strand.
TTTTCTATATGTATTAATTTAAAGCATAAGACTCCCTCTGTACATGTGCAATATAAAAATAAATTATTACAAACCTCATAGGCATTTAAATAAAATCATTGTGGTGTTTCACGGTCAAACTAAATTCAATTCAATTCAGTTTATTTGTATAGCCCAGTTTCACAAATTACAAATTTGTCTCAGAGTGCTTTACAATCTGTACACATAGACATCCCTGCCCCAAAACCTCACATCGGACCAGGAAAAACTCCCAAATAACCCTTCAGGGGGAAAAAAAGGGAAGAAACCTTCAGGAGAGCAACAGAGGAGGATCCCTCTCCAGGATGGACAGATGCAATAGATGTAATGTGTACAGAAGGACATATTTAGAGTTAAAATACATTCAAGGAATCTGACAGAGTTTATCAATAGTTCATATTTAGGCATATTCCACGATGGAGAGTTTGGAGACCTCCCAAGTGGAGGAGTGGGCGGAGTCCCAGCAGGGCAGTGGCACAGCTGGCGACAGGAACTCACGATCCAACCATCGAAGGTCCATCAGCAGATGGAATCTATGCCGTCTCATAGGGTCCGATGACCCCATGAGACGTGAAGTCAGAAGGACTCCGGGTATGACATGCTCTTAAATGATGTATGTACTTGACCATGCGGTCTGAATCTTCGAGGCCAAACACTCGACTCTCAGCGGGCCGTGACCCCCCCTCCTCTTTCTTTACCTTCGTGCCGGGGTAAACACCTCAGCACCTGCATGTTGGACTGATGTCACCCGGCCCGACAGAGGGTCCTCGCCCTCCACTGAACACACACCTGGGACGCCGGGGAAACCCTTCCGTGTGGAACTTTATTTTGAAATGTATTTATTTAATGAGTTTGTGAGTGTTTTTATTAGATTGTTATTGTTTAATCTTCTGCTGAAAACAATGAATATCTTGAACTACTAAATTATTTCAAATAAAATATTACATATTGTTTTGGTAGCGCACATACACACAGTGATGAAGAAGAGCTGCTCCTTCCTCAAGCTCAATGTGAAAATTTCGCCCCACAAACCCCTCCCGACCCCGTGACCTCCTGACCCCCAGGGGGCGCCACGCAAAGACAAAACAAATGCCTCGCAGCGCCCGCTTGATTTAATTAAAGACGCCTCCTCGTACAAGAGGAGGAATGTTAATGAGGAGTAATGGCCGCCGTTCGGCTACCAGGAGCAGAACCCCGAGCCGAAGACCAGGAGCCGCTACAGCCGGACGTCACTTCCCATCAGCGTGTGATGGGCCTTGAGCTTTTTAAATTTAATTTAAAACCAGGAAGCAAACGTCAAACGGATCCAACGGGACTTCTTCTGGGTCAGAGGTGGAGTTAAGGCCGGCGGAGCAGAACAGAACCGACCAATACGAGGAGGACGACGTCGCTCATGAACGGACGCAGAAAGAAACTTAAAGCCGCACTATGTACATTTTTCTACCTTAAAATAACAGCTTGAAAAAAAAAAAATGGTGCCACTACAATGACTTTTAATATGGCGATTTGCGCCTCCGCCATCGGGGGTCTGTGGCCAGAAAACTGCTGAATGTAAGATTTTTTAGCCGCCCGCTCCCAGGCTGTAGTACCTGTGTGTACGGGCACACACACACACACACACACACACACACACACACACACACACACACACACCCTGAAGGGGGCGCTACAAGGGAAAAACTACATAGTGGGGCTTTAAGGCAGAAAACTGAAATATCTTATATGCTTATTATATTTATTTTGTGGGGGGCTGAAGAAACAAACAATGAAAAACAATTACAGGATCTTTAGAAGCAGAACAATTTTAATAATTATGTATTAATAACAACAAATAAATAAAATAAATGTAGCAGGACTCATACCTCTACCCATGGGTTTCCCCCACCAGCACCAAGGACCAGCCAGGCAGCAAGAGGTTTCTTTCAATGAACACATATTTATTGAGACACACACTGAGCAGACTGCAACACAACACATCTGCTCACTCTCCTCTCCCTCCAGCTCTGCTGCTCTCTTTATAGCAGCAGCATCGGCTGCTGACTGATTGCCAATCAGTGAGAGCAGCTGACTGATTGTCAACCAGCCAGCAGCCGAGGCCAAACTGGGGGAGAGCTGCCACAATGAATAAAATAAATAAAATAAAATAAATAAATGTTATAAATAAAATAAAAAAATTCTAAATAGAATAATATACATTAAATAAAAAGATGAAATAAATGTTTAAATCCTGCAATATAAAGACAAGCTCAACAAACTAAATAAATACATAATGTCTTTATTGCCTTGTATGAGCTTGAAATTTGCTCCAGCCAGATCCCAAATGTATCTTTTGGTGATCACCAATATTTACTGGTTATACTTTGGTAAAATGACCATAAAGCCTCTTGAACCACAATGTGATGCAGAACTTCACTGCAGCGACACTCTGCTCAACCTTTCTGGACATTAATGAAACTTCCCACAACGTTTATTCAACAACTTAATGAGCAAAGCAGTAAATCACGATCAAGGGAACCGGCGCAATAAATCATGAAAAAAAGAAGAAGAAAAAAGTAACGCGGCCTTAAACGTCAAACTTTAATAAAAGAATCACTTTCTCCTGTTGGGTGACGGAGTCAGAAACCTTCACTCCTCCATCAATCACACCGGGGGGGGGGGGGGGGGGGTTAGTATTTCATCTTCTGACCGTGGAGTTCTCTGCGCTGCTCGGAATGTCAAAATCATTATAGTTTATTTTATATTTACATTAACTCGACACTAGGCAAAAGCAGCTGCTGTCCGAGGAGCCGGCGAAGTGTTCGATGCCCGAGAGGAAGACGGAGCCGATGGACGGTCATGAGTCGAGCTTTGGGTTAAAATGTCTTTAAATGTCTTTACGTATTTAAAACTTAATAAGAACACGTTGTGGCATCTGACCCTCGAGAACCATGATGGGTTAACAACGAGGATCAACGTCCCAACTGTTTACTCTCTTCCATCCAGTGGCGGCTGGTGAATTATTATTTTTTTGTGTGTGTGTGTGTGGGGGGGGGGGGGGGGGGGGCAATTTGGGCCACAAATTACATTACATCATCAGTCATTTAGCAGACACTTTTATCCAAAGCGACTTACAATTAAATATCACTCAACAATGAGAAGAGGCTTTGAGGAGAATATTGTAAAATCAAAGCTTTATTTCAAGAACACAGCGTGCTCAACACGGTCCAACAACTATCAACACACTGTGACTTTAGCATGAGAGGTTCAGAGCAGAAAGAAACATGGGGTTGGGTTTCAGAGGTTTACAGAATAAAAGAGGTTCACCCTCACATGAAAGAGGTTCAGACAGAATAGAGTCAGACAGAGATCACGTGTTACATCGGGTGTTTGACAGAGTAGCCCCACTGCATGTACATAAAAGTAGTCATCCTCTCTTTAAAGTGGTCAAACTTCTCCATAACTCTCTGGTTAAAGTCATCATGTCTGTGACCAACCTGTTTCATTATTCTGGAGGGAATGTGTCTGTTTTTCAGAACTTCGTTGTGTTTTCGATGCAGTTCGGTCTCCTGCTGCTCTGCTCTACTCTTCAGGGTTAGCTTCATGCTGTTAGCTAGTTAGCTTCATGCTCTTAGCTAGATAACTGCGGCAGGATTCGTGCTTCTTCCACTTGTCTGAAGCTCTTTAGATCCTCACCCCGTCGTAGTCCAGAGAGTTTCAGTCCCAGGACTTTGAAACAACATACAGAGGAAACTAAACAGCGCATGACTCACTAAGCTCCAGCTAACAGCTCCGTTAGCTACCTGCTCGCAGCTCCGGAGCTCTCTGGCTGAGGGAACGATACCGGTCTCTGATTGGCCGAGTCCAATCACGTGAAATGAGAAACAATGTCATTGGCCAGCCCTTGCCGAAACGACTGTGAAATGTTTGCTCACTGCTACACACACACGTTTGGCCGGCGCCCGTGAAATGGGGAGGGGCTTCTCTCAGTGATGATGAGTGGCGATATATTATCTTTGGTCACATTTAACTTAAGTGGTTGTTGACAGGCTGACGGTCTCCCAGACTCATTTAGCGCGTCAACACGGTATATTTATTATTTAAATGATTTTTGACAGAAAGAATATATTTATTTCATTTTTTTTTTTATCACAAAATCTTAAGAGGGGCGGCGCCCTAGCGCCCTCTATGGACGCACCGCCACTGCTCCCATAAACAGTCAACTAAACTAAATATACTCAGATTACGTTCTTAAACATTTCATTGTATATAGTTATCTATACCGTAGTTTTCTCTGGCCCTCTCCCAAATTTGCAAACTGACGAATTGTATAGCCGAATGTCGTCTTTCAACCGCTGGCTGTCGAAGTGGTGCCCAGCGAATAAGGTGGGCTACGTAGACAACTGGAAGACTTTCTGGGGAAAACCTGATCTGATGAGGAGAGACGGCGTCCATCCCACGTGGAAGGAGCGCGTCTCTTTTCTGTGAATATGACCACGTTGATCACCGGACCTAATCCATGACAACCCGGGGTTCAGGAACCGGGAGCAGAGTTGTAGTTGAACACCCTTCTCTGCTCTTCCTTTCGAGCAGTTACCCACCCACAACTCTAGAGTAGAGACTGTGTCTGTCCCACGGCCACTTAAATTAAATAAATCTAAAGTAAGCACAAGAGGAGTCGTACACAATAACCTTATGCAAGTTAACACCATTATTTCAGCAGTGTAACAAAACAGGACTGTTAGATGTGGTCTCCTAAATATTAGATCTCTGTCATCTAAAGCTGTTTTACTAAATGATTTAATAACAGATAATCACATTGATTTATGTTGTCTAACTGAAACCTGGCTGCGCCATGAAGCATATGTCTGCCTAAATGAGTCGACTCCTCCAAGTCATGTTAATACTCACATTCCTCCGGGCAGCGGTCGAGGAGGTGGAGTAGCAGCCATCTTTGACTCAAGCCTTTTAATTAATCCTAAACCTAAATTAAACTACAACTCATTTGAAAGCCTTGTTCTTAGTCTTTCACATCCAACCTGGAAAACGTTACAGCCAATTATAGTTGTGATTCTGTACCGGCCACCAGGTCCATATTCAGAGTTTATATCAGAATTTTCAGAATTTATATCAAGTTCGGTTCTTAAAACTGATAAAGTTATTATTGTAGGAGATTTTAATATTCATGTGGATGTTGATAATGATTGCCTAGGTACTGCATTCATCTCATTGTTGGACTCTCTTCTGTCAGAGAGTACAGAAACCCACTCACAGCTTTGGCCACACGCTTGATCTTGTTCTTACATATGGCGTTGACATTGAGCATCTGAAGGTCTTCCCACAGACTCCGCCCACTCCTCCTCTCTGCCTCCATCTTCTGATGGATGGTGGAGGTCTCCAAACTCTCCATCGTGGAATACGACTAATATGAACTATTGATAAACTCTGTCAAATTTATTGAATGTATTTTAACTCTAAATCTGTCCTTCTATACACATTACATCTATTGCATCTGTCCATCCTGGAGAGGGATCCTCCTCTGTTAGTCCAGGTCCTGGGGAAGATTTGTATGCGCTTCATTTAGCGGAGAATATCTCAACTGTTATAGACTAATATGACCCCACTGAACAACATGGGATGTGTGCCAAAATCTCTATCCGGGACGAAAGTCCTCAAAATGACCACTTTAAGTGAAACTATTTTCACACTACAGGTGAATGAGACTTTTTTTTTCCTTTATAGATATCCTTATCAACTTCTACCAGATTAATCTTCATATAAATATAAATACTTTTTGTATTACACTTTGTCTAAAATATTATATTAAAATATGCAAATTAGGCGATATCTCATTATATATGCGTACATAAACTCTTGAAGCTCCATTCCCTCGGCTCAACTGCACACACGAGGAAGCTGATGACAGGATGATGTTCCATGTACAGGACATTTTAAGTCACCGTACAGGATCTACATCACTGACACTGTCATCGGGTGACACAGATGTCTTTGTGTGCCTATTATACCACATAACAGTCAATTGGAGAAGTCTTGGCCTCCAAGAGCTCTGGCTTATCCGCAACTCAGGAGTGAAAAGATCAATATTACCACTTCATGATATCTGCAAAGCGCTGGGAGATGAGCTCACACAGTGCCTCCCAGCACTACATGCGCTGACTGGGTGTGATACAACCAGCAAAATTTCAACAAAACTTGCAGCTCTGAACACTGTCCACAAAACAGACAACTCTTCTCTGATTCTCAATGTCAACTGTCCACAGCTAACAGAGAGTGCAATACAAATGGCGGAGACATTCTTGGTCAAATGTCTCAAACCATCAAGAGACATGGAGACATTTGACGACCTGCGCATTGCTGCGTTCGATAGTAATGTCCTTAAGATCGACTTTGAGAGGACCGCTTGCACCTCAACTAATGCAAGAAAACATATCCGACGAGCCTATTATCAACAGCAGCTTTGGATCCAAGCACCATTTACAGACGCCACCTCCATCTTAAATGCAGATGCTTATGGTTTTGTAAGAAAGGGCAGTTTATTAGTCCCTGAGATAGTAATCTCAAAACCTGAAGGTTTGCCAGATCCTTGCTCATGTGGCAAGTGTGCACACAAGAATGGATGTCCCTGTCGGGTAGCTGGTATCCGTTGTTGCAAGTACTGCAAATGCAAGGGAGGCAATAGTTGTAAAAATCCTATCACTGAATGAGCTTTCATCATCATCCCTATACCTGGATTCCACCAGTACCTGGACCTGATGTGTTACAACACAGGGAATAAACCAGCTGCTTTGTATTTTTCACTTTAAGTTAACGTTCCAGTGATAATAGCAAGGTTGGAAATAAAATGTCTGTATATCAATAAAATGTTTGTTTTCTTTCTTTAAAAAAAGTCCTGTGTTTGTATACAATTGTATTTATACCCCCTCCACCCTGGACATCTACAGACGCAATTAGAAATATCAAACCAGAATTCTTACACTGTAAACATTGTGATCACCTAAAAAAAACGGTAGCTTCAAGAGTTTATATCTACGCATATTTAATGAGATATTGTCTAATTTGCATATTTTAATATTATTTTTTAGACAAAGTGTAATACAAAAAGTATTTCTATTTATATGAAGATTAATCTGGTAGAAGTTTATGAGGATATCTATAACGGGAAAAAAAGTCTCATTCACCTGTAGTGTGATAATAGTTTCACTTAAAGTGGTCATTTTGAGGACTTTCGTCCCGGATAGAGATTTTGGCACACATCCCATGTTGTTCAGTGGGGTCATATTAGTCTATAACAGTTGAGATATTCTCCGCTAAATGAAGCGCATACAAATCTTCCCCAGGACCTAGACTATGTTGCTCTCCTGAAGGTTTCTTCCCCTTTTTCCCCCTGAAGGGTTATTTGGGAGTTTTTCCTGATCCGATGTGAGGTTTTGGGTCAGGGATGTCTATGTGTACAGATTGTAAAGCACTCTGAGACAAATTTGTAATTTGTGAAACAGGGCTATACAAATAAACTGAATTGAATTGAATAGTGTAGGGCTACAACAACTAATCGATAAAATTGATTATTAAAATAGTTGGCAACGAATTTCATTATCGATTTGTTGTGTCGCGAGATTATTACAGGGCTCATAAGTCACTGAGAATATAAAAAGTTGAGTTGAGCGCAGAGCGGCGCAGGAGAAACCAGAGCGGAGCGGAGGGAGAGGACAGAACGCTGCGTTGTGAGAGCCAATCAGCGCTGAGCTGCTCCTCCATTAGTGAATCTAATTGGCTGCAGCTGCTCTCCTGGCGCTGGAAGCGGAAGTCATTGCCGCAGGGAGACATTCACGGAGCTGTGTGCGCCTACGGGTGATGTCATGAACCCAGACACCAGGGCGCTACATGTTACCACGTTTGTGGCATTTCCACAAGTAGTATAACGTAGAAAACAATTATTTATTCCGTGCCGGATGGTGGGAAGCATTTTCAGGGTTCATCCACATGACCAGTGAACAGGTTTATCCACATGCTGACCAGTGAACAGGTTCATCCACATGCTGACCATTGAACTGGTTCATCCACATGCTGACCAGTGAACTGGTTCATTCACATGCTGACCAGTGAACAGGTTCATCCACATGACCAGTGAACAGGTTCATCCACATGCTGACCAGTGAACAGGTTCATCCCCATGCTGACCAGTGAACTGGTTCATACACATGCTGACCAGTGAACAGGTTCATCCACATGACCAGTGAACAGGTTCATCCACATGCTGACCAGTGAACAGGTTCATTCACATGCTGATCAGTGAACAGGTTCATTCACATGCTGACCAGTGAACAGGTTCATGCACATGCTGACCAGTGGATCTCCAGAACCTTTCCATGACTTTAAACCAAGAACATGTAGTATTTAAACTAACAATGAGAATTCCAAAGCATACAGTATATATTCCCTGTAAATTAACATTTGAATATAACACATTTGCATTACTTTTCCAAACATTTTGGGATTTTATTTTTTTAAATTACTTTTCTAGGGTTGGAAATAGCCATTTAAAAATTCCATGGCTTTTCCAGATTTGACTGTGACCGTACAAAACCTGTTTTGAATAAAGGGTTGAAAATTCCTTTTTCAAAATCAGATTAATTGATTAATCGAAAAAATAATCAACAGATTAATCAATTATCAAAATAATCATTGGTTGCAGCCCTAATATAGTGTAACATAGTTGTATATAGTGTTACATAGTTGTTTATAGGGTTAGTTGGGAGTTTTTCCTGATCCGATGTGAGGTTTTGGGACAGGGATGTCTATGTGTAGAAGTTGTAGTTTGACTATGTTGAGGAAATGTTACTTTCTGTATTCTTGTTGTTCTTAGTTTGTACTCTAGGTTGAAATGCACTTATTATAAGTCGCTTTGGATAAAAGCGTCTGCTAAATGACATGTAATGTAATGTGTACAGATTGTAAAGCCCTCTGAGACAAATTTGTAATTTGTGAAAATGGGCTATACAAATACACTGAATTGAAAACTGAATTGAATTGAATTATATAGTTGTATATGGTGTTACATAGTTGTATATATAAGAATATGACATATTTGAGTAAGAATAACTCGCTCAATCCTCTCAGATGCTTTCTGGTGGATGTGAGCGGGTTCCTTTCAGGGGCAGGTGGTCCTAACAGAAGTTACGGAACCGGAAAGTACGGTACCGGAAGTTACAGTACCGGAAGTGCATGGGCCGGAAGTGCAGTGAAAGTAGCGTCACAGTCTGGTGAGCACAGAAAAAACTTTTGATTACATAAAACTAAAACAAAATTGAAAATGTCCCAAAAGCAATAAATACACATGTATGTATACTAGGGCTGTCAATCGATTAAAAAAAAAATTAACTGATTAATCGCGATTAATCGCAAATATCGGGGGGTTTTCTTCTAAAGACTAAATCTTCTAAATGAAGCAGTAATCACTTCAGACAGCGTGTGTTTTAGACACTTGTTTGATAGTATTTGCTGTTAAAGACACCTTCACACAGCTGTGTCTCAGAGAGGCTCCTACCTATAAAGGGCCAGCCAGGGATTTAATATCGTGGATGATAAATAGTTTCTTCAGTGAAACATCAGATTAGTAAAACAAGGTGCATTAGAGACACATTGGACCTGTCATCTTCAACACTGAACAGCAGCAGAACCAGTGGCCTTGATAACTGACTCACATTCAAATGTGTCACTCTGGAGGCTGGGGGCATTTTATACATTTTACAAAAATATAATATTATTCACCTTTTAAAGTCTTTTGCACAACCCCACGTGTTCTACATCAAACCTTCCAGAACAATCTCATCTCTACATGAGGCTCATTGTCTTCCTCGTGTTCTGTCTTCTCTGACTCACAGGTTGCTAATGAGCCTCACCTGGGAGGTGGGCGGGCCTTGTGATTTACTGAGTGTTCATTGATTGTTTTTTCATAAAATGCTGACAGACAAACGGTTTGACCAATCACGGTGAAGGTTTCGTGTGACGAGTTCTTTCCGCGCCGCGTCACCCGACGCGAAGCACCAGCCGGGAGGGAGAAGGCGCAGGAGGAAACCCGATTTATTAATCCACGAGTTTAAACTGATTACTACTCGGTATTTTCGCGGAAAACTCATAGTTTTAAAAACGTAAACAGTGTCAGACACGCTGCCGCGACTTGACACTCAGAAAAGTACAAAAACATCAACGAACACTGGAAGTAAACAAAGTTGCGTTAATTACGTTAAAATATTTTAGTGCGTCAACTCGGCCAAATTAATCGCATAGATTAACGCGTTAACGCTGACAGCCCTAATGTATACACATAATGATATATACATAAAGATGTATACATAAAGATTTATATATAGCTATATATATACTCATACAAACATGTACATATATATATATATATATATATATATATATATATATATTTATACATAAAGTATAGCTATATATATACTCATATACAAATATATGATATACTTGATTTAAATATATAAACAAACAAACAAACATGTATAGATATATAGCTATATATACACACATGTACATACATACTATACATCTTTACATACACACACATATATAGCTATACATACACACATACACAAATGTACACACATACATATATTGTGAGATTGCAGATTGTAGTTTCTACACAACCTGTTTGTGTTGACCTTTGACCTTCAGGTCTTTCTAAAGGTCTTACATGATTTCTGTGTAAAATTCATGCAATGATGTACATTGATGGGATTACCGGTTCATCGCCATCCATCCAATCAAAAATCATTCTTTGTTTTGTTGCTGCGGGGTCGGCGAAACGAGCACTTCCTGTTCATACAGACAGTCAGCAGGCTGTTCCCTTGAGCAAGGCACTTAACTTACAGTAGACAATATGAAGTACAGCACTTACAAATTTGATTGTTGTTGTTTCATCCAAAAACATTATATTTGATTTCCCAAAATGATCATGGACGTTGCGAGGTGCAACCAGAGTGAGTTAAGAGGAAAACATACATATATATATATATATATATATATATATAAATATTACATTTAAATTGCCGATGTGCTCCAGGCTCACACAGTCAAACACGGCTCATGCCTCCGCTTTCAAAGTTAAATATGAGTGTCACACCGCGGTGAAGTTTGTCTTGTCTTGGGTTTTTGTCTTGTAACTTCCTGTTTTATTTTGAACTCTTCTCTCGTTTCAGATCACTTGCTCTTCTTCACGTGTCACCGGTCTGATTGTCTCCCCTGATCCTTGATTGTTTCCACCTGTTCCCCATTACCCTCATGTGCTTATAGTCTGCGTCTTCCCTCTGTTCTGTGCCAAAGGGTTTTGTCCTATGTCTGATCACCCAAGCCAGCTCCATGTTCATAGCCACAGAGTCCTTTTGTAAGTGTGAATCTACCTCGAAAGAGTGCTTTTTGTTGCAGTTTTCATAGCCCAGCCTTTTGTTTATTTGTGCTTTGTTCATCCTCCAGCTCTTAGGAGTGTTTTTGTTTGAAGAAATAAAGCCTGCTCACTGACACCTCCGCGTTTCAGTCCTGATCAGAATCCCGGCCTGACAATGAGAGGCTATCGTAACCTGCTGACAGGTGGAGTCACCAGAGAAGTTCATAATAAGTTTGATCCGGGTAGCAATGTGGCACTGGTTCTCGGTACCCAACCCTACTTATTAGTGGCACCATTTGGCTTCCCTAGCCAAATTAAATGCATAAAAAATCATTAAAGTTACATGTAATGTCTTTTTTTATTCATAATCCTGCTGCCGTGTCTCGAGGTTCTAGCTCCTCCTAAAAATAAAAATAATCAAACTTTTTTTTATTCAATGGCCATTCAATGTTATGTTTCATAATGATCACCTCAGCCGCCCCCGCCTTCCTGTTATCATTATCGTTGCTGTAGCAACTGCTGGACGGGTGAAAAGAAAACCCCCAAACAAACCGATGATTGTGAAACACCTTGAAGCTCACGTGGACTTCACGCGTCACTCTTCTGAGAGTGAACTCCACGTCCTGTCGGGTCTTTTTTGGGCATATTTCATATTTCTCTGCACGCTGGAGATAAATCAAGCTAAGCCAAAGCCCCCTGATGATGATGATGATGATGATGATGATGATGATGATGATGATGATGATGATGATGATGATGATGGCGGTGGTGTAGTTTGGGGGGGGGGGAGGGGGAGTGGGGGATCAGATTAAAACCGTAAGCTATTGACCCGTAACTAAAGTGATGCTTGAGCTCATAATCTCTTCATCTCGCGGTAAGTGAAACCCGCTTTGTTGGAGTGTGTTTGTCAGACAATGAGGAGGATAGCTTTAACATTTCAACATGGCACCCTGCTGAGTGGGTGGGAGGGGGGGGGATATTTAGCAAATAGGGTCTGTTTTTGGTCTGGACTTTCACCACAAACAAACTGACACTTCAAATCTTCTCCCCAAAAAATACCACCTTCGACATCCTCTCTCTCTGTGTGTATGTGTGTGTGTGTGTGTGTGTGTGTGTGTGTGTGAGCGTGGGCCTGTGCATACATGTGTGAGTGTGTGTAAGTTTGTGTGTGTGTGTGTGTGTCTGTTTGTGTGTGCGTCTGGGATCTCGGGTGATGTCCAAGTCGAGCTGTTTCACTGTCATGTTTCATGTCTGTGAGCCGCTCTGTGATTGGTTCACCTGTGACCGGTGGTGCAGATCGTTCCCTCGTCGTACGTCTCACGTGCGGACGTAGAGGTTTTCATCCCCTTAGCATGTCCGGCCTCCCTCGTGCGCTTCATGCCTTGTTCTCCATCGGTTCTACCACGTTGTCTGCAGAGAGCGCCCCCTAGTGGATGCAATCTGGTGGCTTTGGATCGTGCTTTCCGATATCCGTTGGAGAAATTTGGGATTTTGTAGTTAGGGTCCGAGCGACAACGAAGCTGTCCGAGAGGACCCTATTGAAATTGTTAGAGTTCTTATTATTCTTAAACTGGATTTTTATTTTTACTCTTCGACCGCATATTGGGGGTACGCAACATATCCCAAAACTCACCAAATTTGGCATGCTTGTCAGGATTGGTGAAACTTAGGTTTCGACACCGGCCTCGAAATTGGGCTCTCAAAAATTGCTCTCTAGCGCCACCTAGAAGTTTGACCGGTGACGCCCCTCACCCACAATGTCCGATTAACTTAAAAAATGGATTTTCTAGACCTCTAGGACCTGCTCTACAAAAAAGCCTCTCAGGACCCTAAGCTCCGCCTACTTTAATTTTCGGCCATTTTGAATAATGTGAAAAACACAAAAGTGACCACCGAACCTAAACGATAGGTCCGATATTAACAAACCCATTGAAGATGATGATAAGTGAAGCTATATAATCTGGGATGTATCATTTTCTTTCAAAAAGATCATTGTGGTAAGCATCTATAGCTCGACGAACATTTTAGGGGCGTGTCCCGTTTTGTAATGCTTATAACTTCAACACTATTGGTCAAAAAAAATAACAGACCATCAGGATATGTGCAGAATGGCGTCTGGAACATTCGATGCAAGTTTTGTGCAATTTGAACTTTAATTGGTGCCACAAATATTCACCAAAGTTGGCCGATTTTGGCCGTTTTGCCCGTTTTTTAGCGTTTTTGGCCATTTTCCACTTTTTTCAAACGGCCATTAGACCCACAAAACTCGGAATTTTAACGGAATTCGTTAAAAATAGGTTTGTTAGAATCTCAAGACTTGAATATACTACAATCAGGAAAAAAATGACTTTTCGTCCGTAGGAAATGCCCGTTATTTGACCCCAATTTTTGTAATTTATTCATATTAAAAACTATAGCTTACACTCAACAGATAGGTATTACAAAAATCAAGTGTAATGCCAGTCAAGGCCTGAACCTATTCACCAATTTTGAGCCAATTTCGTTAGCGTTTTCTGGTAGAACTCCGCAGTTGGAAAAAAGTGGAAAATGGCCAAATCGGCCAAAAACGCAAAAAAAAAAAGTAAAAAAACGCCCAAAACGCCCAAATATGGTAGGAACACCTATTTATGAAGTAAAAGAACCATAAAGTATTCACTTTCACGATAGGCCTGAACACATTTACCAGAAAAAAACTCTAATTTGTCCCATCCTAAATAGTTGGGGCGCCTCCGGACACTTCCTACCAGCAAAGCCTATAGCTCAGCATGATAAGTGACTGCCCTAATCCTGGAGATGTGGGTTTGATTCCAATAAAAGTCACCTTTTTTAATCCATTTTCTTTTTAACATTTAATTTACACGCCGTGGTCTACTCTTCACGTAGGGACACGCAACGCGTGAATATATTCACGCGGTTAAAGTGCAAGCTAGTGGCTGAACTGGACTTTGTCCAATCCGCCCCAAACTCCTCGCACTCGTCACGAGTCCGACCGGCGCGCCCTTGGCCGAGCGGGCCGGCGACTCGCCGGAGTCCCCGACCGGTGTGGGCGAGCGAGGACCCGTTCAACGCTGCTAGCAGCTTTAATTGGATTTCGGAATCCGTGCCTTAAAGGATCTGATCGATCGACACAAACTAGAAATCTAAAGAGTTTTAATGAAAAATCTGTTCGGTAACCAAAAAGGTTGTTCTGCACCTCCCCTTTAACAAGCTCCTCCTCTTCCTGCTTATTGACTCCAAAAGATTACAACACGGAAACTACACCAAGCATATTGACGCACATTTAAAAAGATGCTCGACCCTTAAATCCCATCATTTAATCATCATGCATTTATTGGAGAGTATGTATTTCTTTAAGTGTGTGTGCATGTGTCTGTGTGTGTGTGTGTGGGGGGGGGGGGGGGGGGGCTGGTCATGTCTTGCAGACTTAAGCTCACTCTGAGACATATTGAGACGCAATTTCATCTCGTGGATTATTCCGTCTCGGGGACGAACAGACGTTAGCCGGGCAGATGATATTTATAAATATACATAAACAAACACATGTCACAGTGTCAGAGGAGGGGGGCTCCTTCAGAGCCTTTGGCTATCTGCAGAAAGCTGATTATGCAGAAGTCAGGGCGGTGGGGGGGTCGGACAAGTTTATGTCGGCATTAATCAGGAATAAAGGGAGGCGCTCTGTGTTCTGTGATCACTTTGGTGCATAATCAGATCTCTAAGCAGGAGAGAGGGTTCTCCTCACGGGGAGGACGCTCCGGTTGAGTGGACACGAGGCCGTCGTATCGCTGTCAGGGCTGTTTTATGGGTTCATCCCCTCCCCCCATCCCCAAAAGAAAAGTGATAAAACAGAGCCGAAATGTAAAATCCCAAATAATAGGGGATCTTTATTCTTGTGTTGTCCAACACTGAAATGAGAGGAGCCGTAATCTGTTACACGACTCCCTTCTCCGGGGGGCGGGACAAAAGACTTTTATTAGCGGCCGCCTCTTTATCGCGTCGTCGCTAATTAGCCGCTAATGTCCTCGGGGCCGCGATGGCGGGAGAAGAAAGAAGCTATTTCTAGAACATTGTACGTCAATCCAACAATTGGGGAGCGATCCATTGTTCAACTTGTACTTTATAGAGTAAAGTAACAATGTGAATGTAAAAGTTTTAGTTTTTAATCCATAAACTGAGAAGTTACTTTAGGTTAATTAGCAGCGTAACATGAAGTAGCTGCTAGTCTAATATAGAGGATATGAAACGTTATGTGATTATCCGGGTCAACATAATTGATAAATAACTATTAGAATATGGTTATTTATTAGTAGTATTTTTTTTATTTTTCTGCCTTTGTTGTTATTTCTATCTTTTCTTTCTTTCTTATGGGAACACAACCACAAACAGTTAGCTTTAGACAATAAAAACACGTACAGTTAGCTTTAGACAAAAAAACTACGAACAGTTAGGTTTAGGTAACAAAACCACGTACATTTAGCTTTAAGGAGCAAAACCACGTACAGTTAGCTTTAGGGAACAATGGGTTTCTCCTCCACCAACAAGGCTCCTAATTGACCTCCATTAGCATATATTATTCGTCCCTCAAGACAAAATACAATAGATTGTTTTTTTATTTATTTATTACTGCCGTGAAAATGTGGCTGACATGAATGTCATGGACGCAGACGAGAATGCCTGGAGGAGCAGCGTTGTTGGTATGTTTGCTTACCGTGTGTTTCTTTGTCCGGGTCATGCGTGTCGTAATGCTCACAGAGGGCCTGACGGCCCTCCTCCCCATGGGCCAGGAGTTGCACTTCTGTGGATGAATAAATAAATAAATACGCCACACCAACAACAGCCTCCCTGAAACAGGACGTGGCATATGCTCCACTCAGGAAGTGGCGTCAAACATTCCTGCAGAGCTCAGCTCTGAGGCGTCGTCCCTGAATGCTGCGAGGCGAAAGGTTTCCAAACAAATTCACGTTTTCATGTTGAAACCTTGCAGAAAAAAATTAAAAGCTTTGCATTTTCACACATAACGCTGGAGGACACACCCTGACTCCTGTAGCCTGTGTTTACACTGACAAACAACCTTCACAAAGGTCACAAACAAACTGTGAGAGGAGGCGAGAGACGAGACGAGACGAGGAGAGGAGGTGAGAGGAGGAGAGACGAAGAGAGAGGAGTAGAGAGGAGAGAGGAGACAAGAGGAGGTGAGAGGAGAGACGAAGAGAGAGGAGTAGAGAGGAGAGAGGAGGCAAGAGGAGGTAAGAGGAGAGACGAAGCGAGGAGAGACAAGTCAAGAGGATGAAAGAGGAGGAAAGAGAAGGCAAGAGGAGAGGAGGCGAGGAGGGGAGAAAAAGTGAGAGGAAGAGAGAAAGAAGGCGGGAGGAGAGAGAGAGGAGAGAGGAGACAAGCAAGATGATATATATATATATATATATATATATATATATATATATATATATATATATATATATATATATATATATATTCACCGTCTCTAGCCGTTATAACATATGCTTTTCAAGATAATAAAAAGTCATATATATATATATATATATATATGACTTTTTATATATATATATATATATATATATATATATATATATATGACTTTTTATATATATATAGTAAAGCTAACTCTTTCCTCTGGAAACCTATATTTCATACGTTTTAGTTATCGCTGCTTCACGATGTTTCTCGCGTGATATAATTGACGGTGGCTGGAGGCCCATAAATGCGTCCATGATGGGTGTCGGAGGCCATAAAGGATTATTCTGCTTCTGTCAGTCTGTTGTTCACAGACATGTTTAAATATATTTAAAATATACAGGACTGTCTCAGAAAATTAGAATATTGTGATAAAGTTCTTTATTTTCTGTAATGCAATTAAAAAAACAAAAATGTCATGCATTCTGGATTCAATACAAATCAACTGAAACATTGCAAGCCTTTTATTCTTTTAATAGTGCTGATTATGGCTTACAGCTTAAGAAAACTCAAATATCCTATCTCTAAATATTAGAATATTTCCTCAGACCAAGTAAAAAAAAAGATTTATAACAGCAAAACAAAATCAAACATTTGAAAATGTCCATTAATTCACTCAGTACTTGGTTGGGAATCCTTTTGCACGGATTACTGCATCAATGCAGCGTGGAATGGAGGCAATCAGCCTGTGGCATTGCTGAGGTGTTATGGATGCCCAGGATGCTTCAATAGCGGCCTTTAGCTCATTTGCATTGTTGGGTCTGGTGTCTTTCAGCTTCCTCTTCACAATACCCCACACATTCTCTCTGGGGTTCAGGTCAGGGGAATTGGCAGGCCAATGGAGGACAGTAATGCCATGGTCAGTACACCAGTTACTGGTGGTTCTGGCACTGTGGGCAGGTGCCAGATCATGCTGGAAAATGAAATCCTCATCTCCATAGAGCTTTTCAGCAGACGGAAGCATGTAGTGCTCTAAAATCTCTTGGTACACAGCTGCATTTACTCTGGACTTGATGAAACACAGTGGACCAACACCAGCAGCTGACATGGCTCCCCAAACCATCACTGACTGTGGGAACTTCACACTGGATTTCAAGCAACTTGGATCTTGTTCCTCTCCAGCCTTTCTCCAGACTCTGGCGCCTTGACTTCCAAATGAAATACAACACTTGCTTTCGTCTGAAAAGAGGACTTTGGACAACTCTGCAACTGTCCGGTGTTTTTCAAGGCTCAGGAAACCCTTGCAGGTGTTTCGAGTAAATTAGACAATTCAAGTGATTAGTTGAATACCCTACTAGTATACTTTTTCATGATATTCTAATATTTAGAGTTTGAGTTTTCTTAAGCTGTAAGCCATAATCAGCCATATTAAAAGAATAAAAGGTTTGCAATATTTCAGTTGATTTGTAATGAATCCAGAATGCATGACATTTTCTGTAATTGCATTACAGAAAATAAAGAACTTTATCACAATATTCAAATTTTCTGAGACAGTCCTGTATATAATTCAGTAAAAAACAGGAAATATTAGTTGAGTCTTGAGGGCGTGATTTTGTTATTTACTTTGACATTAAAAAACATATTTGCGTGAAAATGCAGCTGCTGGACTCCTCTTCTTTTATTATTAACTTCTTGGTTGGGGAAGGAGGATGAGGGGAAGGAAGGATGGAAGGAGGATAATGGAAAGGAAGGAAGGAGGAGGAGGGGAAGGAAGGAGCAGGGGAAGGAAGTAGGAGATGGGGAAGGAAGTATGAGATGGGGAAGGAAGGAGGAGGAGGGAAAGGAAGAATGGAGGTGGAGGGGAAGGAGGGAGGGAGGATGGGATGGAAGGAGGAGATGGGGAAGGAAGGAAGGAGGAGGGGAAGGTAGAAGAAGAAGAAGACGAAGAACAAGAACAAGAACAAGAACAAGAAGAACAAGTTGACACGCTGGTCTTCCTCTCTGAACCACAGAGTTTCCGTTCAGCTTCAGGAGATGATTATTAATCCTGATTTATTAAATCCAGACGTCAGAACATCGAGATTCAGATTAAGGAATTCATTACAGGAGCACAGCCGGTCTCTGATGAGCCCCCTCAGATAAATCCCTTCTTCATTTCATCCTTTCATTTCATCCTTTCTTTTCATCTTGTGTTAATTTCATCATGTTTTCATTTCATCCTTTCATTTCATCCTGATTAAATCTCAGACATTCTCTCTCACAAATGCTGGAAGAAAATCCCCCTAGTCCCTCCCCCTCCATCTTTAACTTCCCTCAGAGGCTCCTGATTGGCCCGTTCCAAGACATGTTATTTATGTTTTGGGGTTGATCGTCTCGGTTTTAGAGTTCAAACTTTCCGACGAACCCCCTAAAACAATCACTAAAAACCTATCATGACCAGGAGCTCTACAGACGGCCCGCCAAAAAAATAGCTTAAAATTGTGATATTTCACGATAAAACTCTTTTTATACCACTTGGGTCTCATTTATAATCCAGCCCCAAATGAAACGCTCCTCACGCCACTAGGAAGAACGTGATTGGCTCATCTGAGGCCGACGGTCACGTGATGACAACTTTTGCAAAGCTTCAACCAGTCTGTTTGTGACGGGTTCATCCACATGCTGACCAGTGAACAGGTTCATCCACATGCTGACGACCCTACGGAGGAAACTCATTTCGGCTGCTTGTATTCACAACCTCGTTCTTTCGGTCACTACCCAAAGTTCGTGACCATACTGCCAATTTGATTTTGTGCCGGTTACTTCCCCTGAAATCGAGAGAATGTTGTCGTCTCTGCCAACCGATAAGACGGCGGGTATAGACCATTTAGATGGTAAACTGCTGCAACTTGCTTCTGTTCATTTATCTAAACCAATATGTCACATCTTCAACAAATGCCTAATGTATGGTGTATGCCCAAAGGTCTGGAAAGTGGCAAAAGTGATTCCTATACCTAAGGACAAGAAATCTGCCTTCACATGTGTAAATAGCCGTCCAATTTGTATACTCCCCATTTTGAGTAAATTATTAGAGAAAATTGTTTTCAAACAAATACAGGATTATTTTATTTGGAATAACCTCATTACTAGTTCCCAACATGCATACAGACCTAATCACTCAACAGCTACTGCCCTTGCCCAGCTAACTGATGATTGTCTGACACAGATGGACAATAAGAAAATGGTCGGCACAGTCTTGCTTGACTTTAGTGCTGCATTTGATGTAATTGATCATGATATTATGATTACCAAACTTGAAAGTTATGGATTCAGCAGAACTGCACTCTCCTGGATGGTTAGCTATCTTTCTGAGAGATCGCAAAGAGTCTTTTATAATGGTAGTTTATCTGACTGTAGACATGTCAGCTGTGGTGTTCCACAGGGGAGCTGCTTAGGCCCTTTACTCTTTTCCATTTTCACAAATGATCTCACTTTGTCAATTGAAAACTCCAACATGGTCATGGTCATGGTATGCTGATGACACAACACTGTACAGTCATTCTGCAAACAAACTGGAACTTGCGACAGTTCTGAATCAGGATCTGGAGAGAGTGTCTGATTGGGGTAAAGTGAATAAGCTTGCCCTGAACATTTGAAAAACTAAATGTATTGTGTTTGGCTCGAGGAATACTCTTCACGGTGACACACAGCTTCACCTGTCCATGTCCGGTTCGGCGATAGAACAGGTCCAGAAGGTAAAACTGCTGGGCCTCGTGCTGGATGAACAGTTGTCGTGGTCTGAGCACATCAATCGCATAGTTACTAAGATGGGAAGGGGTATAGCTATGACCAGAAAGTGCTTTCCTTATTTAACACTCCCTATTGTTTGTCAGGTTTTACACTCTCTGGTCTTTTTTCACCTGATGTACTGTCCCTTCATATGGGCAGTGGCAGCCAAGAAGGACATTCACAAATTACAAACGGTTCAAAACAGAGCTGCCAGATTAGCACTCCAGTGTTCGTTTAGAACTAATACTGCATATGCACTCTCGCCTGTCATGGTTTTCAGTTGAAACTAAACTTCACTTCTGTCTTCTCGCGTTTTTCAGGAAATTAATATTTAATCATAAACCGGTATATTTTTTCAATCAGTTACAATACACATTTAACAGACACAACCATAACACCAGGAATGCTAGTTTAGGCCAATTGATACCACCAACCCCAAGAACTAACCTCCTCAAACATACTGTTATCTATCGTGCTATTACCGCTTGGAACTCACTGCCTCCTTGTTTAACTCACATAAGCAATCATTTTTCATTTAAAAAATAATTAAAAGCACATCTAAGAACATTAACCACTTGACGTATTATATTGCTTTTTAGTCATCTGATTTTATTTTTCTTTGTATGAATTAAGTTGAATTGCATAACATATATCTGATCCTTCTGTACTGTTCATTTGACTGCACTATTCTTCACTTTGTTGTAATATTTTTAACTGTTTGTTTCACGATATGTTTTGTATGTTTTTGTATGTATTATATTTTGTCCTTTCTGTGGACCCCAGGAAGATTAGCGGTCGCTAAGGCGTCAGCTAATGGGGATCCAATAAATGAACTAAACTAAACTAAACCATAGGTGAGGATTGGAACGTAGACCGATTAGTAAATTGAAATCTTCGCCTTTCGGCTCAGCTCTCTCTTCACCAAGACGGACCGGTACAGCGCCTGTTTTACTGCTGCAGCTGCATCGATCTGCCTGTCGATCTCTCGCTCAATCTTACCCTCACTTGTGAACAAGACCCAGAGATACTTGAACTCCTTCGCTTGGGGCAGGCGCTCTGTCCCCACCTGGAGGGAGCAATCCACCGGTTTCTGGCAGAGCACCATGGCCTCAGATTTGGCTGTGCTGACCCTCATCCCTGCCGCTTCACACTCGGCAGCAAAACACCCCAGCGAGTGCCGGAGGTCATGGTCTGAGGATGCTAACAGGACCACATCATCTGCAAACAGAAGAGAGGTGATCCCAAGACCCCCAAACCTGACCTGCTCCACCCCCAGGCTGCGCCTAGATATCCTGTCCATGAAAATCACAAACAGGACCGGTGATAAAGGGCAGCCCTGGCGGAGACCAACACCCACCGGGAACGTGTCTGACTTACTGCCGAGGATGCGAACACAGCTCCTACTGCAGGTGTACAGAGACCGGATAGCCCGTAGCAATGGGTCCAGAACCCCATACCCACGCAGCACCCCCCACAACAATTCCAGAGGGACCCAGTCGAAAGCCTTCTCCAAGTCTACAAAGCACATGAAGACTAGTTGGGCAAACTCCCAGGACCCCTCGAGGACTCTTGCGAGATTGGGTTGCTGCCACGACAGGCACCGATTACCTTCCGACCGCTCCTGTTGGCCGCTTCCACAATAGAGGCTTTGAACATGGTCCACTCGGATTGCATGTCCCCAACCTCCCTCGGGATGTGTGAGAAGTTCATCCGGAGGTGGGAGTTGAAGACATCCCAGACAGGGTCCTCCACCAGACGTTCCCAGTTCACCCGCACTACACGTTTGGGCTTGCCAGGTCTCTCTGGCCGATTCCCCCACCATCTGATCCAACTCACCACCAGGTATTGATCAGCTGACAGCTCTGCTCCTCTCTTCACCCGAGTGTCCTAGACATACGGCCGCAGATCAGATGATACGATCACAAAGTCCATCATTGATCTCCGGCCTAAGGTGTTCTGGTACCAAGTACACTTATGAGCCACCTAATGTTCGAACATGGTGTTCGTTATGGACAAGCCGTGGCTAGCACAGAAGTCCAATAACAGAACACAGCTCGGGTTCAGATCGGGCAAGCCGTTCCTCCCAATCACCCCCCTCCAGGTTTCTCTGTCATTGCCCACGTGAGCGTTGAAGTCTCCCAGGAGAACTATGGAGTCAGCAGGCGGTGCCCTCTCCAGGACCCCTCCCAACGACTCCAAGAAGGCCGGATACTCTGAACTGCGGTTCGGTGCATAAGCACAAACCACAGTCAGAGGCTTACTCCCCGCAACCCGCAGGCGCAGGGAGGCGACCCTCTCGTTCTCCAGGGCAAACTCCAACACAGCAGCGCTCATCCGGAGGCTTGTGAGTATCCCCACTCCCGCCCGGCGCCTCTCACCCTGGGCAACTCCAGAAAAGAAGAGAGTCCAACCCTTCTCCAGGAGCTTGGTTCCAGAGCCAGCGCTGTACGTGGAAGTGAGCCCAAGTAGATCTAGTTGGTACTGCTCCACCTCCCGCACCAGCTCCGGCTCCTTCCCCGCTAGCGAGGTGACGTTCCACGTCCCTAGAGCTAGTCTATGCTGCCGGCGATCGGTTCGCCCAGGCCTCCTGCCTGGCCTGCCGCTCGGTCTACATAGCACCCGACCCCGATGATTGTCCCTTAGGGTGGTGGGTCCACAGGGTTGCTGCTCAATGGTGTTTCTTCGGGCTAAGCCGGACCGGGCCCCATAAGCGAAGGCCCGGCCACCAGACGCTCGCCGACGAGCTCACCTCCGGGTCTGGCTCCGGGAGGGTGCCCCGGTTTCCCTTATCCGGGCGAGGTGAATGAAATCCGTTGGCTGCTGTTCATCAGGATTTTTGAACCGTTCTTAGTCTGGATTCTCACCCAAGACCTGTTTGCCTTGGGAGACCCTACCAGGGGCTAATGTCCCGGACAACATAGCTCCCAGGATCACTGAGCCTCTCAAACTCCTCCACCACGTTAAGGTTGTGATTCACGAAGGAAGTGAGAAGATGTAGTATTCAAACTAACAATGATAATTCCAAAGCATACTGTATATATTCTGTGTAAATTAACATTTGACTATAACACATTTGCATACATTTTCCAAATGTTTCCAGATTTTTCATGACTGTACGAACCCTGTTTTTGAGTAAAGGGTTGAACATAAAAATGTTTTTTTACCCGATTACCCGATTAACAGATTAATCGATTATCACAATAATCGTTAGTTGCAGCCCTACACTGAGCCCCTCTCTCCTCTTCTCTCTCTCCTTATGGATGCATTTTCATCTCTCCATCACACATTACTAACTGCTTCCTCCCCAGAGTCTTGGTGATTGGACCTGGCTGTATCTGAAAACTCCTATGTTGGCCCTGCTGATGCGTATTATCCCTTTAAGAAGTCTCGGGAGTCAATGAACACGTTTATTAAATACACCTAAAGTAATTAATAGTCGTTAAAAGACGCCGATTGGCGCTTCGGGGTGAGCAGTAAAAACTGACGGCTTGTTTGTGTTTGTTTACGCGTCCGACAGCATTTTCATTCCCGTTATTTATATTTATATTTTAAATGCACGTGTGGATCAATTAATTCCTGTCGTAAAAAAAATAGGCGACCGTTAAACTGTGAGCTGGAGTTAATGAGTCCGGCATTACCTCATCATTACAGCAGCTGGCCCACCGGAGCATGTGTTGTTTGTCATAATATACGCTGCCATGCTTAACACACATACATTGTTTGTCATGGTAAGTTTAGTTTATTAGCATTATTTATTTATTTTGATGACAAAGACAAAAGGCTAACAGCAGCTACGTAGTTATATGTGTGTGTACATGAAGGTGATTTTTGTTTACAGCCGACAGGGTTTATCGGTGTAATTTTAGACAAAAAAATAAGCTAATAAGCATTTTAGGATTTCTTTTATTGGACTTAATATTTTTGGAGGTGTTGACAAAGCTCAAAAACCTTCATTTAACTATGTGTATAGCACCTAATAGCATCGTTTTAGTAAATTGTTCCTAGAATAATGGCATTAATATGAAATGTATAAATTATTTTGTAACTTTAGCTCAATATTAACCAATATTTGTGTGTTAGTAAATACTAAACTTTTAATCGAGTGACCCTGTAGGTGTGATTGTCTATTCTGATAATTAACCCACTAATCAACCTGTGTGGTTGACTCTATATGGCTCTCATCGATGCTCCACATTGACAGGCTAACATACGTTAACGGCCCCATCAGTGTCGGGCGGGCAGGAAAATGGAGGTTGAGACCCAAGCAGAGCCAAAGAGGACTTTTGAGCGACTCGCATCCATCGGGTGGAAAGAAACGCGACTATTATGGGATGCTTGACTGGTACGAAGACACCGCAAACCCCAAAACCATTTGTCCAAGTAATTGATGAGCAGATGAGAAATACATTATGCCATTTCTACTTCCCAGAATGCACTGCTCCAGCATTTAGTCCAGTTACACGACTAATACCCTGCTCAAGGTCACGATGGGTAGCTCTTGCCCCGGTGCCGGGCAGCCGGGTTCACGTGGCCGGCCTTACCTTGAGTGCAGCCCCCCCCCCCCCCCCCTGCCCCCCGGTCCCCCGCCGCTTGGTAACCGGTACCAAATGGTGCCTCCCCTCTGGGGCCCTGACCTGACCGAGCAGGCAGAGTCCCAGGACGCCTCAGAGTCGAGCTGAAGGAAGGGCAGACAGCTGTCTTCTGTCAGTGGACCTCGAAGATCATCTTTACACACACACACACACACACACACACACACACACACACACACATACACATACACGTGCAGATACACACACACATACACGCACACACACACACACACCTTCAGTAACTTGTGTACTATACAAATATATACAAATAAATATATACATAGATGTTTTTTTAACCTTTATTTATCTAAGGAAAGTAAGAACACTTTTATTTTTACTCTATTTTACATTTATTCAATTTTTTTATTGACCTTTTATTTATACATACATATAAATATATAGATATATCTTTATATATAAATACATATGTATTTATGCAACCAATTTTTACGCACGCTAACGATATATATATATATATATATATATATTCAGAAATAAAAGGTCAATAATGGAATTCCGTAGAACAAATTTCAAATAGAGTTAGTGAGTAAAAGTTGTCTTACTTTCCCAAGATGAATAAAGGTCAATAAAACATATATTTTCGAGTAATCTTTTTAAATCTGTCTGTTCAGCGGATGTTGTGAAAAACCTTTAGAAAAAACAACGACGATGAACTATTTATATTAATTCTCTTTTAAAAGGAGTCCAGAGATGGACCGACATCCTGTGACTCCCTCTGAGGATGTTATATGGATCATGATGAGGAGAAGCTGCATAATTAATTTGTATATTCTGGCATGACAGATGTTTGATTTTGGCCGTAAAAGTAATTAATAAGAGAGTGGAGGGAGAGGCAGATTGCTAGAAGATTATTTATGAAGAGAATCCTTGCAGAGCATGTTGGAGGTGGGGGTGAGTGTGTGTGTGTGTGTGTGTGTATGTGAGTGTGTGTCACCTGCTCCCCTGGCTGCCCCAGCTGTTAGCCTAGCTGCTGCTACCGCTGGCGTCTCCAAACATTTGTCTTAACGTCCCTCTGCGGCTAAATAAACTAACAGGAGAGAATAGAAGAAAAAAAAACAGTGTTTAAAATTTCATAACGACACGACGTTGAAGGATTTAACCTGCAGGGGGGAGGGAGGGGTGGGGGGGGACATGTAAAACATACTAATGTGATTGTACCAAATCACAACACCTGCTCATGATTCAGAGAACACGGATTTTACATGTTTAAACACTTTCATTAGGGACTTTAAAAACTCTGTGGCTTTCCTCACATGTATCTCAGTTCAGGTCCTCCGAGCGTCTGATTGGTTAGTTCAGTCTCATGTGAGGGACAAGGGGACCAATCGTTTTCCGATTGTCTGCCTCCTCGATTCCTTGCTTCCTCGCCTCGCATCTTCGTCCCAACCATGGCTGATGCACGTATAGAAGTCTATGCTTCACGTGTTAAAGCTGCATTCTCTCTCCTGACCACCAGGGGGCAACTCCTCTGGTTGTATAGAAGTCTATATAAAATGACTACGCCGTTTCTTACATCACAGTGGATGCTGCGCGCCGACCTTCACAGCAGTCCAATCAGAAGTCAGGCTTTACCAGGATTCTTGACGCCCCCCCCCACCCCCCCCCCCCCCAATTATGAGGAGAGACCAAATAATTAGATACGGCCGAGTGTTTCGCAACAGCAGGGACGCAGACATTTATTTATGCCCTCGAACTGCGAGCTCAAACTTCCCTTTTTATTTTATTTTTTTATTATTTTTTATGACACGCTTCAGAAGATAATAATGAACCGTAATGGATGCCAAGCAGTGAGGACGGGGAGGGAATGTAATTTTCTCAATGAGGGTATAAATCTCACATGGAGGGAGGGGGGGGGGGGTCTCAACAGGACCTCCTTCATTGCTCGGTACGGATGCCCCCCTTCCTGCTGCTCCTCCTTGCTGTAACATATAAGCGTTGTTGTGACAACAACAGGGTCTTGTTTCATTCAGCTGTGCAGTTTATATGGGCTTATACATTAATTCCAACCGCAACCAGGGGTTGGGGGGGGGGGGGGGGCAGTGGATTATAGGAATTAAACATTATCTGAATACGATTGGAGGTGAAGAGGAAGTTGTGGAGGGATTAAGGTCTGACTGATGGGGAACCACAGTTTTTCATCTTCTACAACTACACAAATACTAATACTTTTTTAGATATAAATAATTCCCCACACACACATTTACACATTACACATTTACACATTTACAGGCCTCATAACTGCCACAATATTCCAAAAATGATCTGACGATATCTTCACAGCAACGCTTTACACAGAGGGTCCAAATGTGCCGTTTCTCAAAAAAGAAGTACGCAAGTTCCTGAAGTACGCACGGTGATTACCGCGGCTGGAGGAGTGTCCTCAGGTGTATAAGAAACTCTTGGGACTGAATCTGCAGTGTGCATTTTCTACCTTGGAGGAAGGACTACTGACTTCTTGGATCCTGTTAAGTATCTTCTTTAAATTAGTTAAATCTGCTAAATTACTGTTGTATCTGCTGTTTTTAAGCTCCTAGATTGTCAGTCTGTGTTGTTTAAGATTTGTTTTGGGTGAGAAGTGTTTCCAGTCACTGTGAGCGGAAGCTACACTGATTGGACGATCGCTCATCACCTGGTTTCAATAGAACGTCATTTGAATACAAAAAGGGCCGGTGATTAACGCGGCTAGAGGTAATTACGACAACTGTTCATAACCGGATTGGGTCTACAGGCGTCAGCTGAGGCGTCGTGTGACTCATCGGACGAAGACTCGGAGGACAAAGACATAGGAGTCTTTCGTTGGAGTCAAGACTCGGAGGACAAAGACATAGGAGTCTTTCGTTGGAGTCAAGACTCGGAGGACAAAGACATAGGAGTCTTTCGTTGGAGTCAAGACTCGGAGGACAAAGACATAGGAGTCTTTCGTTGGAGTCAAGACTCGGAGGACAAAGACATAGGAGTCTTTCGTTGGAGTCAAGACTCGGAGGACAAAGACATAGGAGTCTTTCGTTGGAGTCTTCGTGGGTGGCTGAGTATTACACCACTTTGTGAATATGTGTGCGTTTTCCATACCTGTGCATATTTCTACTTGTAGTTACTATAGGACTCGTTCATTCGCGTACCGGAAACCCTCCTCTTTTATCCTTCCTACCCGTTCTACTCACACCCAGCACCTTGTCACAGGAGGCCTGTGGAACTGTCAGTCTGCCAACCGCAAGGCCGACTTCATCTCTGGCTTTGCTGTGGAGCAGTCGCTTGACTTCCTGGCTCTCACTGAGACCTGGATCACGCCTGACAACACGTCTACCCCGGCTGCTCTCTCCTCTGCCTTCTCCTTCAGTCACACACCCAGACCCTCTGGTTGGGGTGGAGGTACAGGTTTACTCATCTCCCCCAAATGGTGTTTCTCTCTCTCCCCGCTTCCACTTTTTACCCCACTGACTTTTGAGTTTCATGCTGTGACGGTTACTCATCCGGTTCAGCTACACATTGTTGTTCTCTACCGT
The DNA here is from genome assembly GCA_036178185.1 of Liparis tanakae. Classification (NCBI taxonomy): domain Eukaryota; kingdom Metazoa; phylum Chordata; class Actinopteri; order Perciformes; family Liparidae; genus Liparis; species Liparis tanakae. The sequence continues at coordinate 13,187,284 of CM070094.1, forward strand.
CCCCCTGCTTCTTTGGGTGACTTCTTGGAAGAGCTGGACGTCCTCATGTCCAACTTCCCGGAAGACGGCCTCCCGCTCATCCTTCTGGGTGACTTGAACATCCAGACTGAGAAGTCATGTGATCTTTTACTCTTACTGTCTTCCTTTAACCTCTCACTCAGTCCCTCCCCTCCTACTCACAAAGCCGGCGACCACCTTGATTACATTTTTACTAGAGACTGCTCTACCTCTAACCTCACTGTAACTCCTCTGCATGTCTCTGACCACTACTTCATCTCTTACTCTCTCTCCCTCTCTGGTACTGACAACCCACCCGTATCTACAGACTCTGTACCTGTACGCCGCAACATTCGCACCCTCTGTCCCTCCTCTCTGGCCTCCTCTGTCCTATCTGCTCTCCCCTCAACTGACTCATTCTCACTCATGCAGCCTAACTCTGCCGCAGACACTCTCCTCTCTTCCCTGTCTTCATCTCTTGATTCTCTTTGTCCTTTTAAGACACGACCGGTTCGCAAATCCTCTCCGGCTCCCTGGTTGTCCGACTCGGTGTGTACCGAGAGAGCCAACTTGCAAGCGACGGAAAGGAAACTGGCTGTTTCCCCAACTCTCTGAAGGAGGCAAGAGTCTACCCTCTCCTGAAGAAACCCACGCTCGACCCGTCTGAAGTCAGCAACTACAGACCGGTCTCTCTTCTTTCCTTTCTTTCCAAAACTCTGGAGCGAGCTATCTTTAACCAAGTGTCCTCCTATCTCCACAGCAACAACTTTCTTGACCCCCACCAGTCTGGATTCAAGGCTGGCCACTCAACAGAGACGGCCCTGCTTGCTGTCTCTGAGCAGCTTCACACTGCTAGAGCAGCCTCTCTCTCCTCTGTCCTTATCCTTCTAGACCTTTCTGCCGCATTTCACACCGTGAACCACCAGATCCTTCTTTCTTCTCTTCAGGACCTGGGGATCTCAGGCACAGCACTCGCTCTTTTCTCTTCCTACCTCACCGACCGCACTTTCCGGGTAACTTGGAGAGGATCTGTATCTGATCCTTGTCCTCTCACTACTGGGGTTCCTCAAGGCTCCGTCCTGGGTCCCCTCCTCTTCTTTCTGTACACCAATTCTCTCGGCTCTGTCATTCGTTCGCATGGCTTCTCCTACCACAGCTATGCCGATGACACCCAACTGATCTTCTCGTTCCCACCGTCCGAAACACAGGTGGCGGCGCGAATCTCTGCCTGTCTGACCGACATCTCTCAGTGGATGTCTGCACACCACCTGAAGATCAACCCTGACAAGACCGAGCTACTGTTCCTTCCAGGGAAAGGTTCCCCCACTCACGACCTGACTACCACCTTCAACAGCTCCGTGTTGGCCCCTACTCTGACTGCCAGGAGCCTCGGGGTGACGCTAGACAGTCAACTCTCCCTGACGGCCAACATCGCTGCGACAGCACGTTCCTGTAGGTACATGCTGCACAACAAGTGGAGAATACGACCTCTTCTTACCCAGAAGGCGTCGCAGGTTCTAGTCCAGGCTCTGGTCATTTCGCTCCTCGACTACTGCAACTCTCTTCTGGCTGGTCTACCTGCTAAGGCCATCCGGCCTCTGCAGCTCATCCAGAATGCAGCAGCTCGACTGGTCTTCAGCCTCCCGAAATTCACCCACACCACTCCGCTCCTCCGCTCTCTGCACTGGCTACCGGTGGCCGCCCGCATCCGCTTCAGAACATTGGTTCTGGCGTACCGTGCTCTGAACAGATCGGGCCCCGTCTACATCCGGGATATGGTCACACCGTACACCCCGGCACGTTCGCTCCGCTCGGCAACAGCCAACCGACTTGTGACTCCGTCACCTCGAGCTAATCACTCTACATCCAGACTGTTTGCTGTCCTGGCTCCTGATTGGTGGAACGAGCTCCCCACTGACATCAGGACAGCAGAAAGTCTCTACATCTTCCGCCGAAAACTGAAAACGCACCTTTTCCGACTATATCTGGATTAAAACACAGATTTGCACTTTAGTAGCACTTGAATGGCTCTTATTATGGTACTTTTGTAGTTTGACTATGATGAGGAAATGTTACTTTCTGTCTTCTTGTTGTTCTTAGTTTGTACTCGGTTGAAATGCACTTATTGTAAGTCGCTTTGGATAAAAGCGTCTGCTAAATGACATGTAATGTAATGTAATTAAAGAACTCAAATTATTGAAGTACGCAAGTTACCGAAGTACGCAAGTTCCCGAAGTATGCAAGTTATTGATGTACGCAAGTTACTGAAGTACGCAAGTTTTTGATGTACCCAAATTATTGAAGTACGCAAGTTACCGAAGTACGCAAGTTACCGAAGTATGCAAGTTATTGATGTACGCAAGTTACTGAAGTATGCAAGTTATTGATGTAACCAAATTACTGAAGTACGCAAGTTACTGCAGTACGCAAGTTACCGAAGTATGCAAGTTACCGAAGTATGCAAGTTTCTGAAGTACGCAAGTTATTAAAGAACGCAAACTATTAAAGTACGCAAGTTACCGAAGTATGCAAGTTATTGATGTATGCAAGTTACTGAAGTACGCAAGTTATTGATGTACCCAAATTACTGAAGTACGCAAGTTACTGCAGTACGCAAGTTACCGAAGTACGCAAGTTACTGCAGTACGCACAATCTGAAGTACACAAACTACGCAAACTACTGATGTAAGCAAGTTACCGCAAGTTACCGAAGTACTCTAGTTATTGAAGTACGCAAGTTACTGATGTACGCAAGTTACCAAAGTACGCAAGTTAACAAAGTACGCAAGTTACCAAAGTACGCAAGTTAATAAAGTACGAAAGTTACATGACTTTCATCCAGTAAACCACCGTTTATTTTATTTTTTAAGTTCACATATTGTCGCAAAAGTTGATAGAAACTAAATGAAAAGCTTCAAAGTATCTACGAGAATTCCTGAGACGGAGGAACCGGGTGTGATTTTAGGTGATAAGTTTCCTCACAACGTTCTATTTCAATTTTGGATCGTTAGCTATTAAAAAAATCCGCTATCTTGTTATATTTAATTTCTCACCTCCGAGTGGTCCCAGTTTGAGAAGCACTGGTTCTACTCTCAGGGCTCTCAAGTGTCACACATTGAGCGTGAGACTCACGCATTTCGGTCTTAACTCCCGCACTCCTGCCACACATCGTATTTGTCACACTGAAAAAAACTTTTAACTTTTAACATTTAATGTTTTAATTCGCCGCAGCGCCAACATGAGCTAGGCGCGCTGCCCTCACCGTTGAGAAATCAAGCGCTCCCCTGGAGTTCTGCTGTGAGGTGCCATTTATCAGCCAATCAAAAAAAAGAAATGGGCTACACAATGAAATGAAATGTTCATATATATTATTCTGTGCATATCATCGTCCAGGGAATGTATTTGAAGTTAATTAAATGTAAGCGTGAAGTGAATTGAATCTTTTCTCTTCTTCCTGAAGCATCAATAGAGACGTGAGATGTAACGAAGAGAGGAAGAAAGTGATCGTAAAGAAACACATTTGCATACTAATTAAACTTACGTTTCTCATTTACTCAATAGAAGTCATCCCCATAACTTAAACTTGAGTTATTGTATATCGGTTAAGCTCCGCCCTCGGTTTTTAAAACTTTCTCGCCTGCCAAACTTCAAGGCCCCCCCCCCCCTCATCGTGATTCCCGGCACGCGCTCAACGCCGGCCGGGTTGAATGTCGTTTCAATCTGTTAATTGCAAGACTTTATAATTCAAAAGGACGGGATCAAAGACCCCGCCATTAATCAAATAACCACTCACAGCTCACAGGGGGGGGGGGGGGGGGGGTTATGAATTCCTCCCAGTGACATTGCAGGTAGCATCGTCTAACCTGTAGGCTCAACAGTATTCAGTCATCACACTTGAGAAAAGAGAAATAAACTAATCATCCACAGTCTCGGTGTTTAATGGAAACTCAAACGGAAGGCAACAGAGAGGGAATATTAACCGATGCTCACATGTTGTCTAGTAAAATATAGATTTGGTCATGAACTAGAGATGTTACTCAAACAGATGTTAGAGGTTATTTATGAGCTGTAATTAAACACATCATTAACTACTGTGTTGAGATTTGTGTTTTTTAAACAATAAAAACATCTTTTATTTCCTTATTTCTTATGAAGAAAAAAGCACAATAAATTACCAATACAAAGTCATTTTATAGAGTAATCTGAATCCTAGGACGCCAGCTGCTTCAATCAATCAACAATATGTATCAATTACTCATGTTGGGAAAACTAAATATGAAATATATAAAAGTTACTTCTGCTTCTTTTTCTTTTTTTGCGCTGATCCAAAATGTTTTATGATCCGTTGGAGCACTTTAGTTGACTTCATTTACACTTAATTCACACTACAATTTACAGTACATTTATCCTACGATTACACTGTAATTGGCTACTACCTGCTGTGCTGTGATTGGCTAGCACCTGCTTGGCTGTGATTGACGGATCTTTCCTACGGCGGGACAAGAGTTTAGACCATAAAAAACATAAAATACAAAAGAAAGACAGGAGTCTTTGGAGGGGATGAAGTTAAATGTGACTAATTTAGCGGCTGGCTAGTGAGTTAGCTAGCCTCACTCACTAGTCAGCCAGCTCGCTCCACTGGCTCCAGAACAAAAGGATTGAATCTCACAGTGAGCTCTTCTCATAGTTAAATAACTTACTATTTTTTTTATAAATGACAAATGAGACCAGACGACAATCAAATTGTGTATACATAAATAAATAAATAAATAAATAAATATATATATATATATATATATGTGTGTGTGCTCACCATTTCTCCTTTATTACATTTAATCAGTACAAAAACAAATGAGTTGTCCTCTCTCCCCACAGCTTGTTTAAAACATGAGATATTAAAAGCTTTTATGAGCTATAGATCTACAGATGTCATCACCGTTATGTCACTGCAAGCGCACACATTTTATTATATTATATATTTAAGAGTGCGTAGTTCAGTGACATCAAAAGGGTTTGACATTGTGAAAAGTAGATGCATTAACACACACTCACACAACACAAACTTTCACTAGTTGAGATTAAATCCTTCTGTTAATTTTCCGTCTGTCTGTCCCACATCTGCGGTCGTCAGGGGCGACAGTGTGCCTCTCAGAGGGGTGGGAGGGGGGGGGGTAAACCTCTCAGAAGCAATATGTAATTAAACTCAGAGAGCATATTCTTTAATCCTAAAGGCTATTATAGATTTATGGTCAGTGCATTGTCTGAGCCACACAATGGGGCTCTTCCTCCCGTGGATGCCGTGAGTATATTTAAATATATATACATATATGTTCTTAACTGGGTAGATAAAGGCTCCCCAGCCCTTCTAAATCCGCCGTGGTAATGGGAGTGCTGCGATGGCTTAATGTCTTTTGTATTTTGGCCTTGCGACGGATAGAAGAAGCTTTAGAGGAGGAGGAGGACAAAAAGGGGAAGGGGGATATGTAATTATAACGCCGTCATCAGATGACATATTTATGAACCTCCAGCCACATTACAGACGGAGACATGAGAAATTGTAATTCTGGCGTATTCATTTTTTGGGGATTAACGTATTGAGTATGTTTAATTGTGAGTGTTCTACATTTTAGAACAGACCCCACGACAATAATACTTTACTTAATTGCTACTTTTATTTGCACTTAGCTAATCTTAGGCTCCGTGTTGTTTTGGCTTTTTTTTCGTTTAAAAAAAATGTTTTTATCTGCTTTAATAAGTTTATGTATTCTGTGGTTCACTCAACTTTGTGTTGTCCGCATATATATATATATATATATATATATATATATATATATATATATATACATAAATACATATACAGTATACATATGTATATACATATTATATATATATATATATATATATATAAATACATATACACATTATAGATAAATATAATATTAATATATAGAAATACATATAAATATACATATATATAAATGATTATATATATATATATATATATATATATATATATATTATATATGTATTAATATATACATACAATATAGGGGAGGGGGTCAAATATATATATGCAAAAATGCACATTCAAATATCCAGCTTGAAAAAGACGGAGAGAAGAAAACTTTCACAATTCACTTTTATTTTTTGTTTTCTTTAATAAAACATAAACATCCGTAAACGTGATTTACAGCCAAGGTCGACGCGTCCTCGGACTGACGTTACAATGTACACAGACATACTGATATCTGAGTCAGTTAGTTTCCGTGACAACCCTCTGCTCTCTGAACTACAAGGAGAGCACCCTTCACCCCATATTCTCTATCTGATCTCAATACATCATGTATTTGGTTTTATTATATTTTACGGGGTTTATTTGGTCGACAGATGTTACAAAGTCACCGCTAAAAGAAAATGGAGTTTAAGACAAGAAATGTCAAACTTATGCATAATTTACATTTTATGGGCCTTTGGTAACAATAAAAGAATAAAAGAAGAGAGAATATTAATATGAGTAGAAACAATCAGTTAAACACAGACCGACAGACAGGTGAGAGACAGACAAGAAGACAGACAGACAGGTGACAGGGGTCTAGAGAGTTTTTTCGTCCATATCTGTCTCATACCTACGCACACACACCTACACACGAGCACACACACACCTACACACGAGCACACACGCACACACACGCGTGCGCGCACGCGCGCACACACGCATACACATGCACACACACGCACACACACTCACACACACACCTCAATGATAATGTATTCTCTCCTCTTTGACTCTTTAATGGGCTTTCACCTAAATACCTTCCTCAGAACCGAGGAGTCAGGGAACAAAAGGTCAGACTAAAAGACTGAAACACATCGAGTCGTTCCATCAATAACACAATACGGTTCATTATGAAGCATGAACACAAAAAGGAGATGAAATCTATGAATGAATTACGGCCTCCTGTGGAGAGCTCCTCGTGTATATATAACATAGTATATTATGATGGAAAAAGACAAAGCGTTATAGCAGAATATGATGAAAAAGACAAAAAGTCATAGCAGAATATGATGAAGACAAATAGTCATAGTTCAGATCAGGACCAGGAGCAGAGTTGTAGTCTAACACCCTTCTCGGCTCTTCCATTCGAGCAGTTACCCACCCACGGACAATGTTCCCTGTAAGCTGCGCTTGTGCAATCGCGCACTGCTGGCACATTTTCAGGGCACAAGAAAATCTATGCATCTAGGCGTCCGACTAATCTGGAAGAATCCTGCTTAGTTTGGCGAGATAGTCTTAAAACAAATAAGAAGGTCCTCCGTAATACAGACAAAAAGTCACAGTAGAATATGATGAAAAGACAAAAAGTTGACATCATAGAAGTAGAGTGTGCTATGAACATAGTGTGTATTGAAACTCTTTAAAACTATTGGTACTTTGTTGGTAAGAGAGTTTCTGACTTTTTTGAAAGACATTGAAGATATCTTAAAGGGGGACTATGGGTCAGTGGGTTACAGGTCGGTCTTTCAATCTGTCCGTCTTTCAATCATGGGGTTGGAGGTTCAATCCCCGCCCTAGTCGATGTGTCCTTGAGCAAGACACTTAACCCTGAATTGCTCCCTGTAGCTGCGTCTACGGTGTATGAATTTAACAGGATTGTATGAATGTAGTGTAATAATATAACATTATGTAACCCGATACTGAACCCTAAATAAATAGCCGTTATTAAAGCTCCTTTAAAACTCTGACTCCTCTTCACTCGAGGCTTAAAGGGCCGGCACGTCCACCACATCCTCCCCTGAAATGTCTGCTCCCACGTCCCCTCGCAAGGAAACATTATTCCTCATAAAAAACTCTTTAATAAATACTCCAGGTCCTCGGAGAGTCCCTTGAACCTGAAAGGAAATGCTGTCTCTACACCCGGGAGCAAAGAAGGCTATTACAGCTCGTACGGGGGGATTTAATAGGTGTCATAATTTATCATGTACACCGAAAAAGTGTTTCTTAATTAAGTGCGAGCGTTAATGATTTTTTTAATTTGATCCCTGTAAGTACTTTGCCATGCTAATTGCAATATTCCACACATTAGTTATCGGCTATTGCCCTTGGCTATTTGCTGTCGTGGGGGAAGGGGGGCGGGAGGAGGAGGCGGGGCTAAAGTTCATTAACAAGACTCTGAACTGCAGAAGGCCGTTTTGAGGGAATACACATGTATTTAGGGTTTCACACTCCGGTCCACTAACTGAACATTAATCAAATATACACGGAGCATGGATAAAGTACCACCAGATGCACTTATTTCAGTACTTTTGAGCTATTTAGAACGACCGACGACTCCATTTTTTACCCAAAGTCGGCGCTATCGCCGGCGGCAACCGCAAATTGTTCCTCGATCAGTCTGTTGGAGGAACACAATGATGGAGTTGCCAACTGGTGTTTTATTAATCAGCCTCAATTAGGCTTTTGTCCTTAGGATGACTTCTTCATTCACTGCAGAGAACACAGCAGAGGGCCAAGGGAGGAGGAGAGGGATCACAGACGGCCAAGGGAGTAATGTGGGGGGAATTATCGCCTGAAAAACAAATGCGACTAATGCTGCGTTCACACCGGACGCGTCGAAAAAATTCTCGACGCGCCTGACGCAGGATTCTGACGCGCGTCGAAAAAAGGGTGTTCACACCGGACGCGTCGAGACGAGACGCAGCGGGGGCGTGGCTTATCGCGCCCGCTTCTTCAGCCATATGAATCTTTTCCTTAACCAGACTGAGATGTCGTGTCTTCACTTGTCGCCCTGTGAGTCGCCCTGCTGCCCCTCTCTCTCCTTCTCTCTGGACTCTGCGGTCCTGACTTCCACGGCCCTCCGCCCCTCCGCCCATGTTCCCGCTAGTCTCCTTGGAGTACTGTACGGGCCGAGGAACGGCGGGACCGCAGAGAGCTTCCACTTTTTACTTTTTCACTGCGCTACTCGCTGCTCTCTCTCTTCTCTCTATGATTCGTGTCTCTGAGACTTTTCCTCCTCCGGCGGCAGATCTCCGCTGCCATGAAACACATATGCCGGCGCTTGGTTCATAGTAAAGTACAACACACAGCGAGAATAAAAGCAAATGCACACATTCTAAACGTATCGGGTAGTCCCACGGCTTCTCCGACCTCCTTCCACGCTTCATCTTTATCGCTACGGTTTCGGTAAGTAAAGAGTCGTGTCATAAAGTTCGGGGTGCCCACGAACAGCGACAATAATCTTTTTCTCCACTTTCTAAACCGGCCGGCAGAACGATGACGAGCGGAGCTTCTCAACACTGATTGGCTGACGCAACTATGACTCACGCGTTTCTGCTGCTCGAGTTCAGAAATTTCAACTCGCGCGTCGAGAAGCTGCGTCGGTTCGCTCTGTTCGCTCGTTTCGCTCCGCGACATTCTCTCTGTTCGTGCTGCTCAGACGCGCCTGACGCGCTGCACGCAGGAAAAAAAACAGCGTCGCAGCTTTGACGCAGCTTTGCATTGACTTAACATGTAAACCAGACGCAGCCGACGCGTCCGGTGTGAACGTACCTTAAGGTTTGACTACTTCCTGTGTGAATAGAAAAAGGGGCGGGACTTAGAGTCACAGTTGCAGGACTATAAAACGTGGCCTGATGACGAGATGATGCGATGATCTCTGAGGCTCCGGTGCGGCCGACGTGGTGGCGGGAAATGGAAGTGATGTAAGAAGAGGGACGACGCATCGGGAGGTCAATTGCGTAACTACAAACGTACGTTTCTTTTGTGTATCTATCAATAATATATGCATGTATTGTATGTATATATATATATATATATATATATATATATATATATGAATAATGTATATTATATGTTATACTAATTATACTAACTTATTCTTCCTCCTCTTCTTTCTCTTTCTTCCTCTTCCTCCTCCTCTTCATCTACCTCCTCCTCTTCTTCTTCTTCTTCTTCTTCTTTCTTCCTCTTCCTCCTCTTCTTCTTCTTCCTCCTCCTCTTCATCTTCTTCTTCTTCCTCCTCCTCTTCTTCCTCCGCAGCCACAGTTAAGTTGGATTTGCTGAGCACTTTAATTTAGCCAAATGCAACACAAGGCCATTAACACCAATCCTATCCTCAAGCCCCGCCCCCTTTTTTAAATGATATTTTACAAGTCGTGACATTGTAGCATAACGGAGAAACTGAAAGGCAAGAAAAAACACGCCTCCCGCCAAAGTAATTCCGGCCATATGAGGAAACTCAGAAATAAATGTGTTGATGTTATCTGCAGAGCATCTGCAAAGGAAAAGTATTTAATATTCGTCTTACGCTCTGAACATTAGCCGAGGACCGTAATCCCCCCGAGATTAAATTAAATGTAGGCTGCGGTGTTTAGTGCTGCTATTGTTTTCATTAGTGCACAAAAAAAGAAAAAGGAATTGTGGTCGTCGCACATATTAAACCCTGCTGCCCCACATCATGTCACTCGGGTCCGTAATCTCCCAGCAGCAGGTTAGCATTATAGTTTTTAACTACACTTAAATATGCATCGTGTGGTATTAAAAATACATCTGTTGAGATAAAAGCAGAAGGTGCACTACACTCCCATTTCTTACTCTTCATTGGTGAGGGGGGAGGAGGGAGGGGTGATGCAACAATGTACGAGTTACTCAGAGGCATTAGATGTTCTCTGTCGGGGGTGGGGGGGGTACAACAGGGGGGAGGAGTCAACAGGTTTTCAGTAAAGAGACATCTGTGAACGCTGATTAATTATGTTTGACAGATGTTACTGAATGTAGGAAAAAACGTGCGGTGGAAGAGCCTCGTCCAATCACGTTGTCCGGTCACTCTCGTGGTCTATAAAATATCTATAAATTCATTCTTGTAGAAGTATAACGCTGTTTGTATTCCAATACACCGTAATATATGGATATTAAATGTTGAGAAAGAGTTTCAATCATACAATTTAGGCGTAGTATTTTAACAACGTAAATAAGAAGTCCAGATTCTTACAACTAAAAAAGAACCATAAAAAAATTCCTGAGTCCTTCAGCTCTCAAAGGATTTACAAAAAACAAAAGTCACAGTAAAAAAATTATGATAAAGGACAAAAAGTCATAGTAGAATATGATGAAAAGACGAAAGTCATAGCGGAATATGATGAAAATACAAAAGGTCATAGTAGAATATGATGAAAAGACAAAATCCATAGTAGGATATGATGAAAAACGAGAAAAAGTCAAAGCAAAATATGATCAAAAGACAAAAGACAAAAGTCGTAGCAGAATATGATGAAAAGACAAAAGTCATAGCAGAATATGATGGAAAGACAAAAGTCATAGCAGAATATGATAAAAAGACAAAAGTCATAGCGGAATATGATGAAAAGACAGGAGTTATAGTAGAATATGATGAAAAGAGAAAAGACAAAAGTCATAGCAGAATATGATGAAAAGAGAAAAGACAAAAGTCATAGCAGAATATGATGAAAAGACAAAAGTCATAGCAGAATATAATGAAAAGACAAAAATCATAGCGGAATATGATGAAAAGACAGGAGTTATAGTAGAATATGATGAAAAGAAAAAAGACAAAAGTCAGCAGAATATGATGAAAAGAGAAAAGACAAAAGTCATAGCAGAATATGATGAAAAGACAAAAGTCATAGCAGAATATGATGAAAAGAGAAAAGACAAAAGTCATAGCAGAATATGATGAAAAGACAAAAGTCATAGCAGAATATGATGGAAAGACAAAAGTCATAGCAGAATATGATAAAAAGACAAAAGTCATAGCGGAATATGATGAAAAGACAGGAGTTATAGTAGAATATGATGAAAAGAGAAAAGACAAAAGTCATAGCAGAATATGATGAAAAGAGAAAAGACAAAAGTCATAGCAGAATATGATGAAAAGACAAAAGTCATAGCAGAATATAATGAAAAGACAAAAATCATAGCGGAATATGATGAAAAGACAGGAGTTATAGTAGAATATGATGAAAAGAAAAAAGACAAAAGTCAGCAGAATATGATGAAAAGAGAAAAGACAAAAGTCATAGCAGAATATGATGAAAAGACAAAAGTCATAGCAGAATATGATGAAAAGAGAAAAGACAAAAGTCATAGCAGAATATGATGAAAAGAAAAAAGTCATAGCGGAATATGATCAAAAGACAAAAGTCATAGCGGAATATGATGAAAAGACAAAAGGTCATATGATTAAAAAAAAGACAAAAAGTATATATATGACCAAAAACTACATCATAACTTTTTGGTGGTCTGATTGATTCTGTATTATGTTGACCTTCAGCTTGACCTTACAACTCATCAACTGGTACTGGATCTAGGAGACGGAGCCCCCCCCCCCCCCCCCCCCCCGCCCTCTCCGTCAGCCTGGCTGATCAAGCTGTTCCAACAACTGGAAGACATCACAAGTTAAACACTCATTATTCTAATTTGATGCTAATCATGTGTTAATGAGACTAATCCTCGCAATGATTCAGGTAATTTGCTTAATGGCTCCGGTCCAGATTACAGCAATCAGTCACGTTTGATAAGACGTCTGTTGTGGGGTGAGGGTGAGGGGGTCTGCTTGATTGACAGTGCTCTCCACCAATGAGATTCTTTGGTATTTTTTTAAACCTCCCTCAAGCTGCAACGTCTTTCCTCAAATTTAGATTTTGGTCCTCAAAAATAATATTTTCAAACCCCCAAAAAGTGGTTTCTGTCCTTCTACAGTCTAAAAAAGAAGAATGAAAAATCACCATAAACATCAAAAAATATGTACACACAATCTCTAGATGATAAAAATGAACATCAGAAAATATAAAAAAATATATGAAAAATAAAGTATAGAGAATTAATTTGTCCCCCCTAAAAGCACTGCAGGTGTAACATGTAATATGAAATAAATATATAACATTAACCTCTTTGAATTCCAGATGGACCCCCGGTGGGAAGACCCACTGAGGAGTGAGAGTGTGAGAGAGAGAGAGAGAGCGAGAGTGAGAGAGGGAGAGGGAGAGAGAGAGAGAGAGCAAGAGAGAGAGAGAGAGAGAGAGAGAGATCTCTGCAGGACGCCCGCTGACGAATGGCCCCTGCGTAACAACCTGCGGGTGCTAACACGTATAAATCGTTTCTCCTGCATTTTTACTATCCCCAAAACAAATGCTCATTAGCCCTTCATGAGGGACGATGTGAATAATAAATAGATCTAATTACCACAGATGCAAATGTGTGAATTAAAAACAACGTAAAACTAAAGAGTCGCTGAGTTACCGGCTAACGGTTTAAATTCAGTGGTAACGTCCAAACGCTGCACTTCAAACCGGTTGGAACCGCCTTCATTCTAATTATGCTCAAATATAATTATTCCTCCTCCTCTTCTTCTTTATCATCTTCTTCATCTTCATCCTCTTCCTCATCTTCCTCATCATCATCTTCTTCTTCCCCCTCTTCTTCTTTATCATCTTCTTCCTTCTCTTCCTCGTCTTCTTCTTTATCATCTTTTTTTTCTTCTTCTTCCCCCTCCTCCTTCATCTTCTTCCTCCCCTTCATCTTTTTCTTCTCCTCCTTCTTCTCCTCCTTCAAGGATCCTGACTTTTTTCTCTTCTTCTTCCTCTACTCTTTCTTCCTCTTTTTCTCCTTCTTCTTCTTCCTCTTTTTCTCTTTCTTCTTCTTCTTCTTCTTCTTCTTCTTCTTCTTCTTCTTCTTCTTCTTCTTCTTCTTCTTCTACTTCTTCTTCTTCTTCTTCTTCTTCTTCTTCTTCTTCTTCTTCTTCTTCTTCTTCCTCCTCTTTGTCATCTTCTCCTCCCTCTTTGTCCTCTTCTTCTAGGATCCCATCTTTCCTTATCTTACTTCTTCTTCCACTTTCTCATCTTAACCCCCTTTGCAATACTTTCACGTGTCTAAACATGGAAGCATTTAGTTTTTAAAGACGTGTTTTATGATATTAGGATGAACCTTACATCTAGATATCATCCTCCCCAAACAAAGAGCATTAGCTTAGCTTAGCATTGTTATGGATGAAGCTTTAACAACAATGTCTCTGAGTCAAGTCGCCGTTCAACATTCCCACAAAGTGCATTTGTCACCTCATTCAGAGGATAACCTATATTTTACACACTAATCCGGGCTCACGCGTGTGAGATGCCTGTACAGGGCCCCTCGGCCCATTGTGCATGGGCTAATCCGTGTTTCACATGAAGAGTGACAATGGATTTACGATTTAGCCCTAAAGCATCCTCTGTCAATCACCCGCCCCTAAAGCGTACCCTGCTTTATGGTCTGTTTGACTCTAAATGACCATAGTATACAACATGATGACGTCATGCTGTAAAGAAGAAGACTTGAAACTAGAGATTGAGACATAAACTCATGTTTACAATATTTATTGAGGGAATACATATACAATCAGCATAGTTACCCCCTGGTGGTCAGGGGAGATAAAGCAACTTTCACACATAAAGCATACACTTCTATACAACCAGAGAAGTTGCCCCCTTGTGGTCAGGAGAGAGAATGCATATCTAATTCATGAAGCATATACTACTATACAACCGAAGGAGTCGCCCCCTTGTGCACACAAGACAGAATGCAGGTTTAAGGTACTTCAGCTTCCTTTTTCAGAACAGGAGGTTGCAGTCTGGTATTTGCCTTGACCTAAATGCTCTTTGCAGAATTCACATGTTTGGAAACTCTGGACTTTAACTGGAATAAAACAGTTAAATATACAGGGTTAAATACCTAGGTGAGGGTTCATCAAGCATAGAATACATCCGACATGTGACACAAACTCTGGTCTCAGAGTATAAATAAAAATGAATAGGTCTTTGTGCATAGCTTCTGAGAGGTGAGGTGATTGCATAGTAAACTGTTATTAATTGACAAGCTGGACTAAATGTAATGAAAATGTGTTAAAACCTCTCTGATTGAGGTGATAAGGCGCTTTAGATGACGGGTATCTGATTTGTAGCCCCTCCTGTCCTGCAGATTACGCATTGTCCTACAACAGAAAGCTTTTTCTCTTACACTCCAACACATCAAGGGGATTTTATATATATATATATATATATATATATATATATATATATACATGTATATTAGTATTAGAAAGGTAGCCCACCACCACAAAGACTCTCATTCCTGCTAATGTTTGTGGATTTAGCTCAAATTGAACTATCTGTGGATTAGATCTGCTGAATCCATTAGATGGATTATGAATATTGCTGCATCCCAATATAACTTCAGTGTGTCACACCCCAACACCCCAAATGGATGCTTCATTCGTTAAAGCTGCATTCTCTCTACTGACCACCAGGGGGCGACTCCTACGGTTGTATAGAAGCATATGCTTCATGTGTTAAAACTGCATTATCTCTCCTGACTACCAGGGGCAACTCTTCTGGTTGTATAGAAGTCTATGCTTCATGTGTTAAAGCTGCAATATCTCTCCTGACCACCAGGGGAGACTCTTCTGGTTGTATAGAAGTCTATGCTTCATGTGTTAAAGCTGCATTATCTCTCCTGACTACCAGGGGCGACTCTTCTGGTTGTATAGAAGTCTATGCTTCATGTGTTAAAGCTGCATTATCTCTCCTGACCACCAGGGCGACTCTTCTGGTTGCATAGAGGTCTACACAGGGTTTTAACTTTTTTATTTAACTTGTGTCACTTCTGGTTAAAACTATACAAAAATGAATAAATGGCGATGGTCATTTACAAAATAACAATAGCAGCAATATTAATGAAAGATAGAGGAAATAATCTTTCCTTGGCTATCCCCCCATGTAGTTAAAAGCCCAAACCCTGAGAGGCACAAATCAGGAGCGTGTTGTGAGAGCTCCTTCACAGGAAGCGCTCCGGAGCCTCTGATCACCAGCCTGATTAATAGTCGGCTGAATTGGAAATTTAATTGGATGTGGTTACAATTACAAAGCCGGTCGCTCCAGACCGTCAGGGGGGGGGGGGGGGGGGGGGGCACGGTGTGGCAGCCATTGAACTCCGTGGACTGTCTGACCCTGAATGCCCCGGCGCCATTTATCACCTATTTTGGTGAATTCTCCCGGTGGGAACATAAAGCTCCCCCATAGCACCGTGTAAACTCATCTCACCTGGGGCGCCGCGAGGGTCTAATGGAGACCGCGGTGACCGGCATGCTAAGCGGCGCTCGTGCTCTCTCCCTCGCCGCATCACTTTTTCTCCCCTCAACAGCACATTTGATCCGTCCACTCACATTATCAGACCGGTAAACCCCTCTCTGAAATCACCCTCTCTCTCCAAGCCCACTAGCCCCCCTCCCTGCTGGCCTCTAGAGGTTGAGAGAGCCCTCTTTTGGTCGGAGTCAGTATTACACCACCACAATACAAACCTCATTGGGAACTAAAAGGAAAGGGATCGTTCCACCACACAACGCATGATGTGAGTCCAGAATGAACAACAAGGATGTGTGTAACATCCGGGTTGTGCTTTTGATTCCTCATAAACTATATTTAAAAAACTAATGTGAAGCGGATGAATTTGAAGTTTTTCTGCAGCCAGTGACGATTGGAAATGGAGCCAAGAAGCTGTGATTGAGTCCCGTCTGTGGGTGGTGTTGGTACTCTAGAAGGTCATTAAAGGGTATTTATACAAGTTACAAAGTCTGTATACACACATATTAACCTATGTCGTCTAGAGAGCGTTACCTTAATAATCAACCTTTTTTCCTTTGAGAGGAAACTCATTTTCCGACTGTAAAGTTTGGTAGAATAGCTTTTTGTAGGGGGTGCTCATGGGTAATCGAGTATTTTGTGTCTGTGAGAAAAGACGAACGCCAAGGGTCCTCGAGCTCGAGGCCTTCTCCAAGTGTTTTTCCTCTTTGCCTGAAAGAAGAAACCAAATCATAAAGCTGCAGCTTCAGATCGGAAAAGCTGGAAAACGACAACATGTTTTTTTCTGATTTTAATTTATTTAAAACCGGGACATGATTAGTCGAATTATGGATAATTTCCTGCCGATAAATAATTAGTTCACAGCTAATACAAACTGGGATTCGCATCTGCAGCCTCACCAAGCTGAACAAAACAAAATAATTTACTAACCAACATTACGTCAGGAAATATTTTCACTTCAAAGTTACTGCGATAAACTTTCATGTTGTGTTGGTTCTGATGCCCCCTGTGGACTAAAGTGGTAGTGTTGGTTCTGACGCCCCTGTGGACTAAAGTGGTAGTGTTTGTTCTGACGGCCCCTGTGAACTAAAGTGGTAGTGTTGGTTCTGACGCCCCCTGTGGACTAAAGTGGTAGTGTTGGTTCTGACGCCCCCTGTGGACTAAAGTGGTAGTGTTGGTTCTGACGCCCCCTGTGGACTAAAGTGGTAGTGTTGGTTCTGACGCCCCCTGTGGACTAAAGTGGTAGTGTTGGTTCTGACGCCCCCTGTGGACTAAAGTGTGCACAGTACATGTGCACGTGCATTATCAAGTGGCTTTTCAGACCTCAGCTCATGGCTGATTAACCAGGTGTGTTGACTGTGTTGACGTGTGTTGACTTACATGTGTAATTTCTCATGCAAAACAAACTCAAAGATCCAATGTGAGGTCAAAGGTCAGGGTGTGTGTACAGACTGTAAAGCTCTCTGAGGATGATTTGAAATTTGTGATATCGAGCTATATAAAATAAACTGAACTGAATTGAACATTAGCTTGCATGTTGCGTATGTGTGCACCTGATGCTCTGAGAGTGAAGCGCAGAGCCAGAAGAACTAGAAGCTGAAACACTCGCTGTCTGCAGGGCTGAGGCTGAGCCGACCCGGTGGGCCTCCACGCCGCATGTGTGATTGAATTCTAAGTGGATCCTGTTAAAAGTCATCACTCTCAGGATGCTCGTAACCACGGCGATCTGCAAGCTCCTCCCCCTCCTCTTCCTCCTCCCCCTCCCCCACCACCAACTCTTACTGTAATTGCACCTCTTCTCCTTTAAACAGCACCAAAGGCCAATGAGCAGGAAGACAATTAAAGAACAGACAGACACAGACAGAGAGACATACAGACAGACATACAGACACACAGACAGACAGACAGACACAGTCAGACAGACAGACAAACACACAGACAGACACACAGTCAGACAGGTGGAATCCCATTGGCTGCTGCTTCAGCAGCGATGGCGGCGGCCTCTCATTTCGTTAAATGACAGAACAGCGTGGCGGAGGCGGAGAAGATGGAGAGAGAGAGACGGAGAGAGTTAAAGAGAGAGAGAGGGAGAGAGAGAGACAGAGAGAGAGAGAGAGAGAGAGAGAGAGAGCCTGGGGGGTTGTTGCAGTCAGTTTGTCAGAGAAACTTAACGGCCACCAGAGCTCCAACCTGCGTCACTTTGAATTCCTGGTGTCGCCACATGATACCCCCCCCCCCCCCCCCCCCCCCACGCCCTGGTTGAGGAGCACGGCCGGCTGGAACAACATGTAGGCAGCGACAAATGATTGATTCCCTCCTGATTCTCTCAAATAGGATGTACGAGGAAGAGGAATGGGGCGGGGGGGGGGGGGGGTAAGTAGGCCATCCCGTGTCAGGTAAACTTTGGCTAGTCTCTAACTGGAGGTGTCAGGGCGGCTAAATGTTGAGCTGTCACCCTCAAAGACAATGAGGTTAAAGATGTGGCCTCACAATCTGATGTGTGTGTGTGTGTGTGGGAGGGGGGGGTCATGCAGTGGATTCAGATGCACAGGGTTATTATTGTTTTAGTTTTTGACCTATTTTTATAAACATCAAAAACTATATAGTTATTTGAACCCAAAGCAAATTAAAGCGTTCTCAGCCTGACAAAAGGACCAAACCTGATGAAAGTGTTGCTCCGATTGGCTGAGAACATCTGAGGCGTACACAGCGCTCAGAAGGTCCTGGAACACATATTGAGATTAATATAACACAACATTACAATGGTTATATATTAGAATATATACATCAATAAAATGACATATCAACACATGTGTATGTGTGTATGTGTGTGTGTATGTGTGTGTGTGTGTGTGTAGGTCATGTTGACACATATGTGGCATCAAGATCAGCCTTGTCTTTATATTATAATTACTTTTAGAGAGCCCATTGAGATCTCTATATTCTTTATGTGACCTGTGTACCACAAACACACACACACACACACACACACACACTCACACGCACACACACACACACACTCACACTCACACTCACACACTCACACAACTGGAGCCAGAGACTACTATACTGAAAATATATATTTGATCGACATCTGCATGAAATAATAAAATCATACAAGGTGGGTCAGTAAGGACTGAGACGCTTTTAGACGTGTATAAAGAAGGTCCCACCCCCTTTTTAGAGGCTCCACCCCCCTGTCTGGGTCCTGGTCGTAGGCGGCCTGTTACCTGCAAGTTCACTTCACCCATCCAACGTGGAATTCAGTCTCTGGAAGTGAAAACAAATGTGATAAACAGAGGAGAGGTTGAAATTGTTGATATCTTTAAAAACATATATAAATGCTTCGTTCATCCCTCTGACGACGTTCCGGTGTTCCTGTGTTTCTCTTTCTGCAAACGTTCTGGATGAACACCAGTTATCCAGAGCTCCTCTGTAGAGACCGGGCATCTGCCTTCGTTAATTAACTACCCACCCACCCCCACCCCCCACCCACCCGGAGCAAGAATCAGAATAATGAGTCAATTAATGTGCTAAAACGTCCATGAAAGATAGAGAGGGAGCGAGAGAGGGAGGGGAACTGGAAAAGACTGACGAGAGAGAGAAAAACAGTAGAAGAAATAGAGTGTTGTGCCATTTCATTGATAATTGACTGTGTGTGTGTGTGTGTGTGTGTGTGTGTGTGTGTGTGTGTATTTCGCAGCCAGCAGTTGTTTGCAGGGTTTAAAAAAAGAAGCAAAGAGAAAGAAGTCATCACATCCACCGAGCGAGGCGGTCCATGCATGACTGATGGTCTCGGCTGACACCCTCCTCCCCCGGCCTGTCGCTCTTAAGTGAGGAACCCCCGGGTTTAATTGCAAAGGGCACATTGGAAATGAATCATCAGAGGAATGAGAAACAGTGTGTGTGTGTGTGTGTGTGTGTGAGTGTGTGTGTGTGTGTGTGTGTGTGGTAGACAGTAAAGTGGTTTCACTTTAGGTTAACCAGCTCTGCAGTGGTTATTTCGGCCTCTCTGAGAAGACTCTCTGTCTTTCTCTCTCTTTTTGAAGGCTTACCACTTCGTAATCTTTCATGATACGGGTCCGGGTCCTGCTCCGCGGCCTCCAGGACTTCCTCCCTTATTGGGCCACGAATTATCTTTCCGCTCACCGTGCCGCATCACGCCTGCCAGGCGGCGATGTTGAGGCCGTTTTCACTGCCGATTTTCCGTAGAACTCCGGTGGCCTTGAGGACGGCCCCTCTGTGGAGCCCGTGTCACGGTGGCCTCTGTGTGGACATGAAGGGCCCTCCAACCTCACGCAACCGCCACAATGACATCACGGTTATGAACAGCCTGTTCCATTCGGTGTAATAAATACCCCCGAAATGCTAACCCAAGATCTACGTCAAATGTGGTGTTCTGATTAGATTGATTTAATTCAAATTAAATTAATTCGAGAATTTAAGTTTTCTTTTCTTTTTCAAGCGCAAAAAGAAGCTCAGGGGCGTAAAAGGGGCGGTAACAACCTCAGATACATTAGCCGAGGCCAAAGGAAACTATTTGCTTATGAAGTCTGAGAGAGTTTAGAGAAATACATCCAACTGCGAGGGATTCAGGTCCCGAGTCGCTCCAACACATTTAAAACAAGCGAGCGGTCCAGATGGAAATATGTGACGGGCAGGTGGAAGCAGGAAGTGGGGAAGAATCATCCGTTTGAGACTCAACGTACACGGACAAAAAAATTTCAGCATTATAGCCTCATGCTTTTGGTTCAAAGCCCCTTCCTTCCTTCCTTCCTTCCTTCCTTCCTTCCTTCCTTCCTTCCTTCCTTCCTTCCTTCCTTCCTTCCTTCCTTCCTTCCTTCCTTCCTTCCTTCCTTCCTTCCTTCCTTCCTTCCTTCCTTCCTGTTAATTATAATGACATCATCAGCGTTACTTTGTCAGACGTGATAAAACCAGAGCTCCTCATGATGAGAAAACCTTGAGGTGTTAAAAGGTGTTTAATAAACGGACCATAAATGAAGAATGTTAGCGTGGGACTATATTATACAGTATATCCAGCGCTTTTATTGTGAAAAGTGAGCATGTAATGACTATTTAAATCTTTGTAAATGTTGAAAGAAGCAATAAAGTGTATTGGGACTAAGGGCTCCTCTTGATTGGTTGATGTCTTTACTCACAGGAATCTAATGTTTAAAACATTTTTTTTAAGACTATTTCTCAAGATTCTTGTTACAGTGTGTGTGTGTGTGTGTGTGTGTGTGTGTGTGTGTGTGTGTGTGTGTGTGTGTGTGTGTGTGTGTGTGAGAGAGAGAATTGAAGACTTAAAACACAAAGAAAGGAGACAGGAAGTACAACAAGACAAATAGGATAGGAAACAAGGAACTAAAGCAGGAAACAAAATATAACCAGAGTAACCATGATGATAAAGGCCTCGGCATCGCAGAACAACAACGACCATAGTGAAAGACTACCAAATAGAAATGTAACATTCACTAACTTTATCACAATGTTCTAATTTTCTGAGACAGTCCTGTATATATATATATATATATATATATATATATATATATGCTACTGATTGCTGCAGAACCGGAAAAGAAAGTCATTCGCAGTTTAACAAACACGGAGAAGAGTACGGAGATTTTAAAGTTCTTAAAGACGTCAGAGTGGACAGAAACAAAGTCGTATGTAACCACTGCCGAGAGGGATCGTCTCATCACCGGAGTACTTCAGTCTTACATATCATTTAAACGATGAACACACCGTTGATGCCGCAAATCATACAACCAGACACCCAGTGGAGCGACGCTTCGGCAGACCGCTAGCTGCAGGGATGCTAAACCAAGGCAAGAGAAGCTAAGTGACTCTTTTGGTGACATTCGTCTCGATTTGCTCGCACACGCCGAGCTCTACGGCGCGCGAGACGTGTTCACACGACTCGTAGAGACAGACTGACATGTTGTAATGACGTGCTGCTGGAGAGACGGTCAGCATCAGATCGCTCAGGTACGCAAAGGCGCGGAGGAACACGAGCGGCAGTACGCATTGTGGATTATTTTTGCGCATGCGTACCTGCGTACCAGTTATGTGCAGCCCTGATAAATGATATTGATGAGAAGTGTGCGCTGTATCACATGCCCTGACTGATGAACAGAGGAGAGACGTGAGCGATTAACATCTCTCTTATTCTGCCTGTTTTGTGATATACATGCCTAAAAGGGGGATCACTTTCGTGTATCTGGCAACACTCAGATCAGTCGACCAATGACTGTTCAGCTGGAACGTAAGGTAGATACCATTTACAAAACTTGTAAGGGGTAAAAACTAGTTTGTGAGAACCCAGAGAAACGCAAATATCCGACGAAGCACAAGGCAATAAGCTTTAGTTCTGTGTTTGTTTTCATACCATTGTTTAAGTTGAGATTTACACAATGTATTTATTTTATTTAATTGCTATACAAATACTGAAGTTAAGTGTTTGTTTGCACAACAGATTTGATGGCACTTTAGTTCATATGGTAGAACATTTAAAATAAGTGTCAAGTTCTAGGAGTTGACAAACTGCCCTGAAATGTTATGGCACGTTCATTCATATGGCACAACATTTAAAATAGAAGTGCGCTATACACTACTTTTGAATTCATTATTGGATTTTGCGTACACAAATGCGATTAATTCGGGAAATCATGCGATTAATCGCGATTAAAAATGTTAATCGTTGCCCAGCCCTATATATATATATATATATATATATATATATATATATATATATATATATACAGGACTGTCTCAGAAAATTAGAATATTGTGATAACGTTCTTTATTTTCTGTAAAGCAATTAAAAAAACAAAAATGTCATGCATTCTGGATTCATTACAAATCAACTGAAATATTGCAAGCCTTTTATTCTTTTAATATTGCTGATTATGGCTTACAGCTTAAGAAAACTCAAATATCCTATCTCTAAATATTAGAATATTTCCTCAGACCAGTAAAAAAAAAGATTTATAACAGCAAAACAAAATCAAACATTTGAAAATGTCCATTAATGCACTCAGTACTTGCACTCAAAAAAGTGGGACTGAACTCAATTAATATTTACAAAATAAATATTAGTAACCTTTACTTAAAAAAATTCTGTGTGCAGTTTGGTATATTATTATGTTGATTTAATACATTTTGAATTATTTATCAATTGCATTTTACTCATTTTTGTTTGAATAATATCAGCTCAAAATCACTGAGTAGAATTTAATCATATTGTATCAGTAAAGTCAACAATGTCAGAAAATGTATACATTCTACTCAATGGGAACTCTTCAGTTTTAAACGCCGTGCAATTCCGCCCAAGTAATTTGCGCCACACCTGACTTACCAGTACACATAGCTGGATTCATTCTTAGCAAGCTAGGTTACCATGGTAACTTACTCTGAATGGCAAACCTGCTCCGGTTCAGGGTAGCTTTCAGGATTGATCTGAATCCAATTTAATAACATTTGGCTCCACCAATGTGCCTGGATGGAAACATGAAATAAAATGATACTGGCTATTTTAACACTCCAAGGTTTGTACAGTTTAGATGAATATGCTTAACTCTGGGCTTGTATCAAATGGTTGTACATATAACTACAGAGCCTTAAAGAATGAATGTCAGCAGAGAAAGACCACACAATAAAGAAACCTTCAATCAGAGGGTAGAATTAGTATGAACTATATTTAGAGAACAGAACACTCAATGGGGTGTGAACATCAGTGGCATCAGTAGGACGGAAATGTGTTTTATCTTGAAAAATGACCGGATACATCTGTCTGTGCATCTGAGCCTCATACTCTTGACACATGACAAGAGGCTACGTGATACTTTACCACAAAAATTAAATTTAAACGTACTTTTCAACTCTGCCGGAGTGCCGGTGTTCTGGATTAAAATCAAAGCAGAATATCCTGAAAGCTCTGAAAACCTGCAAGCACCATCCAAACCACGATGAGTGGGAATACAGCTCGCGATCAGTAGTGTTGCATGCTGGGTGTTGAAACCATGAGCGTGAGTACACATCGCGATCACTAGTATCGCATGATGGGTGTTGAACTCGCGTGTGTGAGTACAAATCGTGATCAGTAGTGTTGCATTCTGGGTGTTGAAACCATGAGTACACATAGAGAGCATTAGTATAACAATTAATGTATGTAAAGATAATTAATAATTTAAGTTTAAATGTGTTGTAAGTAACATTCTTCGAAGTTATGAGTTGATGTAACTTATTTTATTTATTGAATCCAAATCATTCTTATCCAGATATTTAGAAAAACAGCATAATTTCCACCCATATAATTAGTAAATATAAATCCAGTTATTTAGTGAATAGAAATCAATTACAGCCACATAATTGGTAAATCTAAATCACTTTATTTTGAATACCATGTCAATATTAATCATTTTCCCTGTATAATTGATTTGGATTTACTCAACATTTGCCATATTATTAGTAAATCCAAAATATTAGTATTTCATATTTTGTTTAAATTTGCTTAAATAAATCAATGTTTTTTAATCAAAGTAGTAAAGTAGTAGTAAAATAGTAGTAAGTAGTAAAATCTATTCAATTATATTAATTGTCACTTCATTGCCATAATTTTATTGAGTAGATACTTGTCAAACTTTTCTGAGTGTGGTTGGGAATCCTTTTGCACGGATTACTGCATCAATGCGGCGTGGTATGGAGGTGTTATGGATGCCCAGGATGCTTCAATAGCGGCCTTTAGCTCATTTGCATTGTTGGGTCTGGTGTCTTTCAGCTTCCTCTTCACAATACCCCACACATTCTCTCTGGGGTTCAGGTCAGGGGAATTGGCAGGCCAATGGAGGACAGTAATGCCATGGTCAGTACACCAGTTACTGGTGGTTCTGGCACTGTGGGCAGGTGCCAGATCATGCTGGAAAATGAAATCCTCATCTCCATAGAGCTTTTCAGCAGACGGAAGCATGTAGTGCTCTAAAATCTCTTGGTACACAGCTGCATTTACTCTGGACTTGATGAAACACAGTGGACCAACACCAGCAGCTGACATGGCTCCCCAAACCATCACTGACTGGGAACTTCACTCTGGATTTCAAGCAACTTGGATCTTGCTCCTCTCCAGCCTTTCTCCAGACTCTGGCACCTTGACTTCCAAATGAAATACAACACTTGCTTTCGTCTGAAAGGAGGACTTTGGACCACTCTGCAATAGTGTTGCACGGTGTACCGGTACTAGAAAAGTACCGCGGTACCCTTACGTTTAAAACGGTACAGTTTTGCATATTTTTAGTACCGATACTTCATTAAATATGCACGCAATCAGAGCGCGCTCCCTGTTCCGCTCACTGTCAGGCTGCATGCACGCATTGACTGCCAGGGCGGGGCTACCGGCCCTCTGATGCGCGCTGATGCCACTCTCTGAGCGCTGCGGAGTGCAGACAGCATTTAACGGAGCGGCGCAGCGCGTGCGCTCTTATTGCTCTTTTAATGAAGTATTGATACTAAGAATATGCTCATTCACATTGTGTTTAACGTGTGGGTACTTCGTTAGCATCGCTACACCGTGCAGTGGGACAGCAGTAGATGTAGCGGACTAACATTCAAGCTAACCTAACTTCCCAAACGCTGTCGACATCTGAACGCTGATTGGCCGAGACGCGACACGCCCCATCAAAGATGTTTTATTGCGAAGAAGAGCACCACTTCATATTTTCTCCGCGTCTCGCTGCAATCTCAACGGCAGCGGGCCAGGTGAAACAAATAATAAATCGGAACGCGTCTCTGGTATTGTTCAGGGGGCGGGGCCAAACAGGCCGTAGTTTGGGGACCACTGGTCATGTATGACTATTATAATATTATTGTTACAGCATGTTCAGTTGCTAACAAGGCCATCACACAATAAATTGCAGTTAATTTATTGAGTTAGTGTGTAAATAGTTTGTAAAGTGTGTAAATGGTGTGAATATTAAACATGTTGTTCATGTTTTTCATTGTTATTTTTAAATTAAGGGGAGAAATTGCCCTTTAATTATGTGTCCATCTTTAATGTACCCAACCCACATAGGGTTAGGTTTTTTCCAGCTCAAACACACATCTGTAAAATTATGTATTTCATACTTATGGAAATAACTATAGTCATGTAGTCAGATACGGACAATAGACCTACATAGCCGTGTATAATCAATGCTATGATGTCACCATGTAGTTTTCATTAACATCTTGCTGTGTAGGCTAATATTAATATTAATGCTTAATATGAAGTGTTCAAAAAGCTTGGCAGGAACAAGCTGGTAAAAAAGGGAACCTTACAGATGTTTTATTTATTACTATCATTGATAAATATTCCAGTATCGTATTTGAGGTATCGTATCGTAAGTATCGAGTATCGTGATATTTTAGCAGGTATAGTATCGAAGTCATAATTTTGGTATCGTGACAACCCTACTCTGCAACTGTCCGCTGCTTCTTTTCCCCTTGCAGGTGTTTCGAGTAAATTAGACGATTCAAGTGATTAGTTGAATACCCTACTAGTATACTTTTTCATGATATTGTAATATTTAGAGATAGGATATTTGAGTTTTCTTAAGCTGTAAGCCATAATCAGCAATATTAAAAGAATAAAAGGCTTGCAATATTTCAGTTGATTTGTAATGAATCCAGAATGCATGACATTTTTGTTTTTTTAATTGCTTTACAGAAAATAAAGAACGTTATCACAATATTCTAATTTTCTGAGACAGTCCTGTAGAATATATATATATATATATATATATATATATATTATTACTACTTATGAACTCATTCACACTATTTAACTACATCCTCCAGATCAGAGCTCAGAACTAAAACCCATAATAACCCGTTGAGGGCGTGACACAACACGGCATTGAGGGACGGTTGGTATTACAAACTAAGCGTAATCACCCCCTCTGCTAATTGCCCCCTCCTCCCCCCTCCCACTGCCCACGCCATCGCTATCCGCGGCGCCACTTCAACCTCGCCGATCCATTATATCCGCCTCTTGAATAATTAATAGCTGCTTAATTGTCCACGTTGTCTCGGGGCCTCGTGTTACACGATTCCGCAGGCGGCGGGATTAAAGTCGTCCGTGTTCTCGTGTGGGACGCCGTGTTCTGGCGAGCATTCACACGGCTTGCCGTCCACCTGACCGATCAATTATTCAGAGCCACCTGCCTTTTGAATCAGTCTCCGACGTAACGGCCACGAGGAGAACAGCGGGGCGGTCCCCGGGGCCTCGGTCGAGCGCACTTACTCTCGGCCTGTCAGTGGGAGTCAGCGCCGACCTTTAACCCCACCCACTTCCCGAAGCTAAAGTGAATTAGCAAGCGTCCCCGAAGGAGCTCCTCCACGAGGCGAGAGGGTCTTTGAGGAGACACGGACGCCGGATTGTAAAATGGAAGCAGAGTCGCTGTATCGTTCACAGGGAGGTGATGGCTTCAGAGCAATGCATGCTGGGGGATGACGATGGGTCGGGAGACCGTGTGTGTGGAGAGAGTCACCGATTGGTTTGTGGACGGAAGTTTCGAAGTCTCTGGTTTGTCCTTTTGTCCCTCGCCATCTGGTCTAGTCTACTTCTATACAACCAGAGGATTCTCCCCCAGATGGTCAGGAGAGAGAATGCAGCTTTAAACAATGAAGTATTGACTTCTATACAACCAGAGGAGTCACCCTCTGGTGGTTAAGAGAGAGAATGCAGCTTTAACACATGAAGCATAGACTTCTATACAATCAGAGGAGTCGCCCCCTGGTGGTTAAGAGAGAGAATGCAGCTTTAACCCATGAAGCATAGACCTAACCGTAACACCTCCTGGTGTTTCTTAACGACTTTTACAACATTCTAATGTTTAAAAAAGTAAAATAAAACATGAATACATATTATAAATCCCTAGACAATAAAACATCCTTCAACAGAAAATAGTAGATTTTGACCTCCATGCCATCTGTTCCGACGTTCAGTACGCGACACGTCGCTGTCCTTTCTGCCTTCATTCGCCTCTTAAATAACGCTTTCTGTGTCATCTCCTTGATTGCATTCAAACACACACACACACACACACACACACACAGACAGCGAGACACAGAGGCCTTGAAAGCCCTCTCCCTGCGTCCAGATGTCGGTGACATTTCCCAGGCCGTTCCCGCCTCACACTGACAGGCTGATTCCCACAGACGGCGTCCAAAGGGAAATCACACGAGAAATAAGAGCCGGTTTGTGTGTTTTCATGTATGTTTCTCCTCCTCCTCCTTGAGGGAGCAGCGAGGCGGGCACTTCAACAGACAGTGCGCGAGGTGGTGCGATGGCACTGGATCCATGGCAGCTGTTTCCTTCAATGTTTCATGCTCATAGCCACAGCTGCTCTCCAAATGAGAGTTAATATTGCAGGGGGGCGCGGCCACCCTGGGTCGAGCCCTGTCGCATGGCCTGAATGTCAAACTCCACCCAGCAGGGTGACACCGGCTCAAAGGACACGCTGTGTGTGTTGTTTCCCCCTCTCGCCCTCTCTTTCCCCGAAGTAGACAAGGGTGAAATCTGTATTTTTCACGGGGACATGCCAATGTTGGTTTTTTTTCATCTTCAAAATAAAAAAATAAATAAAAAGAGATGCCTGTCGGGTGGTAGCCGGGGCGACGCCGTTGGGATTCACAACAGAGAAGCCTCAGGTTGATTGATCCGACTTTGTGCTTCATGGCAACTGGGAGAACATTTGGAACATAATGGACACGAGTGTTGGCCCCTGACCTGGTAACAGCCTTACGGTGACAACGGACTTTCCCCCAGGTGACCTCTGTCCGTGTAAACATTGACTTTACACTTAATACTTAGTTAATATTCAAATTACAGCCAGTTACATTGTTATAATTGTTACATTGTTATAGTTGTTACAATGTTGTGTTTTTACATGTTGATGTTGAACTCAAACAAAACCGAAGTAATTCTACTCGGCCCTGATCACCTCAGAGATCAATTATCTGGTGATGTGGTTTCTGTAGATGGCATTGCTCTAGCATCCAACACCACTGTCAAGAATCTCGGTGTTATCTTTGATCTGGACTTGACCTTTAACTCCCACGTGAAGCAAATCTCAAGGACTGCATTCTTCCATCTACGTAATATTAAAAAAATCAGGCACATCTTGTCTCAAAAAGATGTAGAAAAATTGGTTCACGCGTTTGTTACTTCGAGACTGGATTACTGCAACTCCTTATTATCAGGCTGCTCTAATAAGTCGCTTAGGCCCCTCCAGTTGATCCAGAATGCTGCAGCTCGTGTTCTCACTAAAACTAAGAAAAGAGATCACATTACTCCTGCACTAGCTGCTCTGCACTGGCTCCCTGTAAAATCAAGAATCACTTTTAAAATTCTTCTCTTAACTTACAAAGCCTTAATTGATGATACACCATCATATCTTAAAGAGCTTGTAGTACCGTATCGCCCGACCAGAGAGCTGCGCTCACTAAATGCGGGGCTACGTGTAGTTCCTAGAGTCTTAAAAAGTAGAATGGGAGCCAGAGCCTTTAGTTATCAAGCTCCTCTTTTATGGAACCAGCTTCCACCTTCAGTCCGGGAGGCAGACACAGTCACCACATTCAAGAGTAGACTTAAGACTTTCCTCCTTGACAGGGCTTATAGTTAGGGCTGAATCAGGTTTGCCTTGGTCCAGCCCCTGGATATACTACTATAGTAATAGTATACATGACTAACTCTGCTTTCTCCCCAGAGTCCTTTTGACTTCACGTCTCATAGGGTCATCGGAACCTATGAGACGGCATAGATCCCATCTGCTGATGGATCATCGATGTCTGGGTCGTGAATTACTACTACCAGCTGCGCGGCTGCCCTGTTGGGACTCCGCACACTGTTGAGACTCTGCCCACTCCTCCTCTCTGCCTCCATCTGCCTGATGGATGGTGGAAGTCTCCAAACTCTCCATCGTGGAATATGCCTCCTATGAAATATTGATAAACTCTCTCATATTCCTTGAAAGTATTTTAACTCTAAATCTGTCCTTTTGTTCACATTACATCTATTGCACCTGTCCATCTTGGAGAGGGATCCTCCTCTGTTCTCTCTTGAAGGTGTCTTCCCTTTTTCCCTTGAAGGGTTATTTGGGAGTTTTTTCTGGTCCGATGTGAGGTTTTGGGACAGGGATGTCTATGTGTACATGCAGATTGTAAAGCACTCTGAGGCAAATTTGTAATTTGTGAAATTGGGCTGTACAAATAAACTGAATTGAATTACAATGTTACAGTTGTTACGTTGTTATGTTGTTATGGTTGTTACATTGTTATAATTGTTACATTGTCATGTTGTTACTTTGGTTATGTTGTTACATTGTTATAGTTGTTAGGTTGTTATAGTTGTTACAATTTTATAGTTGTTACATTGTTATAGTTGTTATATTGTTATAATTGTTACATTGTTAAAGCTATTACATTATTACAGTTGTTACATTGTTAGGTTAGTATAGTTGTTTCAATGTTACAGTTGTTACATTGTTATATTTGTTATAGTTTTTACATTGTTATGTTGTTATAGTTGTTACAATGTTACAGTTGTTACATTGTTATAGTTGTTACATTGTTATGTTGTTACATTGTTATAGTTGTTAGGTTGTTATAGTTGTGATATTATTATAGTTGTTACATTTTTATAGTTGTTACATTTTTATAGTTGTTACATTGTTATAGTTGTAAACTTGTTAAAGCTGTTACATTGTTACAGTTGTTACAATGTTATAGTTGTTACATTGTTATAGTTGTAAACTTGTTAAAGCTGTTACTCTCCTCTTTCGTCGTAATGCGTTTACTCCACCTCCGTCAAACACAAGGACCTTCCAGGCGGGATGGGTCAGCTGGTTCCCACCGGGGGGTATACGGGGGGGGGGGGGGAGCTTTCACGATGCTTTTATTCTGAATACACTTTGAATAAAAGCATCCACGCAAACACGTACACACACACACACACACAAACACGCACACACACAGTGTATCCTCCGTGCTGAATGTATCCGAGGTGATGGATGTCGGTGCCCCCTCGCCTCTCTGTTGTGTCTCGCTGCAGACGTCGGGCCCGGATCCCTTCGGACTGCCACGCCGGCACAGCGGTGGCCGTGGTGAGCATGATGTGAAGTGTCCTGTATGCGGCGGTGCAGCTGCATCAAGGAAACAGCTGCTGAATTATCACAGGCGCCCCCCCCACCCTGTGTCTCCTGGTATCCATCACACACACACACACACACACACACACACACACACACACACACACACACACACACACACACACACACACACACACACACACAGTGGCCAGCTCAGCCCAAAGAGGACACAACAAAGACATTTGCAAGATGGCCTCGGACACACACACAACCCGACTGATGTGTGTGTGCGGCGCTGCGATGTCGATGACGGCGAGCTGCTGTGATGTGCTCTTCTCTTCTCCGGGCTTCGTTTCCTCTCCCGCTGCTTTCTGTTTGTGTTGCGAACAGAAAAGAACTGACGCTCAAGAGTTTTTGTTGTGGAGCATGAAGACGCACGCTGAAGACGGCCTCTCTTGATTCTCTGTGGTTAAAGCTGCATTTTCTCTCCTGACCAACAGGGGGCGACTCCTGTGGTTGTATATAAGTCTATGCTTCATGTGTTAAAGTTGCATTCTCTCTCCTGACCAACAAGGGGAGACTCCTCTGGTTGTATATAAGTCTATGCTTCATGTGTTAACACTTTACTCTGTTTCCTGACCACCAGGGGGCAACTCCTCAGGTTGTATAGAAGTCAATGCTGCATGTGTTTAAGCTGCATTCTCTTTCTTGACCACCAGGGGGTGATTCCTTTGGTTGTATGAAAGTCTATATTTCACTCACTATATTTGTAACACAGTACTTAAATACTTTGCACTAGGACCTGAATACATGGACAAAGTTAAACATTAAAACATGCGTTGGCTCATCTGGCTGCTTAAGAATCACCAACAGAGACAACAATGAAAAACAACAACAATGCTTCACCAGGTGGCCACCGCTGTGACTCATTTCCTGTCACACCGGATGTAATGAAGGTTTTGTTTCTCATCAGCTGTTTTTAACTCTTGGTGGGAGTTTCAGGTTCACGATGCCATCTCATCACTCTGAAGGGAACCAGAAACCTGCCAAGTGACTCCTCACACACACACACCTGCTGCGTTACAGCTCCTTGGGGAGAGGGGGGGGGGCGGGGGGGTCCGTCACGCCGCCGACACCATGAAACCAGGAAAGTCGACGGCATATGGATCCCATTCGAGCGGCCCCCGGTGGAATTGAGCTCCACCAGATGTTCTGGTCGTCCGACATGCTGAAAGGTGGAGTGTGTTGTTTGACAGACGACCCCCCCACCTCCACCCACGCTCGAGCCGGCAACTTCGATAATCTCTGAGAAAATGTTGGTTTTCCACGCATGACGGTTCCGCTTCAGAAAACTGGTGTTCACCAAAGCACCTGTGCCGTGGTTACCGAGGGATCTGGACTTTAACACGGAGCATTTAATCATCTCTAATGTGTTCAACATACAAGACAATGGCAATGGATAACGTTTTGCACATTCCAAGTTAGGGTTGAAAAAGAAAAGAAGGCGTTTCAGGTAAAAAGCATTTCTGGCTTAATGAGCTCAATAACTCACTGGAGGACTCACTGGAGGACTCTTTGGAGGACTCACTGGAGGACTCACTGGAGGTCTCACTGGAGGACTCACTGGAGGTCTCACTGGAGGACTCACTGGAGGACTCACTGGAGGACTCACTGGAGGTCTCACTGGAGGTCTCAGTGCATGGAGGACTCACTGGAGGACTCACTTGAAGTCTCTCTGGAGGTCTCTCTGGAGGTCTCTCTGGAGGTCTCTGGGACTTTGGAGTCACGCAACCTTCACAGAACCAGCCGCTCAGCAGAAAAACAAGATGGCGACGGCCAAAAGGACGACTGCTTATCGGTGGTTGGGTGGTCCGTCTTTCAATCGGAAGACCGGCAGTTCGATTCCCAGCTCTGCGAGGCCACATCAATGTGTCCTTGAGCAAGACACTTTACTCTGAATTGTTCTACAGTGTCGCTTTGGAAATAAAAGTACCGGTAATTCACCGTTTTGGTGGAAGATAATATTTCCACCAACCGGTTTTAAAAGTGTGGGAGACAAATATGATAAAATAACAACATAAAATACTAATACAACTTACCGTTACAGTGCTTGGAAATATTGTCTTCCACCAAATCGGTCCATTACTGGAGGACCACCGGTCTCCAGTAATCGCTCCATCCTGCCGCTCACATATGGCCTTCTTCAAAGAACCAGTTGGAGACGGGGTTTTTTGGGATGTTTTTTTTCCTTTCCTATCTGGGAAAGTCACACCGGCCCTCCCGGAGCCGAGCCGGGTGACGCTGAGCTATATCAACAGTGACAAAAGTATATTGAATAATTATCTTTTGGAATTAATACATTAGCCCCAAACTTAAGTATATCGGCGAATGAGAGCAGGAAGTGAGGGACGCTGCGCTTCATTAATCCCGCCCTGCGGGTAATGTGGGCAGATGAAATGATTTTTACAGAGAGCTGTCATTACAATCACACGGCGACGGTGAATTAGATCTCCAAAATGACCAATCTCCTCAACCAGACCGGGGGGAGGGGGGGGGAGGGGTAATTAACTTATTCAGCGCGGATTACCTGTCAGAAGGAGTTCTACCCTGTTGGCACCAGGCGGACGGAAATAGACAGAACCGGTTAGGAGAAGGACAACAATGCTGGACGATCCAAAGAGTATGAATATTAAACATCAGCCATTTTAATAGATACCCCTTGCTCATATCGCCAAGCTTATTGGCATTTGATCGCATCGCGGATGTGTGGCTGGAAAAAAAATCGGCAGCCAGATATGGACCTAAAATCTGCGAAAAATTTCGAAATTTCTGAAGTCCGACTCTGTACGAGCAAGAGGTACCAAATAAAGAGGCCTCGCTGCATCTACTTACCTATCTTCAGGAGAACGTAGGCGGCATCCGGCTGCATCCCGAAACCGAGGCAACCTTTAGCGCCATTCGATCAACACACATTATTAGACTGTCGGAACAACTCAGGGAGAGAAAGTCCACATCGGAAGGCGGGGGGGGGGGGGGGGGGGGGGGGGGAACGTCCGGCGCCTTTTCTTTAAAGGTTAGAAAGCATGCAGAGAGAAGATTTAACTTCAAACGGCTAAAAAAGGGAATTGTCTACATCAGTACGATCATGCCGAGTGACGCCCACAGTGCAACATGATTGATATTTCCTATGACACTAACATCAGCTTGTCACACATACACACACACACACACTCACACTCAGAAACCCAAAAAGCGTGTTTACATTATTCACCGGTATGAATAAATCACTCCCGGCTCCTGATTGCGCAGCATATGCGAGGCCTAAGTCGCGTTCATCCGCCATTCCAAACATCTGCTCGGCCGAGGTCTTCGGTGGAGGCCGATCCCGAGCCGCTGGGATAGAGGGATGAAATATAGATGTCGAGTGTGGAAAGAAGGAAACACAGAAGTGAGTTCAGGGCGGTTGGGTTATTGATGATCCTCCATCCATCGGGTCTCTGGAGCCGGTCCCACTCTTTCCCCAAACTTCTCCATATTACATGACGAGAGGAGCCTTCTTCATGAACTCTTAGTCGAATGTCCCTAATATCTAAAGAGACGTGAACTTCATCAAAGATGCTCTATAACTAAAGAGGACGCTTTTGCTGTCTCACGAAGTTGGGTTCATACTCGGCTCTTGACTTGCGTTGGTTATGCAAAGAAGGACAATTAGCTTTTTAAATGCTTCAGAAACAAGAAGACATTCAACCTTCTCCACAGAGCAGCGAACACTTGACTGGTTTCCTCTACAGGGTTTGCACAGAGGCTCTGTGTGACGTCAGCGGTCAGGTAGAGGTCCGGTGTTTCAGCTAGAGAGCCGGCGTTTGGCGTGTACTGCGACACCAGAGAGACGACAACAAGCTGCATGTTCTCTAGATCATCAGGTTCTCTGAGTCTATGAACGTCAGACACCAGGACAGAGACTCAAGAGGTTCCGCTTTGGTGGTCGGCTACACGAGGAACGGCTCATGGCCGGTGTTCCGGTTCACCTGGGGACTGCGTTAGCCGGTGACTGCGTTAGCCGGTGACTGCGTTAGCCGGTGACTGCGTTAGCCGAATGCGTCGGCGGTTAGAGTGCAAAGTTGCAAAAGCTCAACCAGACATTTTTAATCCATTCTCTTCGTCTTTGTTGTCTACAAACCATTTTACGAACAACCACGGATGGGCGCGTTTCGGCTGAAGGTCACCAGTCGACACAGTCACTCGTTAAACTGAAACACCCGTCGCTCTGAAACCCTGTAGACCTGGTCGGGAAGATGAAGCAGTCTGGCTAATCCATCTAGATTAAGTTGTCTTGATCCTGTTCAAAGTGCGACCCCCCCCCGCAGCAGCAGCAGCAGGTGCTGAGGCAAGTGAAAATGGCCGCGGATGATTGATGCCTTTTCAATTAGTCACAATGTGAGACCTTCACACGTCGGTCTGCCTTCCTTATTAATGACACGCCGGTTAATGCCGGCCGTGTTACCGAGCCTTCTGAGAGAGGTTTCTAATTAATGTGCGTGGCCCTTTAAGACGGAAGACGATGGAGGACTCGGTTGATAGGGGCTGGAGGTGTTTCCTTTTATATATTTATATCCTTCATTATCTACATGCGCCGGCTCATACATGCACGTCAATTTCTGTTTGCCATGTTCTACTCATAATTTATTAATTATATTTAGTTTAAATTAAATGACCCCCCCCACCATTTGATTAAAGAAGAAAAAGCTCCATTTGATCCGTCCCTGAGGCGTCATGTAACAAGAAGACATGTCTCTGGAGCATCGCTGCTTTTAATGGCCATTACTGTACGACATGTTTCAGCCAGCAGCGTTGAGATGTGTGTATTCTAGGTCATTGGATTTCATGTCATAATTATTGTTAAATCCAAAGACCATCAATGACGTGTGTCATTAGCTCTCAAAGTGTGGAGGGAGGGGAGGGGCGGGGGGGTGCAATGAAAAGGGGTGGCACACCCCTTTTTCACGCTTTGTGTATCGTTATATTCTGAATTCCTTCGGCGAATGAAAATTAAGGAATGCACTGGAATCCATAGACATCGCACTAAAGCAAATGTAACGTAGTCCATTAACAAGCTAGTATAAAGTCTGCAGAAACCCCTCAAAATAGTGTGTGTGTGTGTGTGGAGAGGGAGGGGGGTGGGGTGAGGTTGACCAAGACAATCTCCCGAATCATGATCTTTTTTGTAAGATATCACACAAAATCGTTGCATAAGGACACGTTGATAAGAGGCGCAACACGAGGGACTTTCCCCCAGGAGACCTCCGTTTGTGTCCAGTGTGCAGGTTTATTACGTAACTCAAAAGGGACCGTCCGCCCCCAAATATTAAAACAATTACAATGAACTGTGACGTAGGTGTATAATCAAATAACAATGAATTAATTCATAAAATCTTAAAAGCAGCATCTGCGTATTAATTTAATCAAACACCAGAAGACGTTTTCATGTTATTACGGTCTTAAGAATGTAAACGAGAATCGTGGATAAGCCGCAGACTCGCCCTCGCCCTCCTCGCCCTCTCCCTCGCCCTCTCCCTCGCCCCGCCCTCTCCCTCGCCCTCTCCCTCTCCCTCGCCACCCGCCCTCTCCCTCGCCCTCTCCCTCGCCCTCTCCCTCGCCCTCTCCCTCTCCCTCGCCCTCTCCCTCTCCCTCTCCCTCGCCCTCTCCCTCTCCCCTCCCTCCCCCCTCCTCCTCTCCCTCGTCCCCTCTCCGCCCCCTCTCCCTCTCCCTCGCCCTCTCCCTCTCCCTCGCCCTCGTCCTCTCCCCTCCCCTCTCCCTCTCCCTCTCCCTCCTCCTCTCCCTCTCCTCCTCCCTCTCCCCCCTCCCCTCCTCTCCTCTCCCTCTCCCTCGTCCTCCTCCTCTCCCCCCCTCCCCTCCTCTCTCTCCCGCCTCCTCCCCTCGTCTCTCCCTCTCCTCTCCTCCCTCTCCCTCTCCCCTCCCTCGCCTCTCCCTCTCCCTCTCCCCTCTCCCTCTCTCTCCCTCTCCTCGTCCTCTCCCTCTCCCTCGCCCTCTCCCTCGTCCTCTCCCTCTCCCTCTCCCTCGCCCTCTCCCTCGTCCTCTCCCTCGCCCTCTCCCTCGTCCTCTCCCTCTCCCTCGTCCTCTCCCTCCCCCTCTCCCTCCTCCTCTCTCCTCTCCTCTCTCTCTCCTCCCCTCCCCTCTCCCTCTCCCCTCTCCCTCTCCCTCTCCCTCTCCCTCACCCTCGCCCTCGCATGAGTTCCCTCTCGCCCACTTGGCCGCCTCCAGGAGCTTGAGACCCCAAAGCAGATTGTCCGCGACGCCAGAACGATCAATCCGCACCAATGATCGGTTTCCTAGGATGTCGTCTGGGGGTTTGATCGGAAGAATTAATCAATGAAGTAGAATCACTCAGCTAATTGATTAGCCGCAAATGTGTTTAAAAAAAAGTCTAGTTGGAGACAGTAGAGTGGGAGCTAGTTGGAGATAATTGTTGTTGTTTATTTTTAATCCAAATTGGTGATTGAAAAATGTTACAATCTGAGGAATCCCATTGTTTCTCCACCTTTGTTTACATACCTCATAAATCCTCTGGAGCTAGTTCCTCGTAATCTGCGGAGCTCTTCCACAAAAACAGGATAATCGTGAAGGAGGATAATCTCAATTATTATTGGATGGTACAAATATGATTCACTGACTGATTGTTTGAACACACGACAACTCATCTCAGACGTGTCGAACACGACCAATCTGGATCAACGCCGGGGGGATTCTATTGGGGGGGATTTTGGTGGGGGGAGCTCAGAAATAGCTTGCGCTCCATTGGTCGATTGTCACAGCATTTTAATCTGTATATGTGACCTTGTTTGATTTTGAAGGACTGGACAAGGATTTGAGGATCAATGTATGTTGATTTTAAAATGTGGGAATTGGATCTTGACTCTTTCGAAATACACACTGCAAACAAAGCAACAAAAGAAGCGTCCAGGCACCCTTCAGCACCCTTCAGCACCCTTCAGATGGTGGCACCCAGCTTCCTGCCAGCATCATGAAAACAAAGCGACGCCACAATGGGCGAGATGTATTTGGCGGCAACACGCCGTTCTCATGAACATCGAGCGCGGCCGCCAATCAACTCTCATCGTGATTCATAAAGAGAAGATTCACGGCCTCTCCAGCTCGCACTCCAGAGTCCTGGACGCCGGTGTCGGGGGGAATTGATGAAGTCATCTGTCAGATTGATCGCCAGCATTCCACCAAATGAAAATGATTATCGAATTACGGCGGCCGAGCCATTAAAGGACCCGCGGACTCGTTAAAGTCTGAAGTCTGAGCCTCTCTGAACCCACTCGATTAAAGAGGACGAGCTAATCGCTCACACAGGCTGTTAGCTGGAGTTACGGCCGGCGGCTCCGGAGGCTGCCGCGCAATTACTTAAGACACGATACATTAAAACCTTTAAAAAGTATAAAGATGTTTAAGTTAGGGTGACCTTTAGAAAGTGAAGTTAAATGGAAAGACTTAATAATCCTGACGACTTTGTCCGAAGTGTGACATGAATTCTTTAATCCGTGAGCCAGATATTGATATTAATAGAAAATGAATTACGCCTCTTTTAGTTGTTTATCAATATTTGTTTTCGTGATTATCCAGAGCGGTGAAGATATGAAAAAAAATAATTTAAAGGCCCAAGAGAACGACTACATTGACATTATTTATATATTAATAATGTATATTAATGATCTGAATGTTGATTTTAGCAACTTCAAAGCCAGAAATATGGCATAAAGAATACCGCCACACGACATACAACTCCACCTGTTGTAGCTCCAGTGTCAAAGGAATTACAAAAAATACATTATTTACATGTTATAATATAATAATAACCCTTACAATTTAAAATGAGATTTTTAACTCATCATGAAAAATGTGTCTTTATAAATCACCACATTTTACACTAGAAATCTGGTGATTTGGTTCAGTTTTGGAGTTTAATTTGTATTTGCAGGTTAAAATATTCTCAGAGTTGGAACAATACAACTTTTTGGTTTTGTAGTGCCCAAAAATAATTGAGAAAAATAAAAAGGTCTCAAAGTTTGGCATTCAAAACTCCTCGTTATTAACAATATTATAATGTAAAAACCTGGTTTCTACATTATGAATACTGACGCATTTCACCACAACCGTCACCCGTTGAGTTCAGAACCTTTGGAGAAATATTCCATGCATTGTGTGAGGCAGAAAATAAATAATGCAAATTAATCTCTCTATAGATTGTTTTCTTTTTTAGTTTACATGTGAAAAAAATGCATTTGAGGAATTCCTCAATAAACCGTCTGCTGTGTTTCAAACGAGAGCTTCACCGCCAACGCCACGCCAACGTTCTCCATTTCAGATCGGAGGACGAAAACAACAACAACAACAACAACAACAACAACAACGGGAATTCCCCGAAGGTCCTTTTGTCCCCTTTTTGTATTTTTCAGACTATTTCGGGGACGAGATGACAAACATGTTTGTGTGTTGGCGCTGACGACGACCAGCAGGTTGAGCTAATACCTCCGGGAGGTGTCCACCTGTCGGCCAATAGCAAAGCAGGAGCAGGCGATCCCCCCCCCCCCCCCCTTCACTCTCTCCCTGCCCTTCACTCCCCTCGCTCACTGAGGATCAAGCCTCCCTAATCTCAGGATTTGATATCCTCCAAAACAGCTTGGGCCCATCAGCAAATTGCGCCGGCATATGGAAAAGGTTTATGATTCATCTGGCACGCGGCGAGCAACCAGAGCCTCGTCATCCACGGGCAAACACCGGCAAAATAATGTAATGTTAAACGATGCCAGCCACGGAGAGAGAGAGAGAGAGAGAGAGAGAGAGAGAAAAAGAGGGGGGTGGGGGAGAGAGAAGTGGCATCGGCTGTGTTTTCCTTCGCCCCAGCGAGCCGAGCAGCTGAGGTTGTGTTCAGGCCTTTTCTTTTTTTAAGGGTCTGGATGAAGGGCCAAGAGGCTCCACGAAGACCCTCCAGAGGGATGGAGGAGAAGGAGGAGGTGGAGGAAGAGGTGTAGAGAATAGAAGGACAACATGAAAACACCAGTGTTTCATGAGCCATGTGTATATTTTATCTCTAGTTTGACAAAAGAAATAAACTGAAAACTAATTTAATATAATGAAATGGAACTGTGGGTCATAGAGTTGTTGATTGGCAGCAGGATATCAGGGATCATCATTACCTGTTGAAAAGTGGGCGTAGTCTCTGTGATGTCATCCAGCTGGTTGGTGGGCGTTAAGAAACGTCGAGTTCAACATTTTGGCCGTTAACATCTTTTTTTGTTGCAATCGGTGAACAGAAATGACTAGATTTAGATGCCGGAGAATGTAGAGAAATCTCTGGTAAAACCTTGTAGCCCCGCCCCTAAAGCGTCTCCCGTATTTCACCTGGTAGCCCCGCCCCTAAAGTGTCCCCTGCTTTATGGTCTGTTTGACTCTAAATTACCATCATGTTCTAAATGATGACATCATGCTGTATAGAAGAAGACTTGAAACTAGAGATTGAGACATAAACTCATGTTCACAACATTTATTACAGAGGGAATAAATCAAGAGAGAAGTGGAGTCATTATATAGACTTCTACACAACCAGAGGAGTCACCCCCTGGTGGTCAGGAGAGAGAATGCAGCTTTAACACATGGAGCATAGACTTCTATACAACCTTCTGGATTCCAGTAACCATAATGATCACCATTCTTATAATTGTCTTGCCGCTAATAATGCTATCGCTATCGCTGTTGTGTTAGCATGTTAGCTTGTTATCTTGTAGCGTACCTAAACAGTGCCCATAAACATCTGTCAAATAAGTTACATAAAAACATGTTTTATGCATGTCACGTAAAAGGCTCATATTAACGGCGTGACAGTGTGAGTTCCTCGCCGCTCCTCCCACAGACGTGACCTCACAACGTTAGCGCCGTTTCCAAACATCTGCTGGAGAAGTCAGAAGCGATCTGGGGCCTCGCGGAAAAAAACTAAATTATAACAAATGTGACATGATTTTTGCATGAAACACCTCGAGCCAAAAGTTTCCCTCTGCCCCCATTGAAGCGCAGAGCGCTGCCGGCAAGGTGACTCCCCCCCCCCCCCCCCCTCCCTCCCTCACCCGCAAACCTAGCTCGCCGCTGATTTCACACAGCCCCCCCACGCCATTGGCTCAGAGGGCCTTCAGTCAGCCCCCCCCCTCGAGCTGACAGTCAGTATGTTGGAGGGTTTATCATTAACGGGCTCCAGAAGGCCCCCGACGACCCCCCCGGCCCGACAGGTGATCTGGCTCCGCCCCTGTCTGACTCAACATGCGCCCCCCAGCCATCATTATTTCATACCTGGCAGGGCTCACTGGGAGAGGCCGTCATGTTATTCTGTTGGGAGGTGGGAGG
Organism: Liparis tanakae; assembly: GCA_036178185.1. NCBI lineage: Eukaryota > Metazoa > Chordata > Actinopteri > Perciformes > Liparidae > Liparis > Liparis tanakae. The sequence goes on from CM070094.1 coordinate 13,228,950, forward strand.
GAGGATGAAATATGCAAACCTTTTTCGTTTAATTTATAGGAAATTATTCAAAACATCAACAACAACAACTGGATACTCAGATCAGTCCCTCTCCGACCGGCTTATGAAATATCGTTCCGACGGCCAAATGGAAAACTTCTCCTGGAACGCTCCAGTCGAGTGGAGAGAAGAGGTTTCCTCTCTGGCATGTCGGAGGTTTCCACTGTTTTGTGTTGGATTCATGAAAAATAAGAAATATGAAGTCAAGATTTAAGTTGTGTAAAAGAAGCGATACCACAATGTGCAATAAACGTACATTATCATAGACTTCTATACAACCAGAGGAGTCACCCCCTGGTGGTCAGGAGAGAGAATACAGCTTTAACACATAAAGCATAGACTTCTATACAATCATAACACCGTGTTCTGCTTCCCTTTGCGTTGGAATCACAGTGTCACATGACATGCGGTCTAACATCTTACAGGAGTCCTAAACCTTCATCAGCACAGCCCATATGGGGGCTTTCTAAACTCACAGGCAGCTCCCGGAGAAAAGAGCATCGAGAGAAAGCCCTGGAATCCTGAGCCGCCAAGCTCTCCTAATACCCCCCCCCCCTCCCTCATCACCACCACCACCACCACCTGCACCTCCTCAGCCCTCCGTCGCGCCTCAGAAGGATTTAGTTTGCAAAGCTCTCAGAAACACAACGCGTCGCAATCAAGTGTCGACTCTAACGAGCTGTTCTTAGAGCGGATGTTCGGCCCTCTGGACGGGGGTCCGGGGGTCCGGGGGTCGGCTTTGAAAGGCCGTAGAGAGAGCACTTGATCCCCTACAGTTACCCACATACATAACCTGGGAAGATGGAGTTAGGGGGGGGGGGGGGGGGGGGGCAACAGCTGCTGAAGTCCGACCGCCGCCTGCCAGAGAAAACTTTTATCAGGGGAAGTGAAGGGATGACATTTTAACTGAACTCAGACCATTTATTCCCATCTGCATCATTTAAATCAATTTCACTCGTAATAATCAAAAAATAAAAAGAAGATCTTTGTCAAAACAGTCGACTTGTTTTTATGTTTTCTTGTGTTTCGTCTCCCTCTGAATTTAAACAATCTGCGTGTCTGATCTTCTTCCAACAAGTTCCTTTCGTCTCGGTGTTTCAGCTGCAGATGAAGACGCAGACAAAGTTAAATCTACATTTCTGTTATTTGCATTGAAAGTTTGGGAAAGTTTCAGGTTTCTTTGTTTATCGTTTGATTATGAATGGATGATTCCTCGTGTTGGTAACTGTGATGATTCATGGCTGAGCTTTAGATCTTCTTCTGGACGTGGACACGTTTGTTTAACACGGAATAAATACTAGTTAAATAAGAGGATCATATAGAGTTAGTATAACTTATATATAGATAATATGTAATAATTTGTATCATTTATATATGTAATAATACATCAATTGTATATTTATATATATATATATATATGTAATAATGTATCATTTGTATATTTTATATGTAACAATATGTGTATAATTTACATAATTTATATATGTAATAATGTACATGTATACAGTATATAAATATGTGTCTCTCTGTGTGTGCATCTGTGTCTGTGTGTGTGTCTGGGTTTATATATGTCTATATGTGTGTGTGTATGTGTGTGTTTGCATCTCTGTGTTTCTGCACGTGTGTCTAGTTTTCTGTGTCTATATGTGTGTGTGTGTGTGTGTGTGTGTCTATATGTGTGTGTGTGTGTGTGTGTCTGTCTGTCCACCGGTAATCTTGAATTTTGCATAATTAATAATAATACATAATAATAATGGATGTAATAATAACAAGGTCACGTGACCTCAGAGTTCCCTTAAAGCTAAACAACGGAAGCAGATGTATTTGTAATGAAGTCGTTCGGGGCTGTTCATGTTTTTATGTTTTAATATTTGAGGCTCATCATCTCCTGGATCACAAACCACGGTAAGACGACGAGATTCTGGGGAAGTAAATAAATAGATAAATGAATAGATAAATAAATAAATGAATGAATAAATGTGTTGAGAGGTTTTGTTCGGTGGATCCACGCAGCTGTTCCTCAGGGGAACGTTTAGTAATCAAGACGTCGCCGTCACAGCTGCAGACGACGCCGGAATATTTAAATTCAGAGTTTTATTTCCATTCTTCGATCGTTCACTCTGGAAAAGTGACAGAAAATAAAAACATTTATTTTAAAAAGTGATTTATTCGTTCATGACTCTCAATGTAGTCTTGATTCGGGAGAAACAGGAAGTAGCTCTAGTTTGAATATCTGTGGTTCGATAGATACACATTTTATGATGTATTTGAGATTCAGTGAAAACATAATTACCATCTGAATAAAACATCTTTGTGAGGAATCAATTTGACCTCCTCAAATAATATTAAATTCCTATTTTCTTTTTAATTGGACGTTATTATTATTATTAATATATATATATATATATATATATATATATAGTATTTTATTTCAGTATATTTATTGACATTTATTTATTTCTCTTATTACTTGTATTATTTGTCTGACATCTACAGATTATATTACTTTATAAAAAATGACACTTTAGTCTAAATGAAATACAAATATATATATATATATATATATATATATATATATATATATATGAAATTACATTATTAATGCATCAAGAATAACGACCCAGTAATATAATATTTGGGCTTCAACACGTTGTGCAACACTTTGTGGATGAATATTAATTTGCATCAGAGATGCCGATTGTAACGTCATATTTTAAAGATAACCGGTTTAATAAAGTTATAACATTGTAACACTCTTTTAATTTTATTAATTTTAATAAGTATTATTGCTTCCTGTGGGATAGAAATATTTAAACCACTGTTGTTGTTTTTTAGGTTCTTTATGAACCTTTTGACCTCCGGAGCTTTAAGGTCAATTGTGTGTTTTCGTTTAACGATATTAAAACTTTTGTTTATTTCTACGTTTAAATTTAAAATAACCGTTTTTATTGTTAAGAGAATATTCTGGAAAACAAAACCTAGATTATTAAATCTTCCCGTGTTTTTGCTGAGCTTCAAACGACGCTAACAGAAACAGCTTCACACAACTTTGTTAAAGCAACGTTCAGGATGTGTTGATTTATTGATTTATTGACTGAGACTTTTAGAGTCAACAAATTAGATCAAGAGGAGAGTTAATACAGGAACGTATGATTCATATGACCTCGATCGAGGAGACATCTCTCACATCCAGCATGGAGGAGGGGACACACACACACACACACACACACACACACACACACAAAAAGCAGAAGGTGTAGGAGTGCATATATTTACTCAATGTGAGACCTCATTTTTGGGGCGATGAAGACCTCGGAGGGTTTTTGAGAGTGTGTGTGAAAGTTATTGAGAGTGTGTGTTTGTGTGTGGTGCCTCCGGTGACTCACTTCACAGGGGGAGAGGCTGCATACTGTCCACTCTTCTGTCCACACACACACACACACACTCAAAAACAATCACACACACACACACACACACACACACACACACACACACACACACTGTATAATCAGGTTCCCTGTCGGGCCCTATAAATCTGCGAGGGCCCAATTTAACATGGCCTTCAGCATGTCCCCCCCCCACACACACACACGTTAAAAAGGAATAGAAGAATAACAACAAGATAACAACGTTCTCTTTTCATCAAATGTATTTTCAACACTGAAAATAAAACAACATTAAAAACAGTGTCGAACTCGTAGAAAAGCAAACAACAACAAGTCTTTGTTGCTGTTGTTTTTTGGGGGGGTTGCAAGTCTGACATGATGCGAGTCTCATAGGACCTGGACCTAAAGGTGCTGCGTGGGCATAAAAACTGTACAATTTGAAAGAAAATAAAATGATAAATTACAATTTCTGCAACTTCAATAATAATTTTTTTTTTTTAATTCAACACAAAATGTGAAACAAACAGAAATTAAATGAAAAATACCAACAATTGTAAAAAATACATTGAAAAACTGATTTTAGTAAATTGTAAAAAACAAACAACAAAATAAGCTACATTTATAAAAAGTGCAGAAATACAAAAAAATATAGACTTTATTTTTTATTGTCAAAAGCAACAGCAAAAAAAAAGTAGATAAATTGAACAATGACCTTTTAATAAAACAATAGACGCTGCGTGATGATGAGGGATATGTATATATATATTACATTAAATCTGGTGAACAATAAACATTCATGCTCCTGTGAGATTATACAAAAATAAAAAAAGTGCTTCAAATGTTTCCCGCTCCACAAAAGTGTCCTACGACATTCAAACGTCAGAACGACGGAAAACACGGCGTGAACACGCCACAGCACCGCACCCCGAGGGGGCGTGGCTTCCATTCACGTCGCTGCGACGAAGAAACAAAGAAATAATTGGACCGCCGCCGCCGCCGCCATTTTCCTCCCCCTTGCCCCCCCCCCTCCCCAAACGTGATGGTTGCAGAAGTTATCCCCCGTGTCATGTGATAAGCGCCCCCGCCGCGCCGCAGACGTCCCACTGACCCAGCCACTGGTCATTGTCTATACGGCTCCCCGTCAACGCGGCCGCTCGTTGTCAGGTCTCGACTCCGATAGCCAATCAGAGTCTGAGGCCCGGATCCAAAGTGACTGGGTCTGGTCCAGCCTTTTTCTTCAGCTGCTGCCCCCCCCCTCGAGCCCCCCACAGTGGGTTTCATTAATATTTCATCCTTTTGGATCGGCGTCATAACCGCACGCTTGAGAAATACACAATATACAATATCTAATACACATATATATGTATTATATATAGACACGCCCTGCTTTTTTGGTGTGTTGGCGTGGGGGGGGGGGGGGGGGTGTAAGGAGCTGTGGGTGTGGACATAATTTCTGGAAATGAACAATACTTATCCGTTCATCGCATCCGTTACTTTGGGTTTGTGTTTCGGACGTGCACGGCCACCGCGGTGGCGTCCTGTGTGTGTGTGTGTGTGTGTGTGTGTGTGCGCTCCGCAGTAGTAGGTCATTCAATGTCAAAAAGGCATTTAAAATAAAGACAAGCCGAGTCTTCACAGGCTGCTGCTCGCTGTTGCCTTTAATTATTTTAATTAAACTTGGAGAGTGAAGTAGCGAGTAGCGACGCGGGCCTTCGGCGTGGAGGCGGAGCCTGTTTCTTTAAAACCTGAAGTGATGGGCCTGTCGACGCGCTACGCCTTGCTGAGCAGGGAGCAGACGGAGACACCGTGTCAAGCTCTGGGAGGCATCCATCCCTCAAACCGGGCCCGGGTCCAATAACGCTCTATTAATTTCTCTGGTCCCGGGCGCATAATGCAAAGCAATGAGGAAGGAGGGAGGAGGGAGGAGGGAGGAGGGAGGAGGGAGGAAACAACAAAACTATGGGGCAGTAAAGTCTCCTCTCTCGATACCTCGAGGGCGTCCTGTCCACGGTTTGTCAAGCGTGTGCACTTCTCAGTGTTAAAATGACAAGGGGGGGGGGGGGGGGGGCACCCGGCGGCGGCGCTGAAGTCGGGAGGAGACGATCTCGTGATGAGACAGACGCCAAAAGGCGACGGACTTCTGCTCCTGTGACGCCCGCCGGGAGGATCACACGTCCACGCCGAGAAGACGTCTGCGAGCGAGAAGTCGTCTGAGAGAAGACGACTGTGCGAAGTGGTCGGTGCGCTAGAAGCACGTATTTGGTTGGTATTTTCTGGTTCCAGCTGGATGAAGTCGGTAAATAACTTTAACGAGTGCTTCTTTCTTTTTGGAGCAGGGAAACCAGAAGAGGAAACTCTGCATTAAGTGGACAGATAAACAACAACAACAACAACAACAACAACAACCTGACATTCTTGTTGTTCCCATGTCGCTGCTCCTTCTCCTCCTCCTCCTCCTCCTCCTCCTCCTCCTCCTCCTCCTCCTCCTCTTCTTCTTCTACTGCTGGTGCTGCACGCGGCTGAAGTTCATGCAGCGGCCCTGAAACACACAGAAACAAAATCTGAACTTTTATAATAGGAACCGGCCTCATGTTATGTGGTAAGATAAGATTCAAAAAAGATATTACATTTCTAAATATTTCCTAGTTTAGTCTGCAATATATATAAATAAATATATATATTTAAAGAATTTAAATAAACAACAGGAACCTGCCTCATTAAATTATTTCCAAATAATTTAAATTACATAAAAAGTTTTGTCAGCATTATTTCATAGTCGACTATTTAAATATGTTTTCTATTCTATAAGATACTCAAAATAAAATTATGTACACGACAATAAATATAAGAAGTAACACGTGTGGTTATTAAATATGTTGTTCCATACATCCTAACAAAAGTTAAAAATACTTCTAGTAAAACAAAAGATTAAATATATATACATACAGATTACAGAATTAAAATAAAGAGAACAAACTTTTTAACAGATTCATGACTTTAGAATTTCAGGAGAAATAAAATAAAACAATCAGCATAAATCATATTTAAATCAAATCAAATGAAGACTGGTAAACAAACGCCTCACTCCTGTTCACGTCTCCCTGCACGTGTGTGAGTGTGTGTGTGTGTGTGTGTGTAGCTCTCGGTGCAGCAGTCTGCTCACCAACAGTAGGCCGACTGGCACCAAGAGGGAGCTCTAGCACAGAGAATCCCCAACAGCCAGCACCACACACACACACACACACACACACACACACACACACACACACACACACACACACACACACACACACACACACACACACACACACACACACACACACACACACACACACACACACACACACACACACACACACACACACCTCCGTCAGGGTGTGTACGTGTGCTCTCTGTAACCCGGTCACTACACCAAGCCGCCATCTTTTCTGTGATATTTGTGTAGCGACGTCTTCCCCCCAACACAAAGGAAAGAAGTTCCTCTGTTTTCTAGTGATTCTGATGAACTAAACCTTTATTGTGAAACACAAAAGCGCCAAAATAAAAGCCCTCTTTGAACTCAGGTTAAGGATTTGGTGTGGCAGCTGTTTTTTGCTACATCTCTGTGATCGATCTCTGACTCATGCATTGCAAACAAAAAAGTGTTTGATGTCAAACTCTAAGTAACAATATTTTACTTTGTTCAAATAATCCCACTTCTGAGTCACAATGTCAAACTTCTTTAAACTTCTGAGTTACAACGTCAAACTTGTGACAACAGAAAGCCAGACCCCGACATTCAGGTGAAACGATCATCTCCTGGTGTTCTGGTCTCTCGGGGGTTCTCTTGTTCTCCACATCAGTCCTCATGAAGTGGCCCGACGTGTTTCAGCTTATGTGCACTCACAGTTCAAACTGCATTTCAGAAGCTTATTGTGCATTAAAATGTGCATATATTTGAGACGCACACCCTATTGCAGGGGCCCCGTTCCCGTTGAGGGACCGAAGTGACCGGAACATTTGCTGCCGAGCAGAAGCTCGGCGTCTTACGGTCTCTGCTCTCAGTCTGGCTCGGGAGCAGAAGTGTGCGCGGACCGACTGCGACGGGGGCTTTAGACAAGCTGGAGAATCTTCCACTCCTCATTATCTGGCAGGGCTGGTGGGTGTTTGACGGAGGGAGGGGGGGCTTCGCTCCATCTCTGCATGGTAAGCCCCTCGACGTGTACCCTCTGCAGCTAATCTCGCACAGTCAACAAATAAGGCACATCAGATGCTGTTTTGGCCACGGCCGTCAGAGCGGCTAAGTTCAGTGGATTTTACGGGGTTTTGAGGCACATGGGAGGGGGAGGGGCGGCAGCATGGCAGGCGAGGCGCATGAGGGGGGGGGGGGTATATCTGATGGTGAAGCAGGTGCGGTTCAATACGGTCAAACCCATTCCAGCTCCCCGGTTCCCCCATCGGATGAGGGGGCGGGTGGCGGCGGGTGGAGGAGGTGCCTGACTTGGCAGGCAACGGCGCCGCCTTGTAACTGGGCCATGCTGGAGCGACGGAGGCTCCACCTGTGCCACCCGGAGCCGAGGAACAATAGTCTGAGCGTGTCAGCGAGGAGTGTCAGGCAGCGTGACGGGCGGACGAGTCAGGTGGCGTGGCGGAGAGGTGGAGAGACAAGAGGGCGGTGATGTGGGGGGGGCGTCGGTCAAAGGAAGACCCTGATTACCTTGGTACAGACACTCCACGGGTGTGCAAGATTATCGAAATATAAAACAAACAACAGACATTTAGATTTTTTGATTTTATATTTGAGTGGTCCAGCAGAAATCAATACGTTATGTAGCGATGCTCTTTATTATCAATTGAAATATCATTGTTATTATTATTATTATTATTATTATTATTATAGAGAATAAAGTAACATTCAGTGTGAATAAAAATGTTAGCAGGCGGTAAAAGCTGCGAACTGTCATCACGCAACGTACCGAGCAAACGTCTGGCTTTTTATTGGGTTAAACCTAAATATAAAAGCCAATTCACTGAATGCAACACCGATGATATCTTTTGTCCAACGCAACTATAAAAACAAAATCTAAAATGCTGCATGGAATATGAAATCTCATCAATAGTTGGAGATTTGGGTCAAACACACATTCTTGTCTAACTACCAAACTGGTCACTATCTGGTCCCTTCACATCATCAAACGGTATTCATTTTTCTCACATTCTGCATAACATGTTTAGGGATAATGACCATGTCTAGGGCACGAAGTATCATTTAATGAGTATATTCATGTCCACGATAACGTTTCCTGAGCTCAGCGCTGAGCTAGAAGCCAACAAAGGCCGGATGTTGTCTAAAGAGAGTTCATATATCATATCAGATGTACAGACGGGCGACGCTTGTGCCAATAAAACAAGCATAGTGTCCCCGCCCACGTCGGCTTCGGGGTCAAGAGGAACGGTTCCCCAGCAGGACTCTGACTGACGGTGGGTCGCAAAGACGTTGAAAAGGTTCAGAATACAAATGTTTTCTGCGTGATCGAAGGGCACAGACACTAGTGAGAATATGTGCAATAATAAGCTCATGAGGTGCTCCGTGGGAGATGGTCTGTTGACCCCAAAAGTCACGTTTCCCGTGTGTTCGTACGCTTCAGCCGAAACAGTCAGACTCTGTAAATCGATACAATTCGTTAAAACTTGATTATTGCAATAGTTTGCAACACTTTTCTTTATGGATTTGTTGTGTCAATAAGTCGGAGATTTTGAGTATGCCCCCGCTAAGCCACACCCCCTCACAGGCGCGCATGAACACAAATAATCTGGCGCGTAAACTCAAGTGAGTAAAGCGTGGTCAGTTCTGTTTTTGAATGAAGGTTTGGAAATTAATATTTTGTGATTTTTTTATCCGTTTCATTGAAAAATAGTCAACAAATGAATCGATTATTAAAATGATCGTTAGTCGCAGAAAACCGTGAAGCGCTAACGCAATTTCTGTACTTTAGTTGGAGTCGGTGGGCCTTTGCGTCTCAACTTTCCTTCAAGAATTTAGAAAACAATCTCAAATAATCTTCCGTGAGCTCGGAGTTCAGCAGAAGTACGTCTGAGGAACGAGCCGCCATGTGTTCCTCTTCTCCGCTTCGAAAGAAGTCTCAACGTTCTTTTGGGGAGCCGAATAAAAAAAAAAAAGGGAATTAAACACAGCTGATGGAGTTAGCGTCCTTCCAAGTTGTTTGTGTTGGCTTGTCTCGTATTAATTGATTGTATAGTTCGTCACAATTTACAATATATTTAAAAAAAAGTTGCACCAAAGAAGACTTCCACGTAGGTTAGGGAACAATCTCCCATCTGGACCGGATGTGAAGACACTTGCAAGCATGAGAGTTGTAATCCAGTTGCAAGATGCTTATTTTGCAGTGATAAGCTTCAGGCTTTGAAAGATTTTATTACCAGAACAGACAATTTTCTCTCCCCCCCCCTCACATTAGAGCTTTGCAGCCTATACAGTATCTTAGTTAATCCCGGGTTTACTTAATCCAACAGCAACTATTGTCACATTATTCCAACACGTGTTTGTTGTTCTGACAAAATATTAATGAGCTGAAGGGCGTCACTATGCTTGTTGAAAACTTTAGTTTCATTACTGCGTGAACTACCGACAGTTTGCTGCTGCATGTTGCTAATAATGCTGCTACTGCTAATAATGCTGCTAATAATGCTGCTACTGCTAATAATGCTGCTAATAATGCTGCTACTGCTAATAATGCTGCTAATAATGCTGCTACTGCTAATAATGCTGCTACTGCTAACACTGCTGCTACTGCTAATAATGCTGCTACTGCTAACAATGCTGATACTGCTAACAATGCTGATACTGCTAATAATGCTGATACTGCTAATAATGCTGCTAATAATGCTGATACTGCTAACAATGCTGCTACTGCTAATAATGCTGCTACTAATGCTGCTACTGCTAATAATGCTGCTAATAATGCTGCTACTGCTAATAATGCTGCTACTAATGCTGCTGCCACTAATAATGCTGCTACTGCTAATAATGCTGATAAAAATTGATACCCCCAAATGATGCTGCTAATAATACTGCTGCTGCAAGTAATTATGCTGCTGCATGCTGCTAATAATGCTACTAATAATGCTGCTACTGCTAATAATCCTGCTTCTATAAGCTGGTAATAATGCTGCAGAAGCAGTGAAACTGAAGCTATGAGGGGAGTGTTGCTCCGAACTGTTAAACTTCAGTTTGAACTTAATAGTTTTTCATCCTCCAAGAGAGAGAAAACGGTTCATTAGCTCAATGAAAAATAATTGTGTTGTGTTATTTCTGTTTTGACACACAGCGTGATGTTGCATATCACTTTGGCTCAGTTTACCGCTCTACTGTATGGACAATATCGAGCCAAAACATTACCTTTGTGAAGTACAGTAAATAAATATGTGTGTGTGTGTGTGTGTGTGTGTGTGTGTGTGTGTGTGTGTGTGTGTGTGTGTGTGTGTGTGTGGGGGGTGGGGGTGAAATGCTCATTTCTGAGACCTCGTCTAGATTATCTTCAGTAAAACCTCTTTAACTTCATTTTGTTTCATTTTTTCAAAGTCAAACTTTGCAGAGAGAATGTTCACATAGTTTGCTAATATCTGGGTTAGTTAATCTTTGCTCTGCATCAATCCAAGAGATAATCATCCTGAACGTGCTGTTCCTCCCTAGGGGAACCTACAACTTCTATTTTTGCTGTGTTCCATCTTCATTTACTCTTAACCAGTAACATATATACTAATATCTACACATCTGAACAGAAACTCACGTGTTGCCTTTATTATAACACCAACATTATTCAAATAGTCTTTGTGGTTGCAGAGATATACAGCCTGTTTAGTTAGGGTGTGTTATTTCGAGCAGAAAACTAAACAATTTTTTTTAAATGTTAAACATTAACTTCAAACTCCATAGTTTAAACAAATAAATAAATAAATCTGGTTCAATACTAAAAGAAAAATGGATCACACTAATTAAAGCTCAAACAATCAATCAATTCTGGTGCAAAAAAGTGTATTCTTTACAGAATTAAACTGTAACTTAACTTGTTCTTGCATGGCGCTTCGACACTATATGACATCATTCACCCATTCACGCGCTGATGGGAGGGGCTTATGGTTCCATTAACGGCTCCAGACGTCCACCAGTGAAAGACATGAACTCCCTCGCCTCGCTGCCCGTCGTGGGCCTCGGCCCACCGGACATGTGTTCGGTTTCACTCCGTGTCCTCGGACACATATTGAACAAATTAAAAAGTTCAAGTTGGAGGGAGAAGCACAGCTGCACGGAGGACAGCGCAGCGAGCCAGGGCGTGAGCAATCCTCCCTTCACGAGGCTGCTGGCCGTCTTCTCTCACACACACACACACATTCTCACACACACACACACACACACACACAGAAACACACACACACGCTGCCCACACAGCGCTGCCATCTGGCCTGCTGGGAAATCAGAGCCACCTGAGACTTGGCCAAATACATGATGCTCGCTGACAACTCGGGCAGTTTCCTCCTCATTGTAAAGAGATGAATAAAGATTATACGAGCCCATAAGGTACATGGGTGGACTACGGCTCTTTTTTTCTTTTTTGTCCGACTGTGAAGTTTAGCAGATATGTTGGAAGACATTTTTTTTGTCTGCTCCAAAACAGGAAAAACATTCTAATGTTTAATATGCATGTTATAAAAGCCTCTGTGTTTGTATGTCTGCACAAGTGCAACAGAGCCAGAACTTTGATACACATAAAGGACGTAACCAAAAGTTATGCAGACACACAAACATGATCATCTTCCTCCGACATTAACTTGCTGCTGTCACAGCTTCCACTCATAGGGGATCAAGCTTTTCATTTCTGGTTGTATAGAAGTCTGTGCTTCATGTGTGAAAGGTGCATTTTTTCTCCTGACTACCAGGGGGCAACTCCTCTGGTTGTATAGAAGTCTATATAATGACTACTTCTGTCTTAATGTATTCCCTCAGTAAACATGAGTTTGGATCAAACTCTATTTTCAAGTCTTCAATACAGCATGATGTCATCATTTAGTACATTATGGTCATTTAGTCACACAGACCTTAAAGCAGGGGATGCTTTAGGGGCGGGGCTACAAGGTTACATTACAAATATGGTCATTTTTGTTTATTGGTTGCGAGAAAACCAACATCCCAAAGGTAATGGCCGGGGGGCGGAGGTCAGGACTCTGTTCTTCCACAACAAACTGGGGAAATAAACATTTCTTTCCGGAGACGGTTTTGTGGCCCATCAGATAGGGAAAGAGACAAACTGGATCAGAGGGACATCCAACCCCCGACATCATATTTACGTCTCGACGGGCCTCTGGGACCCCGACACGGCCTCCGATCGGGAGTCTAGGAGCGAGCGCTCCGCTGACCCCGGGGAGTAGAAAGCGCAGTGAGTGACAGCTTGCAGGCAAAAAAATAAATAAGTTACGCTCGCAAGCAGTAGCAGCATATGGTTCTGCAGACGGTCGGAGCAGCGCCGGCTCCCGGAGAATATTTTACTGAGCGGAGAGAGAAAAAAAGAGAAGCTGACGGCTTGGGAAAAAAAGGAGAACGGGTCGAGCTCTTTGGTCCGGGCCGCGCTGACTCGAGTAAACGCGACTTTAGATTCTTTTTTTGGGGGACTTTACATTCGAGCATCAGTGAAGGAAATTATTGGGACGACAACAGCTCATCATCGACAAACTCTTGCATCTTGAGAGGTGAAAGGGTGAAATGTGAAAGGCTCCGGGTCTAAACCCCGACCCCAAATTAATCTGAAGAAAAAAGATTGATTTGTAAATTTCTCTCTCGTGTGGAAATATATATTTATAGAAAAATATATATGTATATATAAGCAGTGTATATATATACACTAATATGTGTATATATATATATATATATATATATATATATATATATATATATATATATACACACACGAGAGAAACTTACAAATCAACCATTTTTATTGTATATACACTACCGTTCAAAAGTTTGGGGTCATCCAGTCAATTTCATGTTTTCCATGAAAACTCACACTTTTATTTATTAAATGACTACAAGATTAATACAAAATATAGTTAAGACATTGACAAGGTTAGAAATAAGTTCTTCAAACTTGTCGCTCAAAGGAAGGCCAGTTTTAGAGCTTCTCTCACCAGCATAACTGTTTTCAGCTGAGCTCACATAAAAAGGGTTTCAATGATAAGGAATAATCTGTTTGTGGAAAAAAATAATTTAAAAAGGGTTTCAAGGGGGTTCTAACCCTCTGCTAGTCTTCTAAGGCAATAACACAATGTACCACTAGAAAACTGGAGATGGGCCTCTATACACCTATGTAGAGATTTCATAAAAAAACTGAGAATTGTCATTTACCACATGAACTATGTACAGAGTGTTTTTTCTGATTAATTTAATGTCATTTTCACTGGAAAAAAAAGTTTTTTTTTTATTTTTTCTAAGTGACCCCAAACATTTGAACGGTAGTGTATATACATATATAATAGAGATGCACCGATCAGGTTTTTTGGGCCGATCACCGATCACCGATCACCGATCACCAATCACTGAAATAGTATCTGCCAATCCCATAATACCGATCACGGTGTTGATTGAAGCATTCTATTTATTGTGTAGCATTATTGCCTAGGACTATGAGGAAATGCACATCTAAAGCACCTCAAACATTAAAGAAATTACAGATTTCTTTAAACATTTAGGACTTTTACTTTGAAAACTGTCCTAATTGATACATTCAAATTGTTTGATTGCTATTGTAGGGGATTGATTTCAGATATGTATGGAACACATCTGCGTTATTCATTTCCTGGAACTCTTGGGGAAATCTATATACAGGACTTTTCTTAACATACAAAAGTCTGACTTATGTTTTATAAACTCTTCCTTGGTACAGTAACAATGTTTTAATGTTAGCATAATTTAAGCTACATCTCAGAAACGATCTATAAAGATACAAAATCAGTTCATTGTTTACTTGTATATGTTAGTGTATGATTTGTCTACATCTTATTTTGAAAAACGGATGTTGTTTCACGTGGCTCTTTCCGCTAACTTTGCAAAACCGGATGTTGTGTCATGTAAATCCTTCCGCTAACAGTTAGCATTCCATCGCATTTACTCCGTTGCGGCGATTGAAACGTCTCTGATAGTATTTCTCGTAGATGTGACGTCATCTGATTGATCGGTTTGATCGGCCGATCAAAACCGATAATGGCAATATCGGCCGATATGGATCGGTGCCGATCAGATCGTTGCATCCCTAATATATAATATATGTATATATATGGGTTGTGTACTGTATTCATGTCGTGTTCCCCGTCGATCATCTATAGCCATCTACATTTGTCAGAAGAATGAAACGTGACTTTCCATCAACTTGTTTGGGAGTCGTTGAACTCGGCTAGTTTAGTCTGCGGTTTTCGCCGACTGCTACGCACGCCGGTAATCCGACTAGAATAAGACAGCGGAAGTCGTTGAATCGGCTACGAGACGAGTCACCTCGGCCATCTATCCACGAGAGACAAAGGGAGAGGCGTCTTCACACAATTGGTGGAGTCGTAGTCAGACAAACGGACGACACACCTCAGGAAAGATCCAAATATAATCGCGAAGGCTAAAAACAACTCGGTCAAGAATAAAAAAAACATATTTGCGCAATAGGTAAAAGTCTATTGACGCATGGAGCCGTTTGCGTACTCATGCGACATCAAAAGGTGCGACCACAAACACGGCCTGTTGCTTTAAGACGCCCGACACTTCCTGCATACCGCGGAGCAGCCGAAAGACTACAACCGAATCCCGAAGAGGACGACTGTCTGTTGACGGGTTAACCGTCCGTCTGCTGCTGTGAGATTAGGACGCTTGCTTGATTTTCACCAGCGAACAGTGTCCAACCCCCCTCGGTGTGCTACAGATTTCATTCCACTTCCTGTTGTCCTCCTCCTCATCATTGTCGTCGTCATCATCGGGCATGAGCGTCTAAAATGACACCGCTCCGGCCGTCTGTTGCTTGAGGGATGAGCGCTACCTCCTGAAGCCTGAACGCGGTACTGTAGGTGCAGCTGTTTCCTGCCGGGCCCTCCTGCTCACTCCCCCCCCACACCCCTCCCGGTGTTGTTCTCCCTCTCAGAGTAAGTGCACATCATTGGCAGCTAAAAGCTCTGGGCACCGTCCCTCTGGTTGTTCCAGAGAAATGCCAATCGTTTTGGCGTTGGCGGGGGCCTCACAGACGGCGCAGGGAAGGCACAGATGGCACTAATGGACGAGCAGAATCCAACCGAGGGACCGGGACAGAGCCACACCGGAGCGCCGTCCAAATAACTGTAGTGTGAATGTACTGTATGGCCAAACACCGCCCGCTCTGCTCTGGCAGGGGGAGGGGGGGATGAGGCATGAAGTATTTAAAACGATGAAATAATCATAAGAGGAGGGAGAGCCGGTGGGAGGAATCGGCGTGGAGCCGTGCCAGGTGGGATCAGACGGGAGGGGAGATGGTTCTCGTCAGCCCGGATCCACACCGACAACCCCGGCTAATGGACCCGGTTCAGAGGACCGACGTCTCCTGATGCCACGCGTCCCTTTGTGCTAACGGCTGCGATGTCCACACGTTGAACATTTGCCGTGCGAAGCCTTCGTACACAAAAAAAAACACAAAATAAAACATCCCTGTTTTTTGTCCTAGCCGTGCTGAGCAGATGCTTGTAGGAAGAACTCATCGCAGCTCGGTGA
Organism: Liparis tanakae; assembly: GCA_036178185.1. Classification (NCBI taxonomy): domain Eukaryota; kingdom Metazoa; phylum Chordata; class Actinopteri; order Perciformes; family Liparidae; genus Liparis; species Liparis tanakae. The sequence continues at coordinate 13,245,147 of CM070094.1, forward strand.
TGGCGCTAAGTGAAAACCCGTCTGGAGCGCCGTGTTCTTCTTCTTATAAAGAAGTTGAAATACTTCTGAAGGGTCGCGGTAACTTAAGTTTGAGGACGTTTCTGCGTGGTTCTCTAAAAAAATTCCGTAGACTCTTTTTAAGCGGATCGGTGGATCGACTCATTAGGATCATTGTTTGAGTTACTTTTATGATTTTTACTTTTCATTTTAGTGTTTCCATTCGTTAGATGTACATAATAAATAAACACAATATAATACAATACTTTGATAATACTTTTGGCGGAATTTGACTAACTGCTTCAATCCGTCTGTCTGTCTAGTTTATTACGCTGCATTTTTTCTTTTTAATTAAAATAAATTGATGAAATGAGACGGCCTTTGTTATTAACCATTAGAAAAAAAAGAAAATAACTGTTTCTTTCCAAAAATAAATATGTTGGATCTCCATTTGGTCTAAACGTTGCTGCTCGAAATGCATCTGTCAATATCTACAAAAATAAGATTCAAAAAAATATTATTAAAATAAGAAACCCAATCAGATGAATGTTCAAGTGGTGAAGATCTCATTTTGAAATGAGGCTCTTTGATTGGCTTCAATTTGTATTTTCTTTCCTTTCGGAGTTTATGTGTGTGTGTGTGTGTCCCCCACCACACACACACACACGCACACACACTAGCGGCATGCTTTACGAGGTCACATGTGATCTGCTCTTAGAGGAGATGCAGGCCATGCGACAGGGAGGGCCAGTAATTGGGAGTGAGCTGTCAAGTCGGGGCGGTGTGTGTGTGTGTGTGTGTGTTGCACATCCTACAGCGTGGCACATATTAAAAAGGCCCTGATGAGGCTAATGCAGGAGGAAATGGGTTTGGCGTGGCGCCCGGTCGAGAGGTGAAAGGGGAGGCGGCTCCGAATCCAAGCCCCGACCCCGAATTAATCTGGAGAAAAAAGGTTGATTTGTAAGTTTCTCTCATGTATATATATATATATATATATATATATATATATATATATATATAAAAATAAAGATGTATTTAGACTTTTTTTTTCACATGAGAAACTTACAAATCAACATATTTTCTTCTATATACATATAAATATAATTATATAAATATATATATTTAGATATATATATATATATATATAAATATTTAGATATACATACATGAAGATGTATTTATTTATTTTATTATTTATTATATATATTTACACACATTTTCTTCTTCTATATATATATATATATACACACAAATATATATATATATATATATATATATATATATATATATAAATAACAAAAATAGTATATATATTTATTTATACAAATATAATATATATATATATTATTTTCACACACGAGAGAAACTTACAAATCAACCTTTTCTTCTCTCTCTCTCTCTCTACATATACACACACACACATATATATATATATATATATATATATATATATATATATATATATATATATAAATATTTGGATTAATTGAACATGAATATTCATATTTCATAAGTGATTTCATAAACGATACACAGAGAAAAGAGAGAAGGAACGTTTCATCTTCCTGTCGTCACTGAATCATCGATCAGATCAAGGCTTACCTCCACTCAAATATATTTTTAAAGGATCTTTTTTTCCCTCCTTTGTCTTTCTAAAAAGCTGATAACTTCTCAGGAGAAAAAACAACTATAAAATAAAAGTTAAAGAGGCAGGACGTTTAAAAGCCAGATAAATACACATTTAATATATTTTGTTCTTCTTTCTGTCATTTAAAAAAGACGATAACTTCTCAGGAGTTTGTAAATAAATGTTTAAAACCAGACACACCAGATGTACCTTTAATGGATAATTTTCTTCTTCTCTCTGAACACGTCCGGCTCCATGAGTCACGACTAGAATCTGTCTTTGCATTTAAAGTGTAATCAGATTTTTACAGCGGGGAGAAAAAGTTGTAATTTACGAGGCCGTAAAGTCTGTAGAGGAGGAAGTGGGCGTGGTCAGGCGTCGAGGAGGCGGAGCTCGGTGATAAAACATCCCGTGAAGCTGCTCATCAGGTTAACACGAGCCGCAAATAATGAGACGCTGTAAATGTAGAAGAGTATGAAGGAGCCAACACGGGAGGTGTATGTGTGAGTGTGTGTCTGTGTATGTGTGAGTGTGTGTATGTGTGTGAGTCTTTGTCTGTGTGTTTTTTTAAACATGGGCTAAAAATTGTGAGAACTGGGTGAATGTGACCTGAGCAGTGAAGACATGAGAGCAACAACACACACACACACACACACACACACACACACACAGTGACACACACAGACACATACACACTCACAGAGACACACAGAGAGAGACACACACCCAGAGAGAGACACACACACACACACACACAGACACACACACACACACAAACATACAGACACACACACACACATACACACACACGCACGCACGCACACAATCTAACTGTCAAAATGCATCACGACATCTGGACCGTTTATATATTTTATTATTTCTAATTATTTGATGTGCTTGATGTGTAAAATGGTTCAAACTGAGTTTCTCAATCTGTGAGATTTTATTTGGTTGAATATTTTCTGGGTAACTCCTGATGTCTGAAAATTATTATGACATCTTCCAGAACATCTCACAGGAAGCCGACAGCCAACAGTACAGACCAGTACAGACCAGTAGAGACCAGTACAGACAGGTATAGACCAGTACAGACCAGTAGAGACCAGTACAGAACAGTGCAGAACAGTAGAGACCAGTACAGACTAGGGGTGTCACGATACCAAAAATTCAGTAGTCGATACCGATACCAGTAAAATAACACGATTCTCGATACCAATTTCGATACCACGGTAAAAAAAAAAGATTCCATGTACAATATATGTAACATATTTGAAAAATAGCAAGACATAAAAAACATGTGCAACAGAGCATATCACAACATAATAAAGTACAATTTTTTGGAAGCCTACGCAAGGTGCCTTATGTATGGCTTCATTTAGCTGGGTTAGCACATCCTGAGTTCATATTTCACTTTTCTTTGTGGCAGATGATGCTGACATGCGTATTTGCTTTATCTTATCACAAAGCTCTTGTTTTGGTTTTCCATCAAGTAATGTTTCAGCAACGACACTCATGCATTCTTTGACAAGCCCTCCATCAGTAAATGGCTTTTTGTGTTGCCCCAAAATCCAACAACTCTGAGGGAACTCATGAGTTGTTGGGCAGTGAGCGTGTGGCTCAGGGTCCTGGTTGTTCATATTGGGCTGTGAGGCACTTCTGTGATCTCACTTCGGATTTGAGTGGGTTTGTTTGTTCAAAACCTTTATGTTTTGTCTCATAATGGCGTTTCACATTGCCACTTTTTATAAGTGCCACGGTTTCTGAACATATAAGACACACTGGTGTTGTGCTCCCTGTGGGAAGTATGAACAGAAAAGAGTCTGTCCATTCCGGAATAAATGCTCTATTTTCTCTGTCAACTTTTCTTTTTTTGGAGAACGACATGTGTTCCTTATGTTTCCCTCCCTTTCGCTGTCTCACTCGACTTATTCTTAACTTTCTCCGGCATAGTCGTCCGTTTCTCTCCCTTTGTTTTCTAAATGTATCGCTATCTTTCTTTTTCTTTCTACCGTCTCAATGTTTAACCTGCCTCTTTCTCATCTGTCTGCGGACTTGCGCAGCGCTGTCTGTCTGTAGAGACGTAATGTTTACCGCCGAGAATGCATAGATTTGATTGGCTGAGTGGTATCATGTGGGATGGCTTAACTCGCATGCAATTGGTCTGTGCGTTTCCACATCCGCTAAACCACTACCGTAAAGACTGAAAAGGCTGCGCCGCGCCGCCGGTTACAAAAATATATATATACACCTCTCCACTTGACAGCTTGCTAGCTAACGTTAGCTTCGAGGGAGCCTTGAGCCCCATCAGGTCCAGAAGGCGCAGCGCCGATGCCAACAGCTGGCATCGGCGCTCACGGTACTTGCGGTACTTACGGTACTTCAAAAAAATAGGTAACGTCGGTATTTTGATATTGAGTACCGTAAGGTACCGTAATTATCGGTTCTCGTGACATCCCTAGTACAGACCAGTAGAGACCAATACAGAACAGTACAGACCAGTACAGAACAGTACAGACCAGTAGAGACCAGTACAGAACAGTAGAGACCAGTATAGAACAGTACAGACCAGTACAGACCAGTACAGACCAATAGAGACCAGTACAGAACAGTAGAGACCAGTAGAAGCGAGTACTCTTACATACTGATCTTTTAATTCTGTTTCACTACTGATGGCCTTCTTCTTGGTGGCGTCTGGTTAATTATTGTCCCCTCAAAACTGATACAAACTAATAAACTAACTAATAACTAAACTAATAACGTAACTAATAAACTAATAACTAAACTAATAAACTAATAATATAACTAATAAACTAACTAATAAACTAACTAATAAACTAACTAATAACTAAACTAATTAACTAATAACATAACTAATAAACTAACTAATAACATAACTAATAAACTAACTAATAAACTAACTAATAACTAAACTAATAAATAAACTAACTAATAACTAAACTAATAACGTAACTAATAAACTAATAACTAAACTAATAAACTAATAATATAACTAATAAAGTAACTAATAAAGTAACTAATAAACTAACTAATAACTAAACTAATAAACTAACTAATAACATAACTAATAAACTAACTAATAACTAAACTAATAAACTAACTAATAACATAACTAATAAACTAACTAATAACGTAACTAATAAACTAACTAATAACTAAACTAATAAATAAACTAATAAACTAACGAATAACTAAACTAATTAATAACTAACTAATAATTAAACTAATACACTAACTAATAACTAAACTACTGAACTAACTAATAAACTAACTAATAACTAAACTAATAAACTAACTAACAACTAACCTAATAAACTAACTAATAAACCAGTGGTCCAGAAGCCTTCAGTTCATCCAGAGTCTAGTTCTGAGCAGATGAAATCAGTTATTTCTCTCTCTCAGTTCTTTCTCTTTCAGGTGTTTCTCTCTTTCAGGTGTTTCTCTCTTTCAGGTGTTTCTCTCTTTCAGTCCTTTATCTCTTTCAGTTCTTTCACTCTTTCAGGTGTTTCTCTCTTTCAGTCCTTTATCTCTTTCAGTTCTTTCTCTCTTTCAGGTGTTCCGAGGCCTAACCCCTGGTAACTCGTGAGTAAAATCACCAAAACAAACAGTTCTTCATTCCTTTCTTCTTCTCATTCATGTCTTTCTGAAATCTAATGAATAACCAGACAAAAAGCAAAGCCGATAATTGCCCAATGAGCTTTGGTTTGTTGCGATGAGAAGAAGAAGACGAGAAGAGGAGAAGAAGAAGACGAGAAGAGGAGAAGAAGAAGAGGAGAATAGGAGAGGAAGAAGTGGAGAAGAGGAGAAGAAGAAGAGTGCAGTGTCTGAGAGCAGACGCTGCTCTCTTCATTGCTCTTACAGGACTGTCTCAGAAAATTAGAATATTGTGATAAAGTTCTTTATTTTCTGTAATGCAATTAAAAAAACAAAAATGTCATGCATTCTGGATTCATTACAAATCAACTGAAATATTGCAAGCCTTTTATTCTTTTAATATTGCTGATTATGGCTTACAGCTTAAGAAAACTCAAATATCCTATCTCTAAATATTACAATATTTCCTCAGACCAAGTAAAAAAAAGATTTATAACAGCAAAACAAAATCAAACATTTGAAAATGTCCATTAATGCACTCAGTACTTGGTTGGGAATCCTTTTGCACGGATTACTGCATCAATGTGGCGTGGCATGGAGGCAATCAGCCTGTGGCATTGCTGAGGTGTTATGGATGCCCAGGATGCTTCAATAGCGGCCTTTAGCTCATTTGCATTGTTGGGTCTGGTGTCTTTCAGCTTCCTCTTCACAATACCCCACAAATTCTCTCTGGGGTTCAGGTCAGGGGAATTGGCAGGCCAATGGAGGACAGTAATGCCATGGTCAGTAAACCAGTTACTGGTGGTTCTGGCACTGTGGGCAGGTGCCAGATCATGCTGGAAAATGAAATCCTCATCTCCATAGAGCTTTTCAGCAGACGGAAGCATGTAGTGCTCTAAAATCTCTTGGTACACAGCTGCATTTACTCTGGACTTGATGAAACACAGTGGACCAACACCAGCAGCTGACATGGCTCCCCAAACCATCACTGACTGTGGGAACTTCACACTGGATTTCAAGCAACTTGGATGTTGCTCCTCTCCGGCCTTTCTCCAGACTCTGGCGCCTTGACTTCCAAATGAAATACAACACTTGCTTTCATCTGAAAAGAGGACTTTGGACCACTCTGCAACTGTCCGGTGCTTCTTTTCCCTTGCAGGTGTTTTGAGTTAATTAGACGATTCAAGTGATCAGTTGAATACCCTACTAGTATACTTTTTCATGGTATTCTAAAATGTAGAGAAAGGATATTTGAGTTTTCTTAAGCTGTAAGCCATAATCAGCAATATTAAAAGAATAAAAGGTTTGCAATATTTCAGTTGATTTGTAATGAATCCAGAATGCATGACATTTTTGTTTTTTTAATTGCATTACAGAAAATAAAGAACGTTATCACAATATTAAAATTTTCTGAGACAGTCCTGTATGTCGCTGTTTAATTCAGCTCAACTTCTGCTGCTATAAGTGGGCTTCTGCATCATGGGGAGGGGGGGAGAGAGAGAGAGAGATGTGGGTTTCTTTGGGGGGGGGGGGGGGGGCCGAAGCCTCGGCTTTTAAAAAGGAGGATCTAGCTGCTGGAGACCATCTCACCCCGACGGTGCGTTCACTGCCACAAGAGCGGCTCGTTTTGGGGGTGGGGGGATGCATCTCTCCTGGTCACCTCAGACCTCTAGGGTTTGTTCAACAACAACAACAACAACAACAACAACAACAACAACAACAACCACCACACTCCTGCTGGAGGGAACTCACTACCTGATAATGAAATGAGTTTAGAGAAGAGACGCTCTGGAGGCTGAAGGTTTTATATATATATTTATATATAATTATAATATCTGTATGACAATATATATATATATATATATATATATATATATATATTAAATATATATATATATATAAATATAAATATATATATATATTAAAAATAACGAATAGACCTATTATGTATTCCAGATAAAGAAAGAAGAAAAGAAAATCTTCATAATAAGATGAGGAGGGGTGACGGTGAAGACGAAGAAACGATCAGGATGACGTAGCGTGTGATAGCGGCGCGGCGGTGGGACACACGGGAAGAAGAAGACTCTCACGTACCCACACTGCCTAATGGACTCAAATACCCGGCCCCGAAATCCCAAAGGCCTGTGACACCACACACACACACAGACACACACACACACACACACAGACACACCATCCCCTGTTCATTAGGCCAGTTTGCGTCATCCCGGTGGAAACGTCACATGTCATCAGAGGCTCCATTCTTTATCACTTCCTGCGCTACAGACAGAGTAACCTTCACAAACCTGCTGCCCGCAGTTCTACGTCTTAATTAGGGAGCACTGTCAGACCCCCCCCCCCCCCCCCCCCCACACACACACACACACACACACACACACACACACACACACACACACACACACACACACACACACACACACACACACACACACACACACACACACACACACACACACACACACACACACACACACACACACACACAGAGGCTGAGGAGAGGATGAGGAGGAGGAGGAGAAATTGTGGCAGTGGCACTAAAAGGAAACGTTAAAGCTAAGTTTCATCGTGCAAAACAAATGTGATTATAAGACAAAATCATCTGGGGAGTGAATATATGAACATATATTATCTATAATATATATATTATCTATATTTTAAATTTCATATATAGATAACATATATATTGTATACAATATATAAAACACATATCTTACACATGTTATATATGTTATATATATATTATATACATGTGATGTATATATAATGTATATAGGTATGATATATACTATATTTATATACTATTTATATATATAATTATATATAATATATATATTGTATTATATATAATATAAATATAGAATATATACTGTAAATACATAAATATATTGTGGTATATATTATGGATGCATGATTTGATCGGCGGCGATCCATATCAGCCGATATTTCCATTATCGGTTTTGATCGGCGTTCTCAAAACGGCCGATCAGATGACGTCACATCTGCGAGAAAAACTATCAGAGGTTTCAATCGCCACGCGCCGCAACGGAGACGATGCGCCGAGTGCCGCAGAGTGAGAGGTCCCCGAGGGGATCCTCACCACCGAGCGTCACCCGGCCCCCGAGTTCAATCCATGGGTCAACTCACCGACACTCGCATGTCTGACCCCTATAGACTGATGCTTACGTCTGACCCTACAGACTGATGCTCACATGTCTGACCCTACAGACTGATGTTCACATGTCTGACCCTACAGACTGATGTTCACATGTCTGACCCTACAGACTGATGTTCACATGTCTGACCCTACAGACTGATGTTCACATGTCTGACCCTACAGACTGATGTTCACATGTCTGACCCTACAGACTGATGTTCACATGTCTGACCCCTACAGACTGATGTTCACATGTCTGACCCTACAGACTGATGTTCACATGTCTGACCCTACAGACTGATGCTCACATGTCTGACCCTACAGACTGATGTTCACATGTCTGACCCTACAGACTGATGTTCACATGTCTGACCCCTACAGACTGATGCTCACATGTCTGACCCTATAGACTGATGCTCACATGTCTGACCCCTATAGACTGATGTTCACATGTCTGACCCTATAGACTGATGTTCACATGTCTGACCCTATAGACTGATGTTCACATGTCTGACCCTATAGACTGATGTTCACATGTCTGACCCTATAGACTGATGCTCACATGTCTGACCCTATAAACTGATGCTCACATGTCTGACCCTACAGACTGATGCTCACATGTCTGACCCTATAGACTGATGTTCACATGTCTGACCCTATAGACTGATGTTCACATGTCTGACCCTATAGACTGATGTTCACATGTCTGACCCTACAGACTGATGTTCACATGTCTGACCCTATAGACTGATGCTCACATGTCTGACCCTACAGACTGATGTTCACATGTCTGACCCTACAGACTGATGTTCACATGTCTGACCCTACAGACTGATGTTCACATGTCTGACCCTACAGACTGATGTTCACATGTCTGACCCTACAGACTGATGTTCACATGTCTGACCCCTATAGACTGATGTTCACATGTCTGACCCTACAGACTGATGCTCACATGTCTGACCCTACAGACTGATGTTCACATGTCTGACCCTACAGACTGATGTTCACATGTCTGACCCTACAGACTGATGTTCACATGTCTGACCCTACAGACTGATGTTCACATGTCTGACCCCTATAGACTGATGTTCACATGTCTGACCCTACAGACTGATGTTCACATGTCTGACCCTACAGACTGATGTTCACATGTCTGACCCTACAGACTGATGTTCACATGTCTGACCCTACAGACTGATGTTCACATGTCTGACCCTACAGACTGATGTTCACATGTCTGACCCCTATAGACTGATGTTCACATGTCTGACCCCTACAGACTGATGTTCACATGTCTGACCCTACAGACTGATGCTCACGCTACACGCATTCCATCGGGAGAGCGCGAGGGGTTTGATAAAGTTAGCGGAAAGAGCCACGTGAAACAACTTCCGTTTATCAAAATAAGATATCGACACATCATACACTAACATATCCAAGTTAACAATGAACTGATTTTGTATATTTATAGATCGTTTCTGAGATTTATCTTAAATTATGCTAACATTAAAACATTGTTACTGTACCAAGGAAGAGTTTATAAAAATAAGTCAGACTTTTGTATGTTAAAAAAAGTCCTGTATATAGATTTCCCCAAGAGTTTCAGGAAATGAATAACACAGATGTGTTCCATACATATCTGAAATCCCCTACAATAGCAATCAATCAATTGTAATGTATCAATTAGGACATTTTTCAAAGTAAAAGTCCTAAATGTTTAAAGAAATCGGTAATTTCCTTAATGTTCGGTATTATCGGTGATCGGCAGCAAAAAACCTGATCGGTGCAAAGTGAGCTCCTGTGTCGGCGCTCGCATCGCTGTATCAACAGCTGGCCGCTCCGTCCATTCGCGGCCTTTTTTTTTTTCCAGCGCAGACTTTTATGCAGGAAGAACCCTGATCTACACACTAAAACAACACAAAGGTACGAGGGCGTCGGCCTCTCATTGGTCCTCAGAGGCGGTCGTTGACCTTAAAGAACTCCTGAAGGTTACACGTGCGGACCTCTGTGAGGTGGAGGCTTTGAATAAATAAAGACTTATTGAATGTTTCTCTTTTAGAGTGAGAGAGAGAGAGAGAGAAAAGGAGGAGGGGGAAGCTGGAAGAACAAGTTGTGTTGGCGACTTGCTCGGCGAGAAAAAAAAAGAGTAAAAATCCGGATTAGCGGCAAGAAGAAAAGAAAGAAAAGAAGAAGAAGGGACAGATGACGGGTTAACACTAATAAGACTGAGGAGGAGATGTTCATCTGTGATCCTGAACAGAGGGATAGACACTCAGACACGAATAAACAGACAGACGGAGGAGGAGGAGGAGGAGGAGGAGAACAGCAAGAAGGAGAAAAAGAAGAACAAGAAGGAGAAGAACAAGAACAAGTAGAAGAAGAAGGAGGAGCAAAAGGAGAAGAGGAAGGAGGAGAAGAACAAGAAAAATAAGAAGAACATCAAGGAGAACAAGAAGAATAAGAAGAACAAGAACAAAGAGAAGAACAAGAAGAAGAACGAGTAGAAGCAGAAGAACCAGAAGAGGAAGAAGAACAACAAGAAGAGGAAGAATCAGAAGAACAAGAGGCAGAACCAGAAGAAGAACAAGAAGCAGAAGAGGACGAGGAGGAGAACAAGAAGAAGAGGAAGAAGCAGAGGAGGAGGAGAAGAAGACGAGGAAAATGAGGAGGACTTAAGCATTAATCAACATCATCATCATTGATCAGTGGAATTGAAGGAGACGATCAATTGTAAAAGATCAAACTGTCACTGAGGTTAATTAACTATCATCGTTACCATGGTAACGTCTATTATGATGATGGACGACGAACTGGAGGAAAGACGAGAGAGAGGTTTAACACCTACAGAATAAAATAAATAAACTACATCTGGAACCTCTTCAATCAGCTCCTCTCAGTTAGAGGTTTACTTCAGGAACATTAGATCGTTGATTTAATTTGGTCTTTTACTTCAACGAGAAGAAAACATAAACAAATACACCGAGTTGTTTCACTACTTTTTCTACTAGACAACGTCTCATTTGCCTCATTTGCTAAATCAAAATTATTATTTATTTTCTAAATAATTTTGATCTTAAATCCAAGAAGTTTCATCTGAGTTTGCATGTTGTTCTCTATTCGCCTGCAGCGTATACAACATATCTTTATTAAAGGGACATTTCACCCCAAATAAATGCAAATGTTGCTCTCATAGCCATGTTACAATGAAGACAAAGGGTTGAGAGAGTGACAAAAGTTGAAACACAAATAATTAATGAAATAATTGTGACTCTCGTTCCTCCGACATGCTCCTCATCCTCTGAGGTCACTTAACGACCAATCAGCGTCAGACAGGATTAAAACGGGTTTAAATATCTGTTGGTCCTACAGTTTAGGACGAGAGGCCTCGCCTCATTTGCATGCTGAGCCTCATTTGCATAATTGTTACATATATATAAATATATGTATTAAAAGAAGAAGACAAAAGGCGTGGAAGGCGTTAACGAGGTGGAGCCGGTTAATTGGACGAGGAGTGACTCTCCTTCAGTGTTGACGGGGACGCAGATAATTCACTTAAATGAGGAGGGGGAGGGGCCTAATGTGGAAATAAATAAACAATAATTAACTGTGAAAAATCAAAAATATATATATATATATATATATAAATTAATATGTATTTATATATATATATATATATATATATAAAAATACATATTAATTTATATATATATATTTTTTTAGATATATATATATATATATATATATATATATATATTTTAATATACAAATATCATTTTTTATACAGGTTTAAAAATATATTTATATATAGATATATATATATATCTATATATATATATATATATGTATTTCTATACATATATATAATACAATTATATATTTAAATATACATATATCTTGTTACGTTTTAAATATATATACATATATTTATATGTATATACATATATGTTTGTATATCTATATATATATTATAACATTTTAAATATATGTAGATATATCTATACATATATAAATATAATATGTATTATATATATATATATATATATATATATATATATATATATATATATATATATATATATATATATATATATATATATATATATATATATATATATGGGGGGGGGTGGCTGGTTCTGACCATAACAATCATAACGAGGCTGCATTAGAGTTAAAGAGCCTCTGACACGTCGACAGGCTGATCCTGTTTACATGTTTATTCATGAGTCTGTTACCACAACATCAACCTGGTGTTACAGGGAGTGCCGTGCGAGGGCCCGTCACTACCTATTAGCTGCCGCCGCCACCACCGCCACCAACGCCACCAACGTCATCATCATCATCATCATCATCATCATCATCATCATCATCATCACCACCGCCACATGTAGAGTAAACAAGCTGATTGAATATTCACTGTGAACATATTCACTGCATAACACAACCTGCTTCTTTAAAAGAAGAATACATTACTGCATGTACTGTATGTGGGGAGGACGAGGAGGGGGAGAGGAGGAAGAAGAGGAGGAGGAGCGGGAGGAGGAGATGAAGGAGGAGGCCTTTAGAATACATTACTGCATGTACTGTATACGAGGAGGAGCAGGAGGAGGAAGAGGAGGGGAAAGATGAGTAGGAATAGGAGGGGGAGAGGAAGGAGAAGGGGCTTTAGAATATAGTACTGCATATACTGTATGTGAGGAGAAGGAGTAGGGGGGAAGAGGAGGGGAGGAGGAGGAGGAGGAGGAGGAGGGGGAAAAGGGGGAGGAGAATGAGGGGGAGGGGAAAAGGAGGTAGAGGAGGAGGGGAAGAGGAGGTGGAGGAGGAGGGGGAGGAGGAGGAGGGCAACGAGGCCTCGGCAGAGCTGACGTTAACAATAATGTAATTTAATTAAAGCGTTGGATTCCCAGAGGTCCTCGACGGGGCTTTGATTTTAATAGGTGATGAAGAGGAGGAGGAAGAGGAGGAGGAAAGGGGGCTCGGGCGCACGGGCCAGTCTGAGGGGTTCTGGGTAAAAAGGCACCGGCAGGACATCAGTTTAGATCGTATCAGTGTGTGTGTGTGAGGGGGGGGGCAGGTACCAACCACCCAGATACAACAAGACCGATCAGCTAATGGAGAGAGAGAGAGAGAGAGAGAGAGAGGAGAGAGAGAAAATATGCCTGATAGGAAATGGTTACAAAATAAATGCGTCTCTATTCTAATGAACTCTTTAACGGAAACAAAAATATTGCACACACACACAAATGTAAATATTTACAATACACTCTTGATTACCAATGAAAAGGTGCCACAAGTTGACATATTAATACATTATATATATTATGTCATATTGCTGTTGATGGATGAAGGCTCACTTTCACATTTCTACACTGTTAGTCATCCTAAAATACTCAGAGTGAAGCTCTTGCGCTATATTCACGTCTCTGAAGACCAGCGCTGACGTCTGATGCCGATTGGCTGAAGACGAACCCTTAAGCTATGGATATTTACTGGTATTAAAGAAGCAAAGAAAGAAACAACTTCCTCCCACCTGCAGCACGGAGATGATGGTCGGGGGTTAAATGTCAAGCATAAGAACCCCCCCCCTCTAATCTCTGGTCTAGAGGATCATTTAAACTTGTTTTCCAGTTTGTTTACTTCCCATTAAAAAGGCTTTTATTGTGAAATGAAGTCTAGAGTATGAATATACAGACGAGCGTCAGTCTTTCTTTAGCATATTGTCTCATCAGATGTTTAGGTACCACGTTATTCCTCATCTGGGCCTTTTATATCATTATAATTCTTATTATTATAACACCGAACAATGCATTTATTGACGCCTTTTAATTAGTTTGGGTAAAGATGTTCTCGCCGTATTCAGAGATGAAAGCAACAGGCGGGAACGCGTGAAGGAGGACGAGTGTTTGTGCATCTGTTTAGTTCTTCGTTGTTGTTTTTTTGTTTACAATACAGAGAAAGTGTTTGCTCCGCTTTACATACCCGGAAAGAAAGAAGCTGCTAAATACATTTATGTATGAGACTGAACAAACAATCTGTTTGATGGAGCTCACTGCTGAGCTCCTGATGCTCGCCGAGGCGTCAAGATATACGTCACATGGAGCATAGACTTCTATACAACCGGAGGAGTCGCCCCCTGGTGGTCAGGAGAGAGAATGCAGCTTTAACACATGAAGCATAGATTTCTATACAACCAGAGGAGTTGCCCCCTGGTGGTCACTAAAGAGAATGCAGCTTCAACAAACGAAGCATAGACTTCTATACGTCCTCTAAATGTGCCATTGTATGTCTCTAAGCAGCCGTTTCCTCCTGGATGGTTTCCATGGTTTCCAGCCTGCTCACTACGTACTGATCCTGTATCCTCGGCCCTGGTCCAATATTTAAGTTGCTGGAGATATTACTCATCCCCCATGTGTGTGCAGATCGTTGACGCTTATTGCTAATTAAAAAACCTCAACATGGAGAAGTTTATATCATCTTTTGAGTTGTTTTTGTTTACATTGCATATGTTTTTGTTGATGGATTAGACTATTGTTTCTCGTCGTCTCCCACAGAGATCTCGTTAGGTCTGAACCCAAAAGACAAGGCGATGTTCAACCACCGGGGACTGAAGTGGAAACCATAATGTTCCTATGAAATCCTAGTTTGTACGATTGTACTTGAACACATTGCAGGAAATGGTTGGAAAAAGGTCCGATGTCGCAGAATCGACCACGAAAGCAACATTGTTGCATTTTCCCGGCATGTAACATATTGGACACGCCCCCCGCCCACCCATTGGCCGTTCACTCCTCCGACCATCTGCCGAGAAAAACTCAGAGAAACTTGAGCTCCATTTTCTCCCAGAAGAAGTGACCCGGGGGCCCCCGCAGGCTGTTGACTGTCATTACACCCCAACGGGGTCAAAGGTTATATGCGTCACCTTCACGCCAGTCGAGTATTTAAACTGAAAAGGCAAAAAAATAAATCTGTTTCTTCTGGCTGCTGGCTGAGGAGCTTAGGAGGAGCTGCTTAGAAGGGAGGAGCTGAGGGGGTGATGAAGGAGGAAAAGGACCCGAGTGTGTATCGCTGTGACCTCCAAGGACAAGGAGAGCAGACGGTCACCTCCACCCTCGGCTAACGCCAGCCTTGTCCTCGTTTTTATTTATTTTGTCTCCCCTCCTTACGCCTCTCTCTTACATCCTCCCTCCCTTCTCCCGCCTCCCTCCTTCTCTCCTCCACTCCCTCTCTTAATCAAACGCTCCCTCGGCACCGACGACGTGACCGACGGCTGCTGAATGAACGGCCTCGAGGGGCCTGGGAGCCCACGGCGGGGAGGAGGGAGGAGACACCAGGGGGAGGAAGTAAATGAGAGGAGAAGGAAGATAAGGAGGAGGAGGAGGAAAAAGAGGAGTAAGAAGAGGAGGATGGGAGGAACAAGAGGAAAAGAAGGAGGAAAAGGAGGAAGAAGAGGAGGAAGTGGAATAAAAAGAGGCGGAAGAAGAGGAGGAAAAGGAGAAAGACGAGAAGGGAAAATAGGAATGAGAAGAGGAGGAGGGGGAGGAACAAGAAAAAAGGAGGAGGAAAAGGTGGAAGAGGAGGAAAAAGACGCTGCCTTCTTCTTCTTCTTCTTCTTCTCCTCCTCCTCCTCCTCCTCCTCCTCCTCCTTCAGGGTCTCATGTCTGCCGATGCATCATTCATTGCACACCTTGTTTGGACGTTGTGTGGACAGCTGCTTTTAAACATTACCTCGAGTAGGAACGTGTGTGTGTGTGTGTGTGTGTGTGTGTGTGTGTGTGTGTGTGTGTGTGTGTGTGTGTATGTGTGAGTGTGTGTATGGGAGGTGAACGAGAAAAAGAAAAGAAAACGCTCATGTATTCACAACGTCACCTCTACAAAAGAAAGCCCCCCCCCCCCCCCCCCCCCCAGTCGGTCCCCGGTGCCGTGGCGGCAGATGTTGCTGTGTGTGCGCGGCGGCTCTGAAGCGTCCGCGGATCTCACCGACTACACAGTCAACCCACATCAGATCTCCTGATTTGTGCCCGGGGGCGAGTTTGGGCGCTGCAGCTGTGCCCCCCCCCCCCCCCCCGCCCCTTACCTTTGGTGTCGGAGGCCCTCAGGCGCTAAAATGTGAGACCAGAACAAATAATAGAATCGTCTCTCTTCTGTATCTGCTGGAGTCTGGCTCCGGGCGGCAGCACCGATGGAAGGGAACAAGGGAACAAGGGGGCGAGGGAGCGAGGGTGCTTGGCAAGAAGAGGAGAGGGGGAGGAGGGAAGGGGGGGACACCGGGTCCCCCGTGCTGAACAGATGTCTGCAGACAACCTGCTTCTCTTACACCTGTACGAGTCCTCGCTGAAACATTCATGACCCTTGAGGGTTCCTGTCACCATCAAAGCTCCGCTCCACTCCTCCTCCTCCTCCTTTCTCGCTCCCTCCTTCCTTGCTCCCTCCCTTCCTCCCTCCACTCTCCATTCTCCTCTCTACTCCTCCCTCACCTCTTCTCTCCTCCCTCCACTCTTCTCCTTTGCTCCCTCATCTCCTGCCTCCCTTACTTACTTGCTCCCTCCACTCTCCTCTCTTCTCTCCTCCCTCGCTTCCTCTCCTCTCACCTCCCTCAGACTCTCTCCCCCTTCGATAGTCAGGTCCGTTCTTTCGGGTTTGAGGTTCCCGACTCCCCAAGAAGGAGAGGAACCATTTGAACCGTTTGAACCGTCAAACACAATGTCCTACGTTCTCCTGAGTCCATGAACACAACGTCCTACGTTCTCCTGAGTCTATGAACACAAAGTCCTACGTTCTCCTGAGTCCATGAACACAACGTCCTACGTTCTCCTGAGTCTATGAACACAAAGTCCTACGTTCTCCTGAGTCCATGAACACAACGTCCTACGTTCTCCTGAGTCTATGAACACAACGTCCTACGTTCTCCTGAGTCCATGAACACAACGTCCTACGTTCTCCTGAGTCCATGAACACAACGTCCTACGTTCTCCTGAGTCTATGAACACAATGTCCTACGTTCTCCTGAGTCCATGAACACAACGTCCACTAACCAATTAAAATGCTTAAAGCCTGTTTCAACCAAAACTACCAAAGATATCTGAACGTCTTCTTCAACCGCGGGAGATGATGTTTTACTTCTCGTGACGCATCTTCTGCTTTTCAGAGTTATTCTAGGAGCTGAAGTGTGCGTGTGTGTGTGTGTGTGTGAGAGAGAGTCATTACTTCCTGTGCAGCTTCTGCAGTATTTCCACTTCATTCACCGAGCTAGAGCTCCGTGGTTTTCCTAACTAGGAGATAACGATGCGTTTGTGCTCGAGAAATAAAAGTTGGGTGTTTTGTTTTATCGATTGCAACTGAAAAAACACACACATATATACCCACACCGAGACACACACACAGGCGTACCTTTTCTGCGTTTGTGGGTCTCATGATGGAAACACGGTCGTACTGGCGCCCGAGCAGAGCCCACACGGCGTCAAGACGACCCTGAAAAGCGAAATTAAAAAAACTGTAAATAAAGGGTTATTTTTAAACCTTTGTGACTAAATAATAAAAAGATTGAAGGACGACAAACTAACTTTTTAAATCCTTTTAAAATATATTTGTAAAATTCTTTAAAAAATGTGAAGACATAACTTTCTGATTTACAACTTTCCGACGCTCCACGAACGCATCGCGATTGTGATGAAAAAACAGCCGAATCAAAGCCTTAAATTGTGGTATTTAAAACAAAAATGTTACCCCCAAATAATCTTTGTAAATAACTTTTATCTTTATTTTTTAAATTGATGGTAAGAAGAAAAAAGCACAATAAAAGAAAAAATAAATTAAAAATAAATGCAACTTTTGCTATTTTCCTCTCTTTCATAAATAAAAAATAAATGAAATTGTATATTTATTGTCTTTTAATAAATAAAAACTGAATTATATTGGCATGAAACAAATATATATAAATGAAAAAAATAAATAATGTGGCATCCGGGACCTGCCAGAGGCTTACAAAAGCTGTAAAGAGTGAGAAGGTTGACCTCTGACCTCGGACCACTTAAATAATAAATCAAAATGACTAACTGAGCCACTCACCTTGATGGGCGTGTACCACTTGTTCTGGTTCCGGTCGGCGGCGGCGGGGGCGGCCTTCGGCGTGGGATGCCTGACCATCGGCTCCTCCGCATCCTCCGGCACGGATACGACGGCGTTCTTGGCCTTCTCCAGCCGGGCGCCCTCCTCGGTCGAGCCCTTCTCGCCCCAGCGCACCTAGACACATAATCGGCATCAGGTAACCTAACAATGTCCCTTCTGGGCTACCGTAGCAACACTCAGGGCTCATTCTAAGCCAATGAGAACACAGATGTTCTTAGTTCTTTTTTTAACAAAGCTGTCAATGACATATTCTAACGGATTTGTCTAAATTTGACACGCTGGCCCTTTAAGAAGGCGATCGAACCGCTTCCACCCGACTATCATCCATGAGAAACCTGTTTTTGCTTTTCTACTAATAAGCCCATAATTAACACAATGTGTCATTGTGCGAGCGTGTGAACCGCCGCGTGGTCGTTAAGCTGTCCGGCTTTAAAAAAAATGTTTTTAATTGAATGCATCACATCTGTTGCAGAAGGAGGAGACACGAAACATCGAGGTGATTAATTAGCGACGCCGTTTTTCCGAGCTCGTAGGTTAAGCCGACAACACGGAACAGATCGTCAGACTCGTCTACGGGGCCGCCGCCATGAATAAAAGATACCGTGGCGTTTGAAATACTGGCGGCGGAGGTGGCGTCTTACAAAGTGTGTGTGTGTGTGTGTGTGGGGGGGGGGGGGGCTTCAGAAGTGGAGACGGGCCTGTCGACGGGAATCAACCTGCCGGAGGAGGACGAGAGTCGTGGGAGAGGAAAGAAAGTAAAAGCTCCCAAGAGGATGCTGGGAAATCCCCGGCTACGCCGCTTACTTCATCGGTAAAAGCAGCGGCGGGGGAGGAGGCACCTGAATTATCTTCGGAGGAGGCGCATAACAAAAGGAAGCTGCCAAGGTTCGGGATAGAGGTGTGAGGGGGAGGGGATGTGTCACTCAATTCCTTCATCCGCGGCTAAGGATTTGATCCAATCAGGACGCCTGTCACGTCGGAGACATCGGCGTCCTGACGAGGAGGACGGCGTGCCGACGGAGGGACTCCTCACACTCTCGTCAGCGGGTTTCTCCCCGATGCGGTTCCCGTGGCAACGGGGTCACTTCCTGATCTCTGGGATTTGATCTTCGTGGGATTTCAGTTTGCGGTTGTCGGATAAAAGACGCCAGAGAGTTTTATGTTTATTTATTTTTCCATAGTCATTTTATTCATTCTCAAGTTTCTAACGTCCCTTGAATGCGTCACGACGATATAATCGCAGATTTTCTTTTATAAAGAAATAAAAATAAGATGCAACTCGACTGAGACCGACGGTCACGTGACAAGATGCCTGAATGTTTTCCATCTCATCGTCGTATTTCTCAAGAGTCCAACATCCCCTGAACGCATCACATGTGAAGGACGTGACGACGATCAACAAAATTCAACCTGAGTTTCTTTCCCGATTTACAGTATTATTAATTTATTATAAGTGAGCCACGACTTTTATATTAGAAGACGAGGCCATAGCGGTTAAAACAAACAAAGAAACGGTAGGAGACAAAGAGACGAAGGTTTGGGGCTCTGACCTCCATGCGTTTGATCCCTCCTGCTCCCCTTCCTCCGTAGTACGAGGCATCCACGGTCGGCCACTTCATCTTGGACAGCGGCTCCGCCTCCTTCAGAGGGACAGAAAGACGTGAACGGACAAAAAGATGTGAACGGACAAAAAGATGTGAACGGTGATGTGTGAATTATAAGGAAGGTCTTCAAATTCCCATTTGTCGATATATTTAGTAATTTCATCAGAAGGGGAGGAAGAAAAACTAAATTCTGAGCTTGTTTCCTCCAAAGGATTTCCTTTTTACAAACTAAAGATACGAGTCAGATGTTTATAACACAAGGACGCCCTTTATCTTAAGGACAAATGGCTTATGCAACTTCATTATTTTTCAAATCAGCAGAAATTCCTTTGTTTTAGAAAGAGATGAAAACTTTAGACGGTTTATTTAATGTAAAAGTGAGAGTTTATTCTAAGCTATGCTAAGCTAGGCTAATCTCTCCTCACTCGAAAATAAATAAAATACTCGGAGAAACTAAATAAACATATTTCTTTCAATGATAATCTTGTCGTAGATATACATCTATATATATAGATATATATATCTATATATATATACTATACTATTTTAAATGTATGTTCAACCCACAGGTGGAGGAGGACGGGAAGGTGGAGGAGGCGGTGGCGGGTCTTTGATGACCTGGATAAACAAGAGGACAACGGAAAAAGCGTCAGCACAATATCCGTCAGCACACACACACACACACACACACACACACACACACACACACACACACACACACACACACACACACACACACACACACACACACACACACACACACACACACACACACACACACACACACACACACACACACACACACACACACACACACACACACACACACACACACACACACACACACACACACACACACACACACACACACACTTGTCAAGGCGAGCCCAGACGCGGCTGACGGAGGTGATTGGTGACAGGTGAGTCAAGGGGAGACGTCCCAGAGCAGCTCGCCGCTGACTGCTGATTACAGCTTGTAAACCAACATCAGCCCCCCCCTCCCCCCCCCCCACCGACCCCCCTTCCTCCAACAATAAATAATAAAAAAAGCTGAAAACCAACTTGTTGACAAGGCGAGTGTGTGTGTGTGAGGGGGGGGGTCGCTTAGACCTTAATTAATTGGACGGGGTTCAGCGATTCACCCCCATCATAAAGTCCTAAGGAGTTAATTAGCTCCGATGAGATTAGCTCCCCCCCCGTGTGTGTGTGTAGAGACGAGTGAAAACACACACAGGAGGGGAATGAAAATAAATAAAATAAATGCATCACCGCCAAGGAGCTGGTCGTCCACCATGAGATGAAACTATCAAGATGATCAATTCGTCATCAAATATTATCAAGGAAATCATTATCGTGAAAAATATCTTGCTTTTTTTTTAACAACATTTTTACCCAAATTGCTTTTTTTGCATATATTACACTTCCTTTAATATATATTACACTTCTATTAAATACATATATATTTTTAAAATGTTTTAGCACCTTGTGTCCCATTTCTTAATAACCAATTAATTGATGTGTTTGATATTTGGAGGTAAAACAAGATGCTACGTTAATAACGTTTATTACATTAAATAACTATTGGTGTGACGTTTTAAACTACATAAATACTTTTTGGAGTAGCGCAGACGTTCATCACGTTTAGTAAAGATTAAATGATAGTAAAATAAAGTTGTTTCCCTCTAACAGTTCACAGTAGCCGGCCTGTAAATATATATTTATCATATAATAAAAACAGCCGGCGTCGTGATGACGGCGGCGTCGCTCAGCTCAAGCAGCTGTTTCATTTGCCGTCACACCGCCGTCATTAGAACGATGGGAAATAAATCAATTAGGGTTAATTAATCACACACACACACACACACACACACACACACACACACACACACACACAGACGGATAAACGGCACCACAGCCACGCCTTATCTCTCTCCATTAAGTGATTACGCAACATATTGTGGTTGTGAGTAAGCGCGGCGTGCCTCGCTCTCTTTCCGCGGTTACCTGGACGACAGATGTTAGAAAGCGGCGTGATTAAAAGCACCCGAACCGCGGGACACACCAACGCCGCCTGACACCAGAGCCCCCCATATGTCCCTCTCCCATAATCCGTTCCCACCGTCCGGCCGCGCGGCGTCAAGCTGTTTTTCGGGGGGATTATCTGGACGGATCAGTGGCATGAAGCATATTTAGACACATTTATCTTTAAAAATCATATTAAACGTTTACTTTACTTCTTATAATCTTTATATTTGTACTCTTTGTTGTTTGAAATCAAATTTTGATCCATTTCAGAAACTTTATTTATTGCCATGTTGTTTGTTATTTATTTTATTTGTTGTTTATTTGTTGCAATCGGTGTCCGAATTTCTTGTTATTTAATTATTTCACACTTAATAAATGTCATTCTATTGTCATTTGATTGTATTGTCATTGTATTGTCTCTTTGGGGGTCCAATCAAAAGTGTCTCTCTTATCTAATTAATCATTATTGTTTTACACTTCATAACTTTCATTCTACTGTAATGACAATTATATTGTATTGTCATTACAATGTATTTATTATTCTATTATATTGTCGTATTATTGTGTTGTCATTCTATTTTCTCTTTGGGGATCAATCAAAAGCGTACCTCTTATCTAATTAATCATTATTTCATGACACTTTATAACGGTTACTATATTCTATTTCCATTATATTGTCTCTTTAAGTGTCTCTCTCATCTTGTCATTATTTTATTACACTTAATAATTGTCCTTCTTTTTTCATTATATTGTCAATCTATTGTCTCTCTTATCTCTTGAATCAACAACAGAGTCAAAAGAAGATCGGAGCTAACAACTTATTATGAAAATAAAATTAAGCAATCAAGAGATTATTGACAGAATGCATCACAATTTATCGACCCCCCCCCCCCCCCCCCCCCCCCAAAAAAAAGAAGAAAAACTCTCCCGAACCGTGGGGCCACGGCGCTCCGAGCCTAATTTCCAAAAACAAATCATAAACAAAGAAATTACCACTTCCACAGCTTGTGTGACCTCTCAGTTGGCATCATGCCACGTGTGTGTGTGTGTGTGAGAGAGAGAGAGAGTGTGAGTGTGAGAGTGTGTGTGTGTGTGTGTGTGTGTGTGTGAGAGAGTGTGTGAGTGTGAGAGTGTGTGTGTGTGAGTGTGTGTGTGTGTGTTTGAGTGTGTGTGTGTGTGTATGGCAGACTGGGGGTTTAAATATTAACCAGCCACACATGGCCTCCTCTTCCTCACCAAGACAAACACGTCCGTGGCCAGACGTGCTGCTGCAGGGGGTTTACATTTTAATGCCTTTGTTGGTCCTCCAAAATATGCTTCCATCTCACCCTGGAGGGGGAGGGGGGGGGGGGGCTCCCTTCAGGTCCACAGAGCCAGGTGACGGCTATCAGTTATGGGGGGGGGGGGCTTCATCAGATCCCAGTAGATGTGAGAAAGGAAAACAGACCAGGGAACACCATCTGTAGCCTCGAACGGTAATCTGCTGTGTGGGCTTTGGTGAACGCTTAAGTGGGTGAGGGAGTGAAGGGGGTGAGAGGGTGAGGAAGGGAGGGAGGGAGTAGGGGGGGCATAGTGAGCCCCCTATATGAGGGGAAGATGAGAGAGAAATAACAATGGATCCAAGAAAGAAAGACCAGCTTCCATCGGAGAGGTTTGTGTTCATTTGGGTAACGGTGACATGGATGAATAGTAGATCAATGTATGATGTTTTTTTTTTGCATTTGAACTTGATATATTTTGCCCGATTTAGTAAAAGCTAAAATATAAAAAGAAAATTATTAGCCCCCGCCCCATTCATGTTAAACAGAAGAGTTAACAAAACAGAAAAATAACAACAATAGGAGGAGTATATGAATATCTGTGTTTACCAAGTATTTTAAGCCGGAACGTCAGATGTGATTAAATCATAAATAATCTCTGTAATTAATATTCATCACTTCAGTCCCCCAGTAGGCCGCGCCCCCTTCCTCGTCTCTCACTCGTCACACCCACGTCCAGGAAGTGGGTTCCTCACTTCCTGTTTGTTGCTCGGACAGCTGATGGATCGCAGTTATCGGGAGGTCGAACACATGTTGGACACTAGAGCCGTAGACCCTGTTAGCGCTGGGCTTTCCAAGCGGACATGAACGTCACACGCCCCCCCCCCCCCCCTTCGAACTACAAGCTCATTTTAGGAAACAGCTTTTGAGATGACATCATGGTGAAGGCATCAGCTCACCAGGGTGCAGCACAAAGGCCAGAACCACCAGGCCAGGGCCAGAGCCAGCAGGAGCAGCAGCACCAGGAAGACCACCAACACCACCAGACCGTCAGACTGGGAGGAGGGAACATCACTGTTAGTTTAAATACTACATCTTCTCGCTTGTTCATGTATAGACAGAGTTTTCACAAAATGTTTAATCATGGAAATTTGGTTTAAAGTCATGGAAAGGTCCTGGAGATCCACTGGTCGTCATGTGGATGAACCTGTTCACTGGTCGTCATGTGGATGAACCTGTTCACTGGTCGTCATGTGGATGAACCTGTTCACTGGTCGTCATGTGGATGAACCTGTTCACTGGTCGTCATGTGGATGAACCTGTTCACTGGTCGTCATGTGGATGAACCTGTTCACTGGTCGTCATGTGGATGAACCTGTTCACTGGTCAACATGTAGATGAACCTGTTCACTGGTCATGTGGATGAACCTGTTCACTAGTCGTCATGTGTATGAACCCGTCACAAACAGACTGACAGCGCTTTACTCGCCTGACTATTTGTGGTTAAACGCGGGGGCGTGGCTTATCTCCGTTGCTTTGCTCCGTGGGAAAATATTTTCAAGATATTGAAGATATTTAAACCTTTTTTAATTGACAATTTATTTTCTTTCAGTTCTTTGAAATAAGTTTTTAAAGAAATAATAAATAAAAAACTCTGGAGTTACATTATAGAGATGCTCTTAAAGAGACAGTACATGTGAAGTTTCCTCTCAGACTCACACAGGTGGAGGCGCTGATGGTGTAAGCGCTGGAGATGAAGGACTTCCCGTGGTTCAGGCTGATGAGGACGTCCATCGTCCTGCACAGAGGAAAAGGAACTTTCGTCAGAGTCCATGAACTGAACACTAAACATTCACACACGTCTTTATTCTTTCTTTCACCCCAATAAGAGTCATTTCCTGTCAGGACTTCCTGTTACACAATAAAAGAGATACATTGTAACGACGGGTTCAAACTCTCGTTAACACGGCGTCAGGAGGAGGTGACCTGAGCAGCAGTAACGAGGCTCCTCAACTCCGAGGACTTATTTAGAATACCCTAATGATGCACCGCAATCTCCATATGTCCATTACGCCCGATCCAATTACCACAAGTTTAATGACAAGTCGGGATATGGAACGGAGAGAATGTAACGGGAAGGAGTGTGTGGGGTGTCATGTGTGTGTGTGTGTGTGTGTGTGTGTGTCCGGGGGGGGGGGGGGGGGGGGGGGTAAAAAAATTCATTTGAAAACCCCGAGCCACGAAACAACCACAGCTCTTGTGCTTTGCTTTGGATCCGGCCCGGGGCCACTGGGGGGCCGCCGACTCCCCCGTGGTTCAGAACAGATGAGCAGACCATGTGTCTATGGGGGGAGGCTCCATATTAAAAATGGACTCCTTTTGCGCCTTTTTGGGGAGAGAGTGCGAGTGTGGTGTGGTGGTGGTGGTGGTGGTGGGGGGGGGGGGGGGGCAGGGGGGAGGGGAGTAGACATCTTTAACGCATCCCCCCCACCCACTACCACACATAGTCCAGTTCATCTGCTCCTTCATCTTCAGGAGGTCCAGAGAGCAGGAGGAGGTCTGAGAGGACACAAGTCCACCGGGGACGTCGTTACGAAGTGTTGACCCAAGAATACAATCCCCGTTTCCATATTCTCAAATATTTTTTATGTGACTGAACATTTATAATCTTTTGGAGGATGTATCCTTGTTGCTGTGGAAACAGAACGTCCCTCACCAGAACCGAGGACTCGAACCGCCGACCGACCCGGAAGACAAACCATATCTCTGTCTCTTTGTCTCTCTGTCTCTCTGTCCCTTTGTCTTTCTGTCTCTTCCCTCTGCATCCCGGCCTCGAGTGGCAGAGGTTCTGACGGATACCGGACAAGTTCCAGAGCGCCATTTGTGCAGAGCGGCGTGCTCTCTAACAGACGGGCCAATCACATATAAAGAGGCTTAAACTCAGCACTTCTGAAGCTCGCTTCCTTTTTTGACTCCTTGTCTGGCTCCTCTCCCCTTGGTCCCTTGTTGTCTCTCACCGGGTCGTGGTTTCCTTTACGGCTCTGTCAGAGTGACGTGATGAGTAACTTCAGACCGGCACTGATACTTTACATACAAACATTAATACAAAGATATAAAGGGATTATTTCTTATGTATCGTTTTAAAAAGCCTTCGTATGGATCACAAAATAATTAAAGAGACTTTCAGGCCTTTTTTATTAATAATACTACTACTACTACTACTACTACTACTACTACTACTAATAATAATAATAATAATAATAATAATAATAATAATAATAATAATAATAATGATAATGCATTAAATTCATGAAGCGCTTGTCGAGGTGATCAAAGACCCGTCACATGACATCATTAAACATCCTGGATACCAACCAAACACCCGTTACCTGGAATGTCTTGATGAAAACATCGCTATAAATATATATAAATAAATATGTATATATTTATATATATCAATATATAAACCGGGTCTGTTCAATTACTGATGAGCGCTCCTCTACCTGCTCTGTAAAGCAGGGGGGTGGGGTGTGGGGTGGGGGGGGGGGGGGTCACGACCCCTTCACATATTTATTTAGCCCTCCACGGTTGTTGTGAGAACACCAGGTGAGGACACGCTGCTGCAAGAGTGCCGCCACTTAACCTCTGCAGCACGGCATTGTGGGTCTGCTCATGTGGAGATGCAGAGGGGGGAGCAGCAGATGCCAGAGTCTCAGGCCCGATGCCGCAGCTGTCAGCCCAGATGATGCCTCCGGCCCGAACCGAGGATGCCACCGCGGTTTTCCCGGACACGGGAAGCTGCAGCCGAAACAACGTTCCCCCGGCAACGAATAAATAAACAACAACATGTCGACGGAGCGGTGGAGACTCGAGAAGGCCTCTCTCTGGCGTGCAACGAAACCCGAGGAGGAGAAGGAATGCGAGGTGGAGCGGCGGAGGAACTTCCCCACGTCCTCGCTTCGTCCATCTGCCCGCCACCGCTCATCTGAATTATTTAGACGTGGAGCGTGGAAGAGGGAACGCTCCACATCTGTCCAGGTCCTCTTAGAGCCTCAGCAGATGTGTCGACTCCTCGGCTAACGGGCTAACATGCTAACGGGCTAACGCTGCCGGCAGCCACGAGGTCGTTAAGCGACGGCTTTGTTTATTTTGCCGTCACACACACACACACACACACACACACACACACACACACACACACACACACACACACACATCGACACACAAAGTGCATTCACGCACGCACACACACACACACAGGTGCATTGACAAACACACATCGACACACATAGACAGGTGAATTGACACACGCACACACACATCAACACACTCACATTGACAAACACATACACAGGTGCATTGACACACACAGGTGCATTGATATACACACACACACACACACACACACACACACACACACACTAGTTAAAGTGTTCTTCAAGTTTCGTATCCCTTCAAAATAAAAGCACGACGCTCCTCAGCAGGACAACATGTTGTGGAGAGTTATTATCCGAGGTGAGTTTGTGGACCTCCAGGAGCCGGCAGCACTCCATCATAATAATCATCCACGTTTGATTGGATTGGAGTCAGCGAGGACATTAAAATATGTTGTTGCCGTGGTGACCATGTGCTCTGGGATTATAAGAGACGACCATAACAACCAATAAGCCGTCACACGGGTTTTCACTTAAATCTTTTTCGGGTTTTCTTTGTACAGCTCGTTTCCTTCATTTCTTTAGACGATGTTTACAACGTTGTTCCTCTTTACGCTGACACCGAACGCCTCGTCTCCCGAGGCGACGCTAACATACAGCTCAGCTATAGATTTAGGAGTTTGTTTGTTTGTTTGCACGCTAGGAAATAAATAAATGAAATGTGAAAGAGAACGAGAGGAAACAGACGCGTCTTCATCTACATGTGAGAAATGAAGAGAGGGGAAGTGTGTGTGTGTGTGTGAGAGAGAGTGTGTGTGTGTGAGAGAGTGTGTGTGTGTGTGTGTGTGTGAGAGGGAGAGAGCGAGGGAGTGTGTGAGAGAGGAAAAAGAGGGAGAAGAAAGAGAGAGAGAGGGAGATAGGGAGAGAGAAGAGAGAGGGAGAAGGAGAGAGAAGAGAGAGAGACAGGAAGAGGGCGAGGGAGAGTGTGTGCTTATATATTTAATAAATATATTTAAAACAATTATTTAATAAATATATTTGATAATATATTCATATATAATAATACATTTAATAAAAACATAACTTACTGTCCCACTTCGTGGAGCTTTGGCGCCGGACACAACAAGTAGTCGTTACGCACGACACTCGGCTGGTGATCTACAAAAAACACAGAAGAAGGAGAAGGGGAGGAGAAAAAAGACATTTTTAGGAGGTTAATTACAGCAGCATTGAACCTGTAAACATTATAAAGTATCAATAATGATTTATAAACATATTCATGATGCATTATAATCCGTTTATAGTGTAAATAAAGTTATACAAAATCTTAATAATCCCCAAAGAGTGTTAATTTAAGATATATAATCCATAAAACATCCTTAAATTATGAACTCTGAGGATTCCTTTCAAAATAAAAGACCAGTTAAACTAAAATCCTATTTGTGGTATTGATGTGTGGTTGTGAATGTATACATACATACATACATACATACATATATACATATGTATGTATATATATATATATATATATATACATACATATGTATATTTATATACATATGCATATATTAGTGCTGTCAAAAATAACACGTTAATGCAGATTAACGTAACTACAGGATTAAATTCGCAGAATCAGCATCTGTTGTTGGTCGTCTCTAACCAGCAGCATGTCATTTTGTCTCTACGTGTCGCGTAACTCTTCTCGGGTCTCTGACAGCGGCATGTGCCAAAAAAAGTTACAAGTTACAAAAAAGTACCCCCCCCCCCCCCCCCCCCCCCCTTCTCGTGCGGCAGAGCTCCGGTGCACACTCTCACTAGCACGCAACCCTGTCAACTCTTCTTTGGGAGCACCAAAGACCCATTTCGACCCAGGGAAAAGCCTGATCCATAATATGTGATTAATTAAATTAAACATTTCAAACGTTTCACAGTCCTAGTATATATATAAATATACACATGTAAATATATAGGTATGTACAAATATATATGTATATACGTATATACATATATATATATATATATATATATATATATTTACATTTATTTATAAATATCTGTGAGTGGAGGCTTGGCCCCGGAGCAGCTGCTCCACATATGCGTGGTGGTCTCCGTGATGCCTGTCCATAATCACGAGGTCCCGGTGACATAAACAAGCTGACCTGAGACCAGCAGCAAGACGTCTGCTGACGGACACTTCCTGCTTCCTCACTTACTGAGGGAAGGAAAGACTAAAAAAGTGAATAAATAACTTGTGTTGTCGTTGGCAACCGTCGCTCCCCTTCGAGGGAATCGGGCTCCCGGTGCCAAGAAAACAGTTTAAAATAAAATACACAAACATTTAAAAAGGGATTTTCTCCTCGACGGGAACAGACCGCCGGCTCAAACACGAGAAGCACGTGACCTACTTAGCGCCACCCCCTTCCTGCGGCTCTGATCGTATGGATGGGAGAGCGACTCAGAGATAACAGGGGGCATTGTGGGTAATTACATCAAGCGAAGGCAAGGAAGGAAAAAGAGAACTTTTGGGGGGGGGAATAGTTTATAGTTTATCGGATTCAGGACTTGAAGCCTGGACGAGAAAAGAGGGAGAGGAGAGAGAGGAAGAGAAGGGGAGAGATACAGAGTAAAAGAGGGAGGAGAGAGGAAAGAGAGATGAGAGAGAGGAAAGAGGAGAGAGAGGACAGGGAGAGGGAGAGAAAGGAGAGAGGAGAGACAGGGAGAGAAGGAGAGAGAGAAAGGTGAGAGGGAGAGGGAGGAGAGAGTATGGGGAGAGGGAGATAAAGGAGAGAGGGAGGAGAAGGAGATAAAGGGAGGAGAGGGGGAGAACAAGGAGAGAGGGAGGAGAGAGGAAGAGAGAAAGGGAGGGAGAGCGAGAGTTAGAGAGGAAAAGAGAGAGAGAAAGGGGAAAGACAGAGGAAGAGAGGAGAGAGAGAGCGGAAGAGAGGGCGAGAGAGAGAGAAAAGAGAGGAAAGAGGAGAGGGGAGAGAGAAAGAGGGAAAAGACAGGGATCACTTTGTGGCTCCTCGCTCTCATTCCCGATGCCCCGGAGGCCCCTGAAGGCGTCGTTCCCGATGCCCCGGAGGCCCCTGAAGGCATCGTCCCCTCAGCACTCACTGAAGGTCTGCTGGTCCACGATGAAGCTGCAGACGACGCCCTCGTTGCTGCGGCCGCCGGCGAAGCCGTTCCCCCGGAGCACGATGTCGAAAGACTCTATGGGAGACAGAGCGGGGGAGGGGGGGAGAGGTGAGACCATGTACGGGATGCAGGGGTCAGAGGTCATGAGGGCGGTGGGAGGACCCATGGAGGTACATGGAGGTACAGGATGAGGATGAAGACAACTCTGTGGGTCTCAGGATATTAAATACATGTCTTTACGAGTTTATTAATCAGGTACTCGTCCCCGGGGAGCACCTTGTGTCCTGCAAAGGGATCACGGGATTGTTTTGTTTAAGTTACAACAGTCGTGCAGAATTTATTTAATTCATAAAACAATAATAACTTAGAGGTAGAGACAGAAAAGTAAATAGTTTCAAATAAAATTATATATATATATATTAGGGCTGGGCACGTTAACGCGTTAATCGTGCGTTAACACATCACTTAATTAACGCCAACAATTATTTTATCACGCGTTAACGCAGATTTTATTATTTATTGTATTATTGTAAAAGTGCGTTGCTCACAGGCTTTTATTTTGTAAAAGTCTGCTACTGATTGCTGCGCAACCAGAAAAGAAAGTAATTTGCGGTTTCGACAGAAACAAAGTCGTATGTAGCCACTGCCAAGAGGAATCGTCTCATCACCGGAGTACTTCTAGTCTTAAATTATTTGTTCGTTGAAGTTTTTGCACTCCTCTGAGTGTCACGTCAGGGCAGAGCGTCTCACACTGTTTACGTTTTTAAAACTATGAGTTTTCCGCAAAAATACGGAGCAGAAATGAGTTTAAACTCGTGATGAATCCGGAGGGTTTCCTTCCTCCCGGCTGCTGCTCCGCTCCACAGACACACACAGGAGCCACGTGTCGATGACGCGGCGCGGAAAGAACTCGTCACACTAAACCTTCACCGTGATTGGTCAATCAGTTTTTCTGTCAACATTTACCGAAAAAAACAACCAATGAACGCTCAGTAAATCACAAAGGACCCGCCCACCTCCCAGGTGAGGCTCATTAGCAACCTGTGAGTCAGAGAACCAGAGAACACGAGGAGGACAATGAGCCTCATGATAGAGATGAGATTTTTCTGGAAGGTTTGATGTAGAACAAGTGGGGTTGTGTGTCATATGCAAAAGGCTTTAAAAGGTGAATTTAATTTATTTATTCTTATAAAATGAGCCCAGATACCAGTGACATATTTGAATATCAGTCAGTTACCAAGGCCACTGGTTCTGCTGTCCAATGGGTCTCTAATGCACCTTGTTTTACTAATCTGATGTTTCACTGAAGAAACTATTTATCATTTGATTCAAGATGGCGGCGCGTACGGACGCAGCGGCCCCTCTCTGTCCCGACCATTTGGTGTTTTGTTCCGTTACTAAATGTTTGTGCAAAAGTTCGTCCAAAAAATGTTCGTCTTCGTCTCGTCTGTCCAAGTCGGATCACAAATATAGTCGCCAGGCCCTGTTTACCATCGGCAGGACCAAACTACACTCTGGACGCTGAACAAGCGGAAACACGCGCGGAAATCTCACTCGCGGAAACACTCGCGGAGCACGGATTACTTCACCGGCCTACCATCACACCAACCACACTGGACTCGACTGCCACCCCTCGCCCAGAAAGGAGACGCCGCAAGCGTTGTGAGAGGAAGCAGAAGAGGGGTAAGCGCGGAGGTATCCGGGCTACGCTAGCGGCTAAGCCAACTCGTCCAGCCATACCATCTATTATCATGGCTTATGTGCGATCCTTGGACAATAAAATGGACCACATAAGACTGCTGCAGACGGAGCAGCGAGACGTGAGGAACTGCTGTGTGCTTATCTTTACGGAAACATGGCTAACCGACAACATCCCCGACTCTGCTGTGAGACTGGAGCAGCTAACATGCTACCGAGCGGACAGAGCCCTCGCTGATGGAGGGAAAACTCGCGGCGGCGGAGTATGTGTTTACATCCGGGATGCATGGTGCCGGGACGCGGCCGTGGTATGTAAACACTGCTCACCACTGGCGGAGTTCATGATCGTACGGTGCCGTCCTTTTTATCTGCCGAGGGAATTTACGGCGATTCTACTAGTCGCTGTTTACATCCCCCCGACCTCCAACAACAGCGATAGAAATGCGGCACTTGGCGAACTGTACCGGGCCATCAGCGAACAACAGACGGCCCACCCAGACGGCTTCACCATCTTTGCTGGAGATTTCAACCATGCAAATCTTAAAACTGTCCTTCCCAAACTACATCAGCATGTTGACTTCCCAACAAGAGGAGACAACATTTTGGATCTGGTCTACACAACCCACAAAGGAGCGTACAAGGCCTCCCCCCTCCCCCATAGATCTCTCTGACCACATCACCGTCATGCTAATGCCAGCATACAGACCCAGAGTGAAAGTCTCCAGGCCGGTTCTGAAGCAGGTACGTGTGTGGCCAGAGGGGGCCTCCTGCGCTCTCCAAGACTGCTTTGAAACAACAGACTGGGGAATGTTCAAACAGGCAGCCACATACAGCGACCACACAGACATTGGGGAGTACACGGACACGGTTACTTCCTACATCAGCAAGTGTATCGATGATGTGACCCACGTCAAGACCATCACCACCCGGGCTAACCAGAAGCCGTGTCTAACAGGGGAAGTCCATCGGCTGCTGAGGACCAGGAACAAGGTCTTCAGAGCTGGAAACGAAACGGACCTCAAAACAGCGAGAGCCAACCTGTCCCACGGCATCAGGAAAGCAAAAAGTGCCTACACAAAGAAGATAACCCGGCACTTTAAAGACAGCAGAGACACCCGCAGCCTGTGGAAGGGCATTCAGACCATCACGGACTATAAACCCACGCCACACAGCTGCGACAGCAACATCCCTCTGCTTAACAACCTAAACAGCTTCTTTGCACGGTTTGAAGCACAGAACAGCACTTGTCCACACAAGACTCCGCCCCCTCCCCATGACCAGGTCCTGTGCCTGTCTGCTGCCAGCGTGAAGAGGACTCTCTCATCCATCAACACCCACAAGGCAACAGGTCCAGACAACATCCCTGGTCGTGTGCTGAAGGACTGCGCAGAGGAGCTTAAGGACGTCTTCACGGACGTCTTTAATACTTCTCTGAGACAAGCTGTTGTCCCATCATGCTTCAAGGCAACCACCATCATACCCGTGCCAAAGAAACCCAGTCCGTCCTGCTTCAACGACTATCGTCCAGTGGCACTTACCCCCATAATCATGAAGTGCTTTGAGCGACTCGTCATGTCGCACATCAAATCCATCCTCCCCCCCACCCTGGACCCTTTTCAGTTTGCATACCGTGCCAAACGGTCCACGGAGGATGCAATCTGCTCTGCTCTCCACCCAGCCCTCACCCACCTGGACAAAAAAGACTCCTATGTTAGAATGCTGTTCATAGACTTTAGCTCAGCATTCAACACCATCATTCCACAACAACTCATCTGCAAACTTGACCAGCTGGGGCTCAACACCTCGCTGTGTAACTGGCTGCTGGACTTCCTCAGTGAGAGGCCACAAGCGGTACGTGTCGGCAACAACACCTCGAGCAGCATCACGCTGAGCACAGGGGCCCCTCAGGGCTGCGTGCTCAGTCCTCTGCTCTTCACCCTGCTGACTCACGACTGCAGAACCAGCTACAGCACCAATCACATGGTCAAGTTTGCAGATGACACGACATTGATAGGTCTCATCACCAATGACGATGAGACCCTCTACAGGAGGGAGGTCAACCTTCTGACCACGTGGTGCGGCGTCAATAACCTCCTGCTCAACAACAGCAAGACCAAGGAGATTGTTGTTGACTTCCGGAAAGGCCACACCCACCACCCACCACTGACCATCAACGGTGCGGACATCGAACAGGTCAGCAGCACCAAATTCCTGGGTGTGGACATCAGTGAGGACCTCTCGTGGACAGCCAACACCACATCGCTGGCTAAGAAGGCCCAGAGGCGCCTCTACTTCCTCCGGAAGCTGAGGAAAGCGGGGAGCCCCCCATCCATCATGTGCACCTTCTACCGCGGCACCATCGAGAGCATCCTGACCAACTGCATCACTGTGTGGGGCGGAAGCTGCACAGACCACAGCAGGAGAGCCCTGCAGCGCATAGTGAATGCAGCTGGGAGAATCATGGGTGCCTCACTCCCCCCCTCCCATCGCTGCAGGACATATATAACACCCGCCTCACCCGCAAAGTGACCACCATTGTGAGTGACCCCTGCCACCCCTCACACGGTCTCTTCAGCCTCCTGCCCTCGGGAAGGAGATACCGGAGCCTCCAGGCTCGCACCACCAGGCTGACCAACAGCTTCATCCACCAGGCTGTCCGGAAGCTGAACTCTCTCGTCATCCTCCCACCCCGTCCTCCTTCAGACTCACATGTCTGAATGTTTCCCGTACAATTTATGTTGTCTATATGTTTACATGTTCTTTTACTGTGTTGCACTTTATATTGTTCACGCACTTTATGTTGTCCATGCACTTTATGTTGTCTTTATGTTGTCTATTCACTTTATGTTTATATGTTGCACAATCACTTTATGTTGGACAGAAGAGAAACACAATTTCAATCTTCTGTATGTTTGCACGTATGAAAAATTGACAAATAAAACTGACTTTGACTTTGATCATCCACGATATTAAATCCCTGGCTGGCCCTTTATAGGTAGGAGCCTCTCTGAAAACGCAGCTCTGTGTGAAGGTGTCTTTAACAACAAATACAATTAAACAAGTGTCTAAAACACACGCTGTCTGAAGGGATTACTCGTTCATTTAGAAGATTTAGTCTTTAGAAGACAAAGAAACAATTAATCGTGATTAATCGCAATTAATGAATTTCAAAATGTGCGATTAATTAGTAAAAAAATGTAATCGATTGACAGCCCTACTATATACAAATGCTGATGTTAAGTGTTTGTTTGCACAACAGGTTTTATGGCACTTTAGTTCATATGGCAGAACATTTAAAATAAGGAGTTGACAAACTGCCCTGAAAGTGTTTTCTGGTGTCTCTCTCTAACAGGACAACACATGTTACGGCACGTACATTCATATGGCATGACATTTGAAATAGAAGTGCGCTATACACTAATTTTTAATTTATTATTGGATTTTGGGTATACAACGTGATTAATCGGGGAAATGATGCGATTAAAAATTGTATCATTGTATTGTAATCGTTGCCCAGCCCTAATATATATAATATATATATATATATATATATATATATATATATATATATATATATATATAGGAAAATAAATAGATGAATGAGAAAAAAATATATATATGTATATATATATATATATATATATATATATATATATATATATAAATAAATATATTTATATAAATACTTAAACAGAGGAGGAAGAGGAGGAGGAGGAGGACTCACCGTTCACACAGACACTGGAGGGCTCCACACTCAGGATCTCTGTGCACGAACTCTTTAATATCTGGAGAACGAGAAGAGGAGAAATAATAATAATAACAACAATAATAATAATGAACACATTATCTCCGAGGCCGAGACGATAACCACGCCGAGCCCTCGGCGTGGTTATCGTCTCTGTGGAGTTTACAAAACAGATTAAAGGGTGCGACACCTGAGAGACGTCTCACTCCTCTGGATGCAGCTGCATCGAGGTGTTTATGGGGGAATTATGCCACTCTATTACATCCCTCGCTTTATTACAATAAACTCTGGATCGGGCATTATCATATAAAGAGGCGGAGGCGCCGTTCAATAAATCAACACAAAAAAAGGACAAACTATGCAAATACCAGAACACGGGCGGTTAAAAAAAAGAAAGGGGGGAAATCGTATTAACTGAGAGACACTTGAACCTCTCATCTGATGTCAGGCCAAAACTTTAATCTGAGGAAGGGAGGGGGGGGGTTTACAGCGACCTTATTAAATGTGATGATTTGATATGGAATTGTTAAAAGGTGGAGGAGAAGGGGAGGAGGGAGAGGAGGGGTGGGGTGACAGCTGGGAGGAGAAGGATCTGCTGTTGTTCTTCTGAGCCGCTATCTACCCCGTCTAATTACTAACTTGGCAGCGCTTTGTCAGGGCGGAGGATGAGAAGAGGAAAGAGAAGGAGAAGGAGAAGAAGTAGAAAAAGAAAGAAGAAGAAGAAGAAGAAAAAGAAGAAGAAGAAGAAGAAGAAGAAAGCGGAGAATAAGAAGAAAAAGAAGAAGGAGAAAGAGGAGGAAGGAGGATAAGAGGAGGAGGAGAAGGAGGAAGAAAAACAGGTGAAGGAGGATGAGGAGAAGAAGATGAAGAACAGGAGAAGGAGGAGAATGAGAAGGATGAGAAGAAGGAGGAAGAAGAACAGGTGAAGGAGGATGAGGAGAAGGAAGTGAAGAAGAAGAAGAAGAAGAAGAAGAAGAACGAGAAGAACAAGAGGAAGCAGAAGAATAATATATATATATATATATATATATATATATATATATATATATATATATAGGATAAACCAATTAGAGGATATCTATGTCTAGATGTTTAGAGGATATTTAAAGTGTGTGTTCTCTCTTTCGCTCGACAGTCGTATCGAACAATAATATTGTTTTTGGTGCGTTTCGTTATATCAGGTCACATGATGTATGTATTTATCATGGTTGTGTTTGATGCTGAATATTAAAGAATAAAAGCATTGCTTGTATTAGAGAGGATGACACATGGACTCAATGACCTTATTGCTTAATTGCTTAATTGACTGTGTGTGTGTTAAGCACACACGCACGCAAACACACACACTTACGGAGTTGACGATGCCTTTGAGTGCGTGGAAGCCATCTTTGACAGGAAACACTTGGTCCTTGGTGTCGGCGATCTCGGCGAGCTGTCGGAGACGAGAACACAAAAACAAGCGCCGCACATTTTTAACGGCGCTTTATTTTTCTTTTTGGGGATTTTCGTTCCCGTCTTCACGAGCGAGCGCCGTCTCTTTATACCGCGGAACGAAGGAGACGCAGCAGATGGCGCGACGTTGGCAAACACTTAAATAAATATCACTGCAACGCAAAACTGGAAGCGATGTTGCCTTTTGTGTTGTTGTTTACTTAATAAGAGCTCGTGGTTACCAATGGTTACGAGGGACGATCCGCCACGTTGGACGGAGCGACGCCAACTTCGGAGCAACCGGCGAGTTGAAGGAGGAGTCGGCTTCTTTGGGGATTGCTCGACCCTTGATTTCATCTGATATTTGTCAAGACACATCTGATGGAAATACACTTTTTTCAATTTTAAACAATAAAATATATTTTATTTTAATCAATATGTATTAGATGAAAGCAAGGAGAGGTTCCATAAGCAACAGGTTCCTTCTTGGGCCAGAGAAATGAGACCAGCTGTTTTTAATTAATCCTGAAACATAAACATTAAGTTTACATAAAGTCCTTGTTAAACGTTATTATTAGAGAATTCACAACGTGTCTTTTTAACCAACTAATTAACTAAAGCAGAACTTTTACATTTCACAATGTTCATTGTTGACTTCTTTTTTTTTTGTATTTATACTTTTGTCTTTTACTTCAATTTACTTTTCTTATCTTTTAGCGATTACGGTCACACGGTCTACAGTGTGGCAGATTCACCGTCACTTACATCTTTATAGGAAAAAGGAAATTAGTGTTGGATTTTTACTTTTTATTGCAGGAAATAAGCTGAGTGGCGAAAAAAGGTTTAAGAGATTTACACGTTTTGTTCTGCGAGATAATTTCAACAAATAAAAAACATTGTTATCGTAAGAACGTTTAGGAGTCTCTTTCTTTCTCTTTTTTTAACCGTAAAATAGTTCTATAATACTAATAATATATAATATACATGTTCCCAGGGCTCTCAAGTGTCACGCATTGAGTGCAAGACTCCCGCATTTCGGTCTTATATCACGCACTCCCGCCACACATCATATTTCTCACGCTGAAAAAAACTCTCGGCTATTTAATGTTTTAATGTGCCGCCGCGCTGCCCTTACCGTGGAGAAATCAAGCGCTCCCTTAGAGTTCTGCTGTGAGGTGCCACTTATCAGCCAATCAATCATCTGATGGATATGTCTCACGTTTGCCTGTCTTCAAAACTTGAGAGCCCTGTGTTCCTCCGTCCTTTTTGGGCGAAGCGAAGACGATTTGTATGGAACTGAAACGCGGCGATGAACATCTGAAACGCGGCGATGAACATCTGAAACGCTGCGAAGAACATCTGAAATGCGGCGACGAACATCTGAAACGCGGCGACGAACATCTGAAACGCGGCGACGAACATCTGAAACGCGGCGATGAACATCTGAAACGCTGCGAAGAACATCTGAAACGCTGCGAAGAACATCTGAAATGCGGCGACGAATATCTGAAACGCGGCGATGAACATCTGAAACGCGGCGACGAACATCTGAAACGCGGCGACGAACGTCTGAAACGCGGCGACGAACATCTGAAACGCGGCGACGAACATCTGAAACGCGGCGACGAACATCTGAAACACGGCGAAGAACATCTGAAACGCGGCGAAGAACATCTGAAACGCGGCGAAGAACATCTGAAACGCGGCGAAGAACATCTGAAACGCGGCGAAGAACATCTGAAACGCGGCGAAGAACATCTGAAACGCGGCTCCCGGGCGGCTTAACGACAGCGGCGCTCTTAAGCTTGAGGACGTGGTTTAACCTTTTCTGACACGCTTCAAACGTCGCTCGCCGCTCGGCTGTGAATTCGCTCAGCACACGTCGGGCGACAGGCGGCGGGTTTAAAACGGAGGATTTTCTTACCTGCTGCTCGTCGAAGTCCTTGATGCCCACGCAGTAAACACGGGCGCCGAATCTCCTCGCCTCATCAGCCTGCAGGTGGAAAGAAAAGAAAATAGTAATTTTAGACTCGTAGGACGTGTAGGCACCAGAATAATCAACGATAAATACATGTATTCATAAATACGTGTTTAATTAAATAAATAAATACAATATTTAATAATACAATATTATAAGATTTAAAAAATAATAATAATAATGTGTTTAATTAAATTGGTAAAAATTATATTTTTATATTTATGCTTTGCCGGCTAAATTAACAAAATATTTTAAAGAAAATAAAATTAGAATATATGAAGACTCGCAGGACGTCTAGACACCGGAACAATCAAAGATAAATAAATGTATTCATAAATATGTGTTTAATACAATAAAATAAATAATAATTACATTTTTTTTATGCTTCGCTCTCAAAATTAACAGAATATTTTTTAAAGAAAAAGTAAAGTTACGCTTCGCTCTCCATTTACATGAAAAAAAAATTAAAAAGAGAATTAAAAGAATATTATACTACGCTCTCAAAATACACACAATATTTGTTATAATTTAAGACAATAATAAATGTAGACTTAATAAATAAGTGTTTAATTAAATACATTTATTTTTTGGACCTCGCAAAATTAACAGAATATTTTTTATCATTTTTAAAAGCTGAGGAATAAATAATAATTGTATTTTCCTAACTAAATTAATTCACCTCCTTCACCGTGAGCTCGTGGACGTAAACCTCGAGTTTTCCGTCCGTCAGCGCCAGGATGATGCTGGAGGTCGTAGTGGTCTGCCTCTGGATCTGAACCGAGGCCTGCAGGTGGGGGGGGCGACAACAACAACAAACCGTCTCAATGCTGTGGAGCGCTCAGCTGCAGTACTGTGATGTCACCACTGAGGATAAACTGACCTCCTTTATGCCCTCGTGCATGTACGTCTCCCCGGCTGGTTTCACCTCCCGTAAACGCTGCAGACCTTCTTCTATCTCAGACCTTACACACACCGCATATATATTATGAGTAACTTATAATACAATGATAATGAAGTATTACAAATATGAAAATTATAATACATAATTTAATTATAAATAAGTGCCATTTCATACTATGTTCATAATTGGGTATTTTCATCACAATGAGGCAACAATCACATCCTGATGATTCTTAAGGTACAGTAACGGTGAAGTGAATCAATAGAGCCCCGAAGGTTCTTAAAGATACAGTAAGCGTCAAATGAATCAAAAGAGACCATGAGGCATCTTAAAGGTACAGTAACCATCAAGTGAATACCGCAACGCTTCTTAAGGTATAGTAACCATCAGGTGAATCGAGTCCCTGAGGCTTCTTAAAGGTACAGTAACCGATGTCCGTCAAGAAAATGGTGTGTTCCTTCCTACCTGTCTCCAGTCAGAGGCAGCAGGACTTTGGCCTGCGCCGAGAACACGATGAACGAGACTCTCATTCTGGGGCTGAAGGGGAGAAAAAAAGAAAAGAAAGCGGTTAATTTCTATAACTTATTTATGTTTTTTTATTATTTTGACAGCGAAGGTTTATTCAGTTTCTTTGCAGCCAATGAGAAATGTCTCTTTCAATTCAGATCCTCTTCTTCCTCCCTCCATTAAAATCATCTCTTCCTCCTCTTCCTCCTCTTCTTCATCAAACACCCACACACACAGTAAAAATGACTGGTGGCTATTCAACGAATATTAGTGTTGGACTTCGAGCAGCTTCTTGAGGGACTCGAGGAAGTGATTAATCCATTCAGACAGGAAGCATGTTGAGCATGATGAGTCACACACACACACACACACAAATACAGTGTACCTGTGACTGTTTAAAGGTGTGAACGGATGCGTCTTTGACAGTTTTCTCACGTTTCCGCCTCGTAAAAATAGTCTTTTTTTAAAGAGAATCAACATGCTTGAAAAATTGAAAACCGGCTTGTGTTAATTTATTTAGTGCAAAAGAAAAAAAATGTTTAATCCCCCCAATACTTTGTGCAATTGTAATGAAGTGAACATTTAAGGATCAGTGATTAAATAGCGTCGTCATGGAGATGAGGTTAACGGCCATGCAAAAATTCATTATACACACGATTTGAATTAAGGAATTATGACTTGCACACAAGGTTTACACGAAAATGTATGCAGTTTAGTTTTGTTATCCACAATAAAACTATACATGTATTCAACATTTCAATATTGATACTGAATGTCAGGCCACTGGTGATTTTACTAAATAATCAAACGAGACTGACACAATAATGTGATTATAACGACTTACTAGGTTAATAATAGACACACATGTATATCCCCAAAAACCTTAATTATAACGGTTTCTCTCGTCTACGCAGCGTTAAAATAAATACCAAAATTAATACAAAAATTAATACAAAGTAATGGCTTGATTGCGAGAAAAAAGCAGGATCTTTATCAAAAAATATCAAAAGAAATTAAAGTCAATTAAAGAAAATACGTCAATCCACCGTAAAAAAAAATATAGGGTGTAAAACGTGCTGTAGTGAATCAGAAGAAGAAGAAGAAGAAGAAGAAGAAGAAGAAGAAGAAGAAGAAGAAGAAGAAGAAGAAGAAGAAGAAGAAGAAGAAGAAGAAGAAGAAGAAGAAGAAGAAGAAGAAGAAGAAGAAGAAGAAGAAGAAGAAGAAGAAGAAGAAGAAGAAGAAGAAGAAGAAGAAGAAGAAGAAGAAGAAGAAGAAGAAGAAGAAGAAGAAGAAGAAGAAGAAGAAGAAGAAGAAGAAGAAGAAGAAGAAGAAGAAGAAGAAGAAGAAGAAGAAGAAGAAGAAGAAGAAGAAGAAGAAGAAGAAGAAGAAGAAGAAGAAGAAGAAGAAGAAGAAGAAGAAGAAGAAGAAGAAGAAGAAGAAGAAAGTAACCCGAGTCACAGATGACAAATCGTGGGCGGCGTTTAGCGGTGGCGAGCCGCTGAAAAGGGGGGGGACGCTCGCCATCGTATGCGACACCGCCGATGTAGGGGATGCCAAGGACATATCGTAGGGTGGTGGTGGTGGTGGTGGTGGGGGGGGGGGGGGGGGGGGGGAGTCCAGTTCGCTCCACATGGCGCGACAGAAGCAGAGTGAACATTGTTTAGCAGATTGTCCTCGTCGCCTTCCAGTGTGCTTTTGCTTTACTGTACATATTCTGCTGTGTGTGTGTGTGTGTGTGTGTGTGTGTGTGTGCAAAACACACACACACACCCCGGTGCAAATGGCCATTCTCACAGCCCAGAAGAGCTGCTCCTCTCTGCCACCCACTCCCACCTGGTGCCTTTTGCTATTTTCCTTCAACCAAACCACTCGGTTCTGGCGGAGGTCGCCGCCGTCTGTCCTCTGCTGGCAGGCGGCGGCGTTACGCAAGACCAAGCGTTTACAGGCGGGTTGTTTATTTATTTATCAATTTATGTGCAAAAAAAAGGACGTAGTGGATTTTGCTAATTGATAGCGGTAGGGTCTTTAATTATAGCCGCGTGTCAGCTGATGCCATTACAAGTGATAAGTAAAACAAAAGGTATCTTGCTCTGTCGGCCAATCACGTTGCTTGGTTTTCATTCATTCATTAACAGTTGAATAATACTTTATTTTGCTTTATTGTACTTCGTATTGCAATTCTGTGCATCGCCGTTAAATGCTCGGAGTTCGTCTCACCTCACAAATCTGTCGGTGAGGTTCTTCACGAACGAGTAGATCTCGACCCAGTTGGAGGAGACGCTGCCGGACCTGAAAACACACAAACACACAAACACACAAACACACAAACACACAAACACACAAAGAGTCAGTGTGCGGCAGCAGATTGTGTGCCGGGGAGTCGGATACTGTTCGCTGTTGGACATTCACACCGGCCACGTGCTGGAGACGGTTTGTGCCGATAAGTCCTCGTTCCGCGGCAGCTGGTCTCATTTCTTTTCTTTTTTTTTGCTAATGGAAACACTTCCACTCGCAGAACAGAGGGCGCAAATAAAGAATAAAGAAGATTTTAGTGACGCCGAAAAATAATGAATCTCAATGCCGAAAAAGAGCCATTTTGCATCCCGTAAAGCAGGGAGGTCAAACTCATTCAGCATCATGGCCGCCCTCAAAGGGTTGTAACTGAAACATGTAAACTACTCAAATATATAGCAAATAACTCTTTGCGTTATATTAGCGTTTATTTCAGCGTAGAAATATTATAACGTCAAATTTGAAACCTTTAAAATAAAAGCACATGATATTTGTCTTACATTTCTGGAAGAAAAGGTGATCAGATGTCTTTCAAGCTGTCAGGGGCCACAGAAGATGACGTGGCGGGTCAGATACGGCCCGCGGGCCTTGTGTTTGTGTCATACTCTTGTCGACTAATGAACAGGGTTCATCCACATGACCAATGAACAGGATATTCCTGCAGGAGGGAGCTCGGCTCTCGGTTAAAATAAAGTTCGGAGACATTAAAGGTGTCATCACGCGAAAAAGAAAAAAAAGTTCACTGGAAAGAGAGAAGAAGGAAACGAAGAAGCCAACAGTGATGCGTTCATGAACTCGGACAGAAACGCCATCGCTGTGAAGCAACGCTGCACGACTCACTGACACCACGATCTGAGCCTCATCAGGACAAACAGGAAGGGGAGGAGCTTCATCCTGCAGGAGAGTAAACTTCCCCTCAGAGAGACGAGCTATTCTTCACAGCGGAGCTTTTTGCTGAACGCTAGGTTTTAGCGTAGCATTTGTAAATCATACAAACTTGAGCCAATGAGCTCTGTCATCGTCAGTTTAGACATTTTTAAAACGAGGGTGGGGTAGTTTTCTAAAAAGAATCGGGTCAGAGAAACTCAACGCGTCTCCAAGCCGGGGAAGGACGGTGTTGAACTCCCCGTAACTCATCGGAGGCGTCGACAGCGTTGCGAAAGGCGCAGGAAGTTTCCAAACGGTGACGCAACGTGTTCTTTGCAGGTGTTGCACGAGACTCTCGAGCGGCGTTGAAGACCTTTGTTGAAACTTAAGGAGTCCAAAGGTCACTAGGTCACGTAGAAAGATAAACAGAGAAAAACTTGTTATTCGTCTAAATCAGACAAAACTGAGCCGATTCTTATGAAACTTGGTGGGATGATTGGTCATGACCCAAGGAACAATCGATTAGTTTTTGGGAGTGATTGGGCCAAAGGTCAAGGTCAAGAAAAGGTGAAAAACGTACATTTGCGATATCTCGGTTAATTGGCATCCGAGTTGCGTGAAACTAGTGCCAAATTGTTCATAATTCAATCTTGTGATATGCGAAGGTATGCGCTCTACCGAGTGCCCATTCCAGTTAAATATGCATTGACACCCA
Organism: Liparis tanakae; assembly: GCA_036178185.1. Taxonomy (NCBI): domain Eukaryota; kingdom Metazoa; phylum Chordata; class Actinopteri; order Perciformes; family Liparidae; genus Liparis; species Liparis tanakae. Next base: position 13,289,994 of record CM070094.1, read on the forward strand.
ACACTAGAACTATGGGGGTCACCATGTCGGGGTCACAGAATATAACAGGTCACAGAACCCCCCCCCCCACACACACACACACACACACACACACACACACACACACCTCCTTTCCCTTTCTCTTTCTCTCTTTCTCTCTCTCTCCCTCTCTCTCTCTCTCTTACTTACTTGTCCAGGACAAAGTACAGGTCGTAGGCCCCGCGGCAGGACGCCTCCTCCGCCCAGCAGGTCGAGGCCAGCAGCCCCCCCACGAGCACCACGGCCACCGCGACCGGAGTCCAGCGACTCCTCCCGGAGAACAGGTCCCCCTCCGTGGGCAGACGACGTGACAACTTCTCCAACATAGTTTATTTTTTGTAGAAAAATAAATAAATATAACAAAAATATATATATATATGTGTGTCCTTTTTGTTTGTTTAAAAGAGCTTCACAGTGTGGCGCGCGCACCCCGGAGCTGCATGTCAAAAAGTCTTCCTCCGTGCACGAGACGACCGAGTTTATATATATATATAAAGAAAACCGACGTCACCGACCGTGGAGTGTCATCATCATCCTCCTGACTCACCCTTCGCTCACTCCACATTCCTCACGAAGAGTGAGACCTCGGGCTCCTCACGCGCACTCCTTTTTGGGGGCTTGTAGGGTTGAAATCAGTGCGAACTAGGAAAAGTTCTCCGGGCTACAAAAGTAGCCGTTTCACAGAAGAGGAAAGAAAGTTAGGCCGCGTTCAAGTGCTCACTAAAAAGCTCGGGATTCCAAGTTCTGCCAGAGTGACTTTTTTTTAACACAGTTGGAAATAATGAAAGAAAGAAAGTTAGTTTTATTGAACAAATACACTGGGCTCATTTAACAGTAGAATATAGATAATAAAATATATCGTTATCAAGATAATATATATATATATATATATATATATATATATATATATATATATATATATATATATATATATATATATTAGGGAGCAAAATATATATATATGTATTATTTTATTTGTTTTAGTATTTTAACTATTGTAACCTTTTACTTAAAGGGACAGTTTTCTCCCTAATATATATATATATATATATATATTATTTTTTTATTTTTTATTTAATTTTTTTAAATATTTTAATAATAATAATATTTTAATAAAAAAAGGATATATAATTGTATTTTTTTTAACTATTATAACATTTTACTTAAAGGTACATGTTGCTCCCTATTATATATATATATATATATATATATATATATATACAGTATATACATCCATATTATTTTAAAGAAATATCTTAATAAAACATCTATAGATATATTAGCGAGCAAAATATATGAATATATATATATGTGTGTGTATATATATATATTTTTATATATATATATATATATATATATATATATATATATATATATATATATATATATATATATATATATATATATATATATAAAAGGACATTAACAACACTACAGGTGCGTGGAGTAAAACCTTTGAGGCATTTAAATAACTCTAACTTTTAGTTAATTGGTGAGAAATCATACATTTCATGGGTGCAAATAGACAAAGTAAGATAAAAAACTTCAAATGTATATTTCTAAATGTTTAATAACAAGTAATGGAAACAAAATGGAAACTTTTCAGAGGGACAATATAAGTGATAAATTCACGTTTTTTAAGCAGCTTCTTTTGGTTGTGATATAGTCTGACTACTGGGTTTCATAAAAAGGTCAAACAAAGGTGTTGATCGGATCTTTCCTACTGCACTTTAATGCCTCGTCAGTTTTCAGCTTAGTGCGCATGTGGGAGATGACCCCAGCTGTTGGACTTCTGCAGAGGCGGATGTCGCGGTGCAAACACACCCAATAACATATGTGTCATTGATTAATAGTGTTGCACTATTAGTTTAATAGTTTTTTCTTCTTCTTCACTGTTGACGAGTAAGGCACTGCCTGTGTAGGGGGTCGGTGGTTTGATTCCTAACAAGTGAATGTTTACATCTTTTATTTTATTATACTTTATTTGTATTTATTATTTTTAATAATTCATGCGAAAAAATGTATACAAAATTAAAAATATGAATATATATCTAAATATTTAAAATATATAAATATATTTTTTAAATGTATATATCATTTCCTTAAACATAAAACAGCATTTCTATTTGTTTGTTTATGTTTATATATATATATATATATATATATATATATATATATATATATATATATATATATATATATATATATATAAATGTGCCATTTTAGCTGAAAAACATTTCTTTCTCTGTTTCCTTTTGCTTTCTTTTTTCCATTTCTTTTGTGATGACTCTCATAGATAACAGGGGGGGGGGCTTTATGTTTAACATTTTAATTAAAGTTGCCTCTATATTCTCCACACCTTGGCGGGTTCAGACGAGCCTTCCTTAAAAAAAGAAATCCTGGAAACGGATGATGACAAATGTCCCGCGCAGTCGTCACACACATTGACTCGAGATAAGTAATTACGTTGCGTAACTCCTTAACGCTAATGACTCCTTTCCTCATCTCGTGTTTTTATTTTATTTTTTACGACATGCAGGAAATTCCAGACGTCTCTTGTTTGAACAAGGTGTGTGTGCAGCTTCAGGCACTGGTATTATGTGAAAAGCACCACAGCTGCTGCTAGAGCTCTACCTGGTTCACCTGCGACGAATGCTCTCAATAAAAAAGGGTGTTAGGCATTTATTGTGATTTCTATAACACACTTTGGTGTTGAAAAACTCTGTATTTGCTGATTTTACAAGGGATGTGAAATAACGTGTCCCCATCTGTTATTTCGTGCCTTTTCCCGATAAAGCGTTCCGTTTCCACGCGGTCTTTTCAAAGGGAACTTCTTTCTTCATGGGGACGCCACTCAAGTTAGATTTCGACGCCAGAACAACTTGGTTAGGTCGAGGAAAAGATCAAAATAACTTTATAGGAGTGGCGTAAAGTTACGAGGAGTAGTAGCGTGACGAATGAACTGACGTTGACTTGGTGCTCATGGGTAAAGGTCCAGTGTTTGTTTGAAACCTGACTCCGCTGCAGGTATTTGAGGCCTGTATCATTCCTGGCTCATGATTACGTATAGATGGATTTATTAATTCATTGCAACGCATTAAATTCAGGTAGGTGAGCCCTCTTAATTTATTTGGATTCAGCGAGAGCTGCTGCCCGTAAACTTGGAGGCAACCGACAGTCTTTTCTAATGATTAATTTATTATAATATTATTTTTAATACGTTCTGTTTAATTTAGTGCCCTTTATCAACTGAAGTGTCCTTTTTTATTTTTAACAGCTTAACAATTTGCAAATTCGCCCAAATTCCGACTACATTGTGAAATGTTTTTTTCGTGATCTCCTAACAAACGTTCCACCATTCATTAAGCAACAACATAATAATAAATTTTAATATTTTTGCACATTTCGCCCACAACAGAGTTGATTTGTGACAAATCGAACCAGACATTGTACATTTCATGCAAACATTGAGATTATATAGTAATAATAATAATTAACAACCTCCCTTACAGGCTAATGTTTGGCTATTGCATTCATAATAAATATATAACATCAGGACCTGGATGTCAGTCGATACGCTCAGTTAATGTAATCTCTCAACTATTTACGGTACTAATTCGGTAAGTTATCTTGCGACACTTGTCATGAGAAGCTATTGAAGTATTGAAAGTGGAAATATGGAATATAACTGCGATTTTATTTAAATCCCGGAGCTCTTATTTAGTTCTTCTTTCAGTAAAACCACTAAAACTAAAACACAATTAATAAGGAGCGTTGCTTTCTTTTGTTTTGGCCTACGCTCGTGTAAAGTGGCGCTGTCACACAACTCCATATCAGTGGAGGTAATTACCGCTAACACACCTCATCAAATCCGAATAGTCGAGAGAACGGCGACACGCGAGTGTAATTATCTGGCAAATCAAAGTATAATTAGATTTTAATTAGAATGTTAATTCTCTTGCACGCCGTTTGGTTTCAGTGTATGCTCCGTGACTCGGTGTATCCTGAGCAGCGCTCCATAAAAACAAAAGGGAACAAGGGAAGATAAAAAACACAAATATGTATTCTCTATTGTTTGGGAAAATCTGCAGCTTGAGAAAACCGTTGCAGTACGTTGATTCGTCACGGGGCTTTTTAAGCTGCAGGAGAAATCAAAAGTGACAGTTAAAACAACAACTTTAATTTAGGGACGCAGCATAGCGCGGAAGCTAATTCACCGAATGAAGCCGTGACAAAAACGACAAACACGTAGCTCTGTTTCGAGAAAACAAAACAAAATTAAGTTTTCCGATAACAATTTACGCACAAACAATCCAAGAATGAAGGGATTCTTTTTTTTAAGAGATCCATAGAAAACCTCTTGACCTCTTTCTTTAAAGCCCCACTATGTAGTTTTTCCCCTGTAGCGCCCCTTTAGGTATTTAACGTTTTAAGATTTTGTAGCTGCCCGGTCGCAGCCGGTAGTACCCGGATGTACTTCGACCTGCTTTCTGGCAGTGATTATGCAATGTCATATAGCAGGGCTTTCAAGCCTCACGCATTGAGCTTGAGACTCACACATTTCGGTCTTAACTCACGCACTCCCGCCACACATCGTATTTCTCACGCTTAAAAAAACTTGCGGCTATTCAATGTTTTAATGTGCTGATTATAGTATTGTGTCCTTATCTTACTGATTTTATCTGAACCCCACCAGACCCATATGGCTTAAATATAATTTTTTTTTAAGTTTTGATGTTTTTTTTTCTCGTTTAATTGAGCAAGTCCCTTTAGCCTAGTTAGCATAAAGACTGCAATCAGGGGGAAACTGCTAGCCTGTATTCCAACAACTTAAAATATATCTGCCTTGCTTATGGTATTCATGAGACTGTGTTTAGTTACCCATTAGCTTGTGAAGTTGAACAATTTCCCACTCAGAATGCCGGCCTTCATTTTTAAGTCTGCACACTTAGAGCTAACAGTGCTAACGGTGCTAACGGGGACAACTACAGAGAAAATGCTGACAGAGCTAACGGTGCCAATTTTGTATATCTTGAAATACATGATTTTCCACTGATGATGGTGGATGACCGTTTGTTCCTGCTACCAGTGTTATGCTATGCTAATATAGCATTAACAGTGCTATGTTCTTCTTTGTTAGGGCGTGCTGTGAACATTAGCCACATGTTAAGGTTCTATTGTTAACGAGGCATGTCTAACATAAATAAGCCCTTAAAAAATATTCAACGCCTTTATATAGACATTTTGTCCACTCGACCATCTTCAGCTTTAAGACAAGGAGCCGCAAACGAGACTAAACCAAGACAACCACATTACTTTTATTTCATTTTTTGTCTGATATTCTAATTATCAAGCTGACGCTAATTTCTGGAGGAGGATAATTGAGCAGGTGTCGCAAGCTTTTTCCTCCATCTCCTCATTTTATAATTCTCCTTCCTCAGATTCAAAGTGGGCTGTTGATCATAGTGATGATGAACCGCTCAGTACATTTGAAATCACTTATATCCACATTTCAAAGCAGTGACCACACAGTAGGTGTTCTGCTTTATTGTGAAAAGCCAATGGATCCTGATCCAGCCTCTGCTCTCTGTGACTCACTGTATTTAAAGGCACAGTAAATATATTTTTACTGATCTGCAGATCGGACACTGAACTTTGTCCTCTAAAAAGTCTTTCAAGTTAAAACTGCTGCAGGTAGATGATGCTTCATCAGGAAGAAGAAAAAACCTCGTTATCGATAATTGGAGAGGCGTCAAAAAATCGGAGCACCTCAAGAAAACCAACCAAAGAAATATTAGTCACAATTGAGCCCTAATGGCGTCCATAACTCACGATTACCTTAATAACTGTTGTTTTAGCTTGTTTTTCCTCCTTTGAGAAAGCGTTGTTTGTCACTAATGGCATCTTAAGTTGAAATTGAGTGCCTTGCCCGCAAGTAAACAGCATCTATCAATCACGACTCAGGGCCAAGAGTCAGAGTACGCCAAAGCCAAACGTGTGTGTGTGTGTGTTTGTGTGTATGTGTGTGTGAAATGAGTAGAGTGTGTGTGGGACTCAGACGTGTGTGAATGGTGATTTTGCACACAGTGACTTCAACTAGCTGACATGGAAACTCAACACCAGCTCCGTCCGTTACGCAGACATGTTGGAACATCTCCAATTGGATGTAAGATACAAAGGATTACATTTGTTGTTGTGGTTTGTCCATTTGGGCAGCTACATGTGATGTAGTCATCGTGTTTGATGCTGCTAGTTTCATTGCGATTCTACATTACTTAATTTTAATACTCGTATAGCTTTTTTTTGCGGGTACGTATTGTGTTTTATCCTTATTTATTCTCTTTTAAATATGCACCGACTGAACAACGCCATTAACAAGTCGCACATTATGAAGACTAAAGTTGTATTTTCAAATGGCTTGCAGTTGCACAGGGTAACTTTTCCGGTTTGGACATTTAAATTACCCAGATGTCATGTAACCAGAGATCAAAAGGAAAAATTCAGAGGCTATGTTGCTTCTTCTGAGCATTACAGGCAGATAAACTAATGGAAAGAAAACAGTGACACTCTAAACTCGTCATATGACCGTTATATTTTATTTCATGGGACGGAACTACTTGTTTAAGTTTAGGAAAAAAAACATGGTTTGGTTTCAAATGAGTACTTTTGCAAAGTACTTAATGTACGAGAGCTAGATGTACGTTACATCGTTATTATACAAATATATTTACGTACCTAACATTAAGGAGCAGCGTGTGGAATATAATGACATCTAGTTGTGAGGTTGTAGATTGCATCCAACGGTATTACTCCTCTGCTTAGTGTGTACAAATAGTAGAGAAAATCGTTTTATTCTTTCCGGGCCACCGTAGTAACGGGGCAGAGGACCTGCTCCCTCTGTAGCTATGAAGGGCTCATTGTAAGATAGCGCAATTACATAATTCTTAGTTTCCAATTCGTTTACTTCTAATACATCTTCGTAAAATCAGCAAATCATACACAGCAAAAATAAGTCAGGCTGTACAGAAGTCTATGCTTCATGTGGTAAAGCTGCATTCTCTCGCCTTAACCACCAGGCGTCGACTCCTCTTGTTGTATAAAAGTCTATGCTTCATGTGTTAAAGCTGCATTCTCTCTCCAGACCACCAGGGGGCGACACTTCTGGTTGTATAGAAGTCTATGCTTAATGTGTTAAAGCTGCACTATCTCTTCTGACCATCAGGAGTCAACTCCTCTGGTTGTATTAAAGTCTACGCTTCACGTGTTAAAGCTGCATTCTCTCTTCTGACCACCAGGGGGCGACTCTTCAATCTAAAAAAAATTCACAGTATTATCACAATAACGCTGACTTCCTCCTCTTGCGCCCCTCGTAATTTCTCCGGCCACTGTACTTACAGATTAGAGTTATGTTTTGTAGCGCTCCACGTGTCAAACTATAAACCGTCATCATAAAGACGTCAGCGAGGTCATTGCCAACTCCTCGCCGACTCCTCGGAGGAAGACGTCAGCGCTGAGGGAGACGGGTCCGGGCGGCCAGGCGACGTCCACATAATGAAACAAATCCACGTTTGAGCCTCTTGGCGTCTCCCGGTAATTGTTCTTGATTCCCCCTTTGTGTTTCACGCACCACTCCCCCCTCCCCCACACACATCAGGCGTATGAAGTCGTGCTCACTCGGCCTATCAGTGACAGCAGAGTTCAGTGATTAACAAATTAAGGATCTTCTTCGCCTTAATCTGTCTCGAGGCTCCAGCGGAAAACACGTTTGGCAGTGATAGCCGACTCCTGCGTTTAATTGGATTAGAGGACGGATGAGGATGAAATACACTCCCTGGACGGGGCCGGATGAAAACAGGTGACGGAGACAGTTCGAGAGTTTTTACCTCTTCGGCTTCTTTCGCAAGAGTAAGTTGGAACGCCTGCTTGAGGACGGATGGATTCATTTGAGGGACCAGATTAATGTCTAAGTGTGAACACACAAGGGTAGTTTCATGCCGAGCAGTGGGGATGGGGTGGCTCTTCACTGAAGTTTAGTTAGTCGAAGATGATGGGATAGTTTAGACCAGTGGTCACCAACCTTTTTGAGCCCAAGATCTCTGACCTCCGCCTTCATGACCGGCAAGATCTACCTATTGAGGCGTTGAGAGAAAACAACTCTCCAGACTGGACTTACAACTTTTTATTTGGCCTAATTAATCGACCGGTCGATCGCGATCGACGGGTTGGCGACCACTGGTTTAGACTCTCCTTTCGTATCTTTTAAATTGAAATACTTTAATAATGCTTAGTTGGGCAATCTATCACTTTAATGAAGTATAAGCACACTATGACTCAGTAAACCCTTAGCTAAGCCCCGCCCCCTGTTAGAGTTACAATTCTAAGGAGCCCACACCGTCACTAACTGTAGTTTGAAGACGTTTTGAAGATCTGCCCTGAGTGAGAATATGTTACAAAGAACCCAGAGAGGATCATAAAACACGTCTTTGAGAAGTAGAACGTAGAGTTTCTCAGCTTTGTGGTTCTTGAACTTTTAAGTTCCTCTATTTCCAGTATTGTTACAAAGCACACGTAGACGAGAAATATCAAGACAACAAGCTCCATTGAGCAACGCGTGACCTTTATCGACCTCTATTGGCAAACAGTCTACAACCACCAGAGGAACTAGAATATATACAACCAGAGGAGTCGCCCCCTGTGGGTCAGGAGAGAGAATGCAGCTCTAACACATGACTCATAGACTTCTATACAACCAGAACAAGGAGTCGCCCCCTGGTGGTCAGGAGAGATAATGCAGCTTTAACACATGAAGTATAGAGTTTCCCTCTTTAAGTCAAGATTAAACGGCAAAGAAATGTTCCGGCATTTGACTCTTAGAATTTCTTTAAAGCAGACAATGGAAAATGAAAATAAAGAGAAGGTGTGTGTGCGTTTGAACGGGTGCATAAGAGGCGGAGGAGGAACGTGGACGAGGCTCCGCGGTAGCTGTTGCTTCACATGTCAGGATGCGGCGGCGCTGAACTCTGACGGGGGCTGATTGGTGGGCGCCCCCCTACCCCCCACACACACACACACACACGCACACACACTTCACCCTCGCCCCCTTCTTTTACAGCTTAATGACCGTCCCACAGCATCCTGTCCCTCGGGGGGGAAACACTTCTCTTAAAGAACGAGGAAGTGCATGAGCCTTGCTGTCGCTTAAATCGGCAGCATATAATCCGTCCATGCCTCCTCACCCCCACCCCCCCTCCCCCCTCGTTCCACCAGCCCCGGTTCTACCCTCGGGGCATCCCGGAGCGAGAGCGATCTCCGTGTTCACGGTTCATCCCGCCGATGTTTTCTCCAGCCTGTCATCAGGAGGAGTCTTTTCACTTTTTCCGGCGTTAAGAAGAAAAACTTGCTGGCACATTGTTGTTGTGTTCTCAGGGGAGGGTTTTGACCTCAGGTGACCTCTAAAAGGGGAGAGGGGGGTGTCCCGCATCACAACACACCGTGTGAAAGGTGCTTTTAAACTTTTCATGCATGTTCAGTAAAGGTCTTATAAAAACACCGGGGACATTTATTATATTCGTACCGCGAATAAACGAACGACTGCAACGATTGTTTTTGAACTCCTGCATGATTGTTTAACTCAAGCGCCTTTAATCTTCTTTTGCTCTGGATGTTGCAGTGTCATCACATTATTTTAAAATGAATTCACATTTTCTTTTGAAATAATTCTTATTGATATTTTAGATACCTTAAATTAATTACATGTTTTATTTAGTCTCTTTTTAAATATGTCTTATTAATGTTTTATTTTTAATAAATTACATTTGTATTTACTCTCTTTTAAAATAATTCTACGTGACTTTTATTTAAAATTAATTACTATGTATTCAACCGTTTTAAAAATAATTCTTATTGATTTCTTATTTTAAATTAATAAAATTGTATTCAACCTTTTTTTAAATAAGTCTTGTTGATGTATTTCATTATTTTAATTAAATTATCATTCCTACTCTTTTTCACATGCACACAAAACTTTATTTAATTAATTTGTTAGATTATTTACATGATTTAATATTATTATATTTAGTATGTGTTTGATGCACACACATTGATTTTGCAAATGTGAGAATAATATTGTCTTTTTGTGGTCTCTTTCCTTGATTCCACCATTCTTCTTCTTCTAACTGCATTTGCATTACTATTGGATCGTTACATTTCAATCTAGCGGCTACCCACAATGCAAAGCTTTCACTTGCGGGTTCGAACCCCCGTCCGCCCGCTTGAAAAATCCCCCTCAAGTTGCATAAATTTATTTTTCCATTCACACCTTGTGTTCTTCATCCCCCCCCCCCTTGGCTCAGACTGAACACATGAAGACCCCCCACCCCTCGACATGTTAACGCTTCACCTCAGCAGTCAGACACCGACTCACCAACTCACTCAACTTGACAACTTGCCGCTCCATATTTGCTCTGACGACCAGGAGTCTGCAGTGCATGCGACAAAGTCCTCAGACAGGCCTGGTGGAGGTGGATGAGGAGATGGTGGTGGTGGTGGAGGTGGTGGGGGGGCACATCTCTTGACAGCTGCCATTTTCAATACCGACCGCTGAATCCCCCCCCCCCCCCCCCCCCTCCCACTCACACACACTTTCTCGCATGGCTTTCTTTTTTTTTACGCTAAGGTTTTCTAGACCTGGAAAGCAGCGATGTCGCCAGAGATTAACAACGCAGCCTTGAGGGCCGGCAGCAGTGGAAGAACAAGAACAAGAACAAGAAGGAGGAGAAGAAGAATAAAAAGAAGACGGAGAAGAATAACAACGAAAGAGGAGAAGAAGAAGAAGAAGAAGAAGAAGAAGAAGAAGAAGAAGAAGAAGAAGAAGAAGAAGAAGAAGAAGAAGAAGAATTAATGTATTTTTAATGGTTATTTGCGGTCTGGAAAAGTCCACAAAAAATGTAATGCTAAAAGCTTTGGAAAAGTCATATAAATTATGTTTTATTCTTATGTTCCATTACGTAGTTTGATTAAAATAATAACAATTTATATATATATGTTTTCTTTTAATTAAACTATTGTTTCTCATTCATTTGTGTCATTATACACAGAGATTTCACTAAATGTTTGGTCATGGACTTTTGGTTTAACGTCCTGGAAAAGTACTGAAAGCCACTGGAAAAAAACTAAAAATACAATTATTATGGAACGATAGGTAATAATAAAACAGATTACATAATCACAGTAAAGGAGTTGAAAGAAAACAGTTGTTTTGCCAAACAGAATTATTGTGTATTAATATGAATCCTTATCATCCTGCGTTGCCATGTGTCCTGATATGAAAACTCAAGGTGTGACTCCTGCAGGTCAAAGGTCACAAGTTTAGCGTATTTAAAGAAAATGGGATCAAAATATCTGTGAGTTTATGACTCCCCACAAGTTTTATTTAGCAGCTTGATTCAGGGCTTTAAACTGTGTCTCACAGTCTTCCTTGTGGAGTTTGCTCAGCTGTCACTGGGTTAGACTCTCCTCAGGACTTTAAAGGTGAAATGTAACATCCGGAGCGTTTCGTGTTTATTGGCCCCAAAAAGCCCAAATTTGTGAACTAAACGTTAGCTGAATGCTAGCTAGCTAGCTAGCGATGGACGGACCGATAGTTCTGTCTACTTGCTGTTGCTGCTCAAACTCTGAATGAACTCACAGCAAACTCCCGTTATTTTTCTCTCATTTCTTTATTTCTGTCTCCACACGTTCAGAAAGTCACATGAAGCCTCGAGTTTGACGATTTGACCGTGAACATAATAAGTGACCATATTTGGAATGCGGATAAGGGAAGTAGAGACACCGTATACGTAGAGACCTGTCAATCACCTTGTAGGCAGGCCCCTAAAGCGCCCCCTGGTCCGTTTGACTCTAAATGACCATAATGTACTAAATGATGACATCATGCTGTATAGAAAAAGACTTGAAACTAGAGATTGAGACATAAACTCATGTTTACAATGTTTACTGAGGGAATACATCAAGAGAGAAGTAGAGTCATTATATATACTTATATACAACCAGAGGAGTCACCCCCTGGGGGTCAGGAGAGCAAGTGCAGCTTGAACACATGACAGACTTCTATACAACCAGAGGAGTCACCCCTTGGTGGTCAAGAGAGAGAATGCAAAGTGTTCACCTCTTAATTGTCAGTATGTCAGTAGGCTAGAGTAACACGGGGAAACTAGAAGTGCTTTTGGAGTGCAGACCTCCACCGAGGCCTTGACTCTGGGTTATTCTTTAGTCCACAAGGCTTCATGAGGATTCTGTGGTCTTCAAATAGCTTTGCGCTGCAGACAAAACTACAGACGGATCGAGACGCAATGCCAGAAACGTGTTTAATTTATGTGCCGGGAACGTTGAGTCTCTAAAGGAAATATCTATCCATCCCTCTGTTTGCATTTCCCGAGGCTCGAAAAAGTAGAAACCCTAGCCAAAAATTGAGAATAATCTTGGACAAAATCCTCGTTGCCGCCCCCCCGCTGTGAGGAATTGACAGTGTTGATGAGGGGAGTCGCTCCTCACATGAGCTACGACACACTGCCTGAGACACGCCAGTGATCCTGCGCTCGTGAAATGTAATCAATAACCTCGCCCAAGTGAGAGAAAACACATGTTGTAAGAAGTATCGGAGCCATGTTTGTTAGGACAGGAAACAACGATTGTGTAGAAAGTAGACAGACATCCATACAAAGTGTAAAGTTACAGTCTAAAGGTTTCAAACCTCACTATAAGGAAAGCCAGGCGGTCCGGAGTTTTCTAGGTACTATAAATATCCAGAAATATCAGGATTTCCTGGTATACAGGGACTTCCTGCTGCTGTCAGTTTCCTTTTTTTATTGATTAAACGCTTATATATAATACCTGTTTTGGTCTTGTTTCTTTTTACGACGTCTCTTGTGTGCACTTTTCCCTCTCCTGCTGTAAATCATGTATAATAAAGGATCTTATCTTAACACAAAATTTCTTACAATATCAAGCAGGGACATGAACCGGACAGGAACAAAAAAACGAACAGACACCAGCAGCAAGACACAGGCTAAATACACTGGGGAAATGAGACACAGGTGGAGACACAGATGGAAACAATCAGGGTGTGGCTGGGCACAATCAGGACCGAAACAGACAAGCACAGGGAAGGTAGAGCAGGGAAACAGGAAACAAGACCGGGACTTCAAAATAACAACAGAAAATACTCAAGATCCTAACAATTCCTTCCTTTTGACACAACTGACCTGGCAGAGATATGGAAGGTCAGAGGTCAACAAGATTGGCCAGAGGAGGGCAACTCTTGTTGACTACTACTGACAGTAATATAACTCCTGAAACTACTACTACCACAACTAGTTACTATACCTGTACTATAACTCCTAACACTACTACTAGCAGTACTATGACTCCTGAAACTACCACAACTACTGACAGTACTATAAGTCCTAAAACTACCACTAGTACTGACAGTACTATAACTACTGAAATTGCTACTGATAATACTATGACTCCTGAAACTACTACTACCACAACTAGCGACAGTACTATAACTCCTAACACTACTACTAACAGTACTAAAACTCCTGAAACTACTACTACCACAACAACTAGTGACAGTACTATAACTCCTAACACTACTACTGACAGTACTATAACTCCTAAAACTACCACTACTACTGACAGTACTATAACTATTGAAATTGCTACTGATAGTACTATGACTCCTGAAACTACGACTACCACGACTACTGATAGTAATACAACTCCCGAAACTACTACTGACAGTACTATAACTGAGGCTACTGTACATAATATTACCACTATTGACACTACTACTACTACTATACCTGAACAAGAGGGACAAGTCCACTTAAAACTTGAAAGTGGAGTCCACAACTAGCTCGATATTATTGCTCAGAACGGTTCCAACAAGATTTGCCGATTATGTCACTTTAAATCCACGTTTCCTTTAACGTCCTCGATGTGGCCTCAACGCTTCACCAGCTTCTGCACGAACACTTGTCAGCGAGGGAAACCTCCTTCCCAGAGTTTGGAGTGCTGTCAAGATATTCCCGGCTTCAGTTCGGACGTATCTTCTGTCCGGAGGCACCTCGGGGCGTCTTGAGCCTTCGCGGTAGACCATCAGCTCTAACGAACCTCCATCTCCACCCCCAGGGGCCATGTCCCCATAAACCATGTCTCCGTAAACTATGTCCCTGTAAACCACATCCCCATATATCATGTCCCCGTAAACCACACCCCCTCAAACCACATCCCCATATACCATGTCCCCGTAAACCACACCCCCTCAAACCACATCCCCATATACCATGTCCCTGTAAACCATACCCCCTCAAACCATGTCCCTGTATATCAAGTCTAGGTGAACCACGTCCATGTGAACCATGTCCCTGTGAACCACATCCCCGTGAACCATGTGCCCATAAACCAGGTCTCTGTAAACCATGTCCCCATGAACCATGTCCCCATAAACCACTTCCCTGTAAGCCATTTCACCGTGAACCACATCCCTGTAAACCATGTCTCCGTAAACCACGTCCCCGTACACCACGTCACTGTGAATCATTTCCCCATAAACCATGTTCCCTTAAACCACCTCCCACTAAACCATTTCCTGTGAACCACGTCCCCGTAAACCACATCACCGCAAACCACGTCCCAGTAAACCACGTCCCAGTAAACCACATCCCCTTAAACCTTGTACCTGTAAACCACGTCCCAGTAAACCACATCCCCGTAAACCTTGTCCCAGTAAACCACATCCCAGTAAACCACATCCCCTTAAACCTTGTCCCTGTAAACCATGTTCCAGTAAACCACATCCCCTTAAACCTTGTCCCTGTAAACCACGTCCTAGTAAACCACATCCCCGTAAACCTTGTCCCAGTAAACCACATCCCAGTAAACCACATCCCCTTAAACCTTGTCCCTGTAAACCCCGTCCCAGTAAACCACATCCCCTTAAACCTTGTTCCTGTAAACCACGTCCCAGTAAACCACATCCCCTTAAACCACATCCCCTTAAAAACCATGTCCTCATGAACCATGTCCTCGTAAACCACGTCCCGGTAACGTACACCAGAGTCTCGGACCGCCAGCGTGAACTTTTAATGCAATCACGGGACACATCGGATGACACGGGCCGAGGCCACTGCGTCCATTTCCCTCCTTTCAACGAGCGATCATAAGAGGTTTGGATGGATGCGAGTACTCCCCCCCCCCCACCCCTCTGGCCTCCTTGTCCGGTCACCCTCTTAATGTACGAGGGGTCACTAATGTCATATTAAAGGGCTGTGACAGTAATGAACGCGGCGTTTTTTTTTCAGAGGCGGACGCGATTTTTTAAATGAGCGCCACTTACGATACCAGCACGGACCGGGGAGGAGGGGGAGGGAGGGGGGGTGGGCAATCTGAGCGATGAGCTGCCGGGACGTTGAGCTGCGGCGCCTGAGCCTCAAGTCACGTTAGCTTAGCACCGAACGCCACTCAAGAGCAAGGGGTGTGTGTGTGTGTGTGTGTGTGTGTGTGTGTTTCATTGGGTCACGCTAAGTGCTTGCCCGGTATATAAGTTTTTTGAGTGCACCTGAACACACTTTCTGCTTATTTTTGTGTGCATACAGCAAGGTTGAATAACTCATGCACCCCCCCCCCACACTCAATTACAGCAGATTGCTTAATCTGCACATGAATCCTGTCACATTTCCTCATGCAAGTTTAAAACATTAAAACACATTTTCTTCATTCTAAGCTCTTTATGCAAATCGAGTTTTGCTTAAAAAATAAACATACAATATGAATTTGAATTTTTCTCTCACAACCCTTCCTCCTTTCCTGCTTCTCTTTTTTTATTTAATCCAGTCGCTTTCAATCTCGAGGCCAAGAATATGAGACCAATTAAAACCTGGTTTCTCTCTGCTGGCAGGCGTCCTGCTAACACGTTGCACATTCTTTGCTCCAGAAAGCCTCTTGCACCCCCCCCCCCCCCCACCCAACCTACCCCATCCCCCCCCCCCCCATAAGACTAAGAGGGACTGGTGGTTTTCGGGGATGCGTGCCAGCCTCAGACGACAACAAAGACAAAGGAGATCACAGTGGGAATTAAGGGATTCCCCAGAGAGCCGAGGGATGAGGATGTTGGTGGTTATGAGGTAAATCAGCTGTGAACCCCCCCCCCACACACACACACACACACACACGCCGATGTAGAAAGTGTGGAGGGTGACGCCCGTCTGCTCAGCCCACTGACGTGACAGAGAATGAGGTCGACGAGCTCCAGGATGAGTGACCCTGGAGTGGGAATAAGGTGCCCTGAGGGAGGGGGGGGGGGGGGGGGGGGCTTCGTAAAAAAAAAAAAAACAGGGGTCACTCATTAAGGGCGAGGGGGTCCTCTCCTCGGCTTAAACGTCTTGGAGGAGAGGGGGGCTTCAGAGCGATTATGGTCAGACACGGTTATCCATGTCAGCCAGGGTCAAGAGTTAAAGGATCCCTGGTGACTGCCCCCCCCCCTCCACCCCCCGCCCTAAACCCTCTGCCCCTTTAGCTCCCTGTGAGGCATCGCTGAAGTCCACAGGGGGTTATTAATATTCTTATTAATTAACGCCACCGCTCACACCCTGCAAGCCGTATGGTGCTGAGACAATGTGTAAAATGTACAGGACTCGCGGGAAGCCAGTTTATGTATTTCAAAATAAAAGCCTTCCAGAACCCAGCGACTCGAGAGTCACCAGATAACATGGTAACTTGTTGAACTGGAACACCAACTGACAACCAGAACTCATCAAAACTTAGACATGGCTGTAAAAGGACCGATAAGAAGGAGAAGGAGAAGGAGAAAAATAATGAGGAGAAGAAGAAGAAGGAGAAGAAGAAGAAGGAGAAGGAGAAGAAATAGAATAAAGAGGAGAAGACGATAAAAAGAACAAGGAGGAGAAGAAGAAGGAGAAGAAGGAGAATAAATAGGAGAAAAAGGAGAAGTAGTAGAAGAAGAAGAAGTCAACCACCATTTCATCCTCAGTTCGTGCTCTTGTGATCTTCAGTGTGTGGTGATTGTGTCACTTCCTCCACATCGCTGCATCTGTGGTGCACATCTCTACCTGCCACGTGCCTTTGAGCAATCACAGGAGCCTCCTCCTCCTCTTCCTCCTCCTCTCTTCTCTCATGTCGTTAAACAAACCTTTTTGAATATTTCTCAGAGGACAGATTTATGAAATAAAACAAAAAACTTCCCGCCGCAAACGACCAACTTGAGAGTTCACAAGTTTTATATTTTGTATTTTTTAACTCTGCCCCCCCCCAACCCCCCTCCTATCCCCCCTCCTCTCGGTTCTCTGTTTTCTTTTCGCTCTTTTATTATTTGATGAAACTTTGATGCGAAGCAGAGCTTCTCCTGTGAGACTGGCCACACACACACACACACACACACACACACACACACACACACACACACACACACACACCACAGCAGCTGGCCCGGCCTCACCGCGGGTTCTGAGGGGTGTGTGTGTGGGGGGGGTCGTGGTGCTGACAGACCCTCCTCAAGGCATTCCACATCATTTGTCATCTTTATTTTTTATTTTTTGTTTCAGCTCCGAAGCGACTTCAAACGGAAGTTTTAACATTCAAATGAGGCGACGCCGGTGTGATGTGGCGACCGCCGCCTGTGTGGGCTGAGGGGGGAGGGGGGGCACAGGTAATGCCAAATGTTTTCTACGTGTGTCTGTGTGTGTGAAATGTTTTTAATTGTTTTACTATTATTCCTAGTTTTGTTTTGATATGACTTATTCAATGTGTTATTTATATGCTTTTAGTTTGAAATCTACGTCATCTCCCCCCCCCCCCCCCCCCCATGCCTTAAACCCTGAACCCTCAGGGACTTGTTTTGAGTACTAGAGGCTGCGACGGTGGAAAGCATCTCCGACTCAACCTGTATCTCTAAATACCTGCTTCCCTCTTGACAGGCATTGCTTTCAACCAATGGGAAGTGGAGGCGGAGCTACTGTAACCAACAGGGCGGCTGGGAGGAGAACGCTCAACCTCCAAACCAGGAAGTGCAGACAGGAGTAAAGAAATGTCATGGTTAATGGGTTATTGTAACGTTATCTATACTGGAGGTTTAAAAACAATGATACGTTGAATTTGAATACTTAACAAAATATTATTGTACAAACACGCACACACACACTCACACACACACATATACACATACACACACCACTCTCATTGGAACTTGGTTGCCACAGCACTGTGAGTAAAAGGTCACATTTAAAATGTTCAATTTGGGAATTTAATTCCTTATAATTATTAAAATTAAATCAGAATTATTACATCAGAGTTAAAAATTAAACAAAGTTGGGAAAGTTTTAGAAACGACCGTTGGTCATTTTGAATTCTCCGTCCGTCAGAATTTCAGGTTTTTGTATAGTAATAACATTATATAAACACATTATATACAATATAGAAGTGAAATGTGAAAGAATTATAATTAACTTCATTTCAAATGTCAGAAATTATTTAGTAAAAACATAAAAAAGATGTGTGTCTGCACCAGAAAACAAACACACACACACACACACACACACACACACACACACACACACACACACACACATACACACACTTTTCTAATTTTGTGTCATCCTCACAAAGACACCAGTTGTGGTCTCCAGAAAGTATGGGTGGTGAGATTGTGTGTATGTGTGTGTGTGTGTCTGACATTAGTATTTACTAACAAACAACTTCAGTGCGTTTGAATTATCTCGATTATAGCGAAGACAGAGTGGAGCGTTCAAAGAGTTCGGTGGACCTTTTTGTGTGTGTGTGTGTGGGAGGAGTTGTTTTTTGTGTGTGTTGCCCAGACAGACGTGCGTCTCTTCCTCCCAGAGAGGCTGCTGGGTAGTGGGCGTACGGGCGGATGCCCCGAGGCCAGAGGAACCTGGAACGTTACGCTTGGAGCCTTGAGCGGCTCTGGCAGCTCGCCCGGGCTGGAGGTGGCAGCGTGGGGTGGGCACAGGTTTTTAGAGTCCCCCCCCCCCCGGCTCACTCTTCTGGGACACTCCCCAGTCCGAGGCGACGGAGATGATTTTTGTCACTTTAGTTTTTTTGTGAGGGAGGTGGGATCACGTATCCGCCCCAGAAGGGGTCCCTTTGTTCCGGTCGCATTTGTCCAGAGACAAGCCAGATAGATTTTTTAAATGTATTTTAAAAGATGTCCGACCCCTTTGTAAACGTGCCCAAACAAATAATGAGAGTCCAGGTGTATGTTTGGAGCTCCTGGGAAGCAACACACACCACCATGATTTACATGAATCTCTAGAAGGAGCTGACAACATTATTATTATTATTATTAATAATATTAATATTAATTTAAATGTTTCTGGTTCCAAAATAATGTTTTGGGTTTGTGTGCCGTGTGGAAGACTCGTGAGCCAATCGTGTGACAGCGTCGGTGTCAGAGTTTTTAAACTCATTTAAGTGCAGAAAACAAGGAGAAAAGAAAAACTTACAAGTATACAGCTGAATGACTTGAAAAGAGGTCTACTGGGTGAAAGTCCTGAGCATCATCAACATAATCATCATCATCATCATCATCATCATCATCATCATCATCATCATCATCATCATCATCATCATCATCATCATCATCATCATCATCATCATCATCTTCTTCATCATCATCACCATCATCACCATCATCATCATCATCACCATCAACACCACCATCATCATCATCATCATCATCATCATCATCATCATCATCATCATCATCATCGAAGAAGAAGAAGAAGAAGAAGAAGAAGAAGAAGAAGAAGAAGAAGAAGAAGAAGAAGGAGAAGAAGGAGAAGAAGGAAGAGAAGAGAGAAGGAGAAGAAGGAGGAGGAGAAGGAGAAGAAGAATGTGTGGCATCGTAATAACTCAAACAAATTTGAACTGAACAGAGGTAGAAAACAAATGTCTCTTGATCTGTGAACACAGACAGTTTGTCTTTGTCTGTCTTCCTTACACCTCTTCTGTCTTCTCTCTCTCTTTCTCTTTCTCTCTCTCTCTCTCTCTCTCTCTCTGTCTCTCTGTTCTTTGTAGTTGGAGCACCAGAAGCTGTGGAGAGAAGAGTCCAAGCCAGCCAACAAAAGCTATTGAAGCATCACTCCCCCCCTCCCCATTCTCTCTCTCTCTCCCTCTCTCCCTCTCTCTCTCCCTCTCCCTCTGTTCAGGCCTTGCTGTGTTTTTGGCAGTTACCACTGACCATCATGAACGTCATTGCCAATTTTTTGTGAAAACTGGCACATATGGCATCTGAAGTGCCATATGCCACGCAGAATATTTTTTGGCCGTTTCCCCCATTTGTCTAATCGCTGGATCCGGTATAAAAGTGGCTCATTATTAATTCATTCCTTCCCATTTTTTTCTTCTTTCCTTTTCAGTTCCTTCTGTGTGTGTTTTCTTTTTTTTCCCTCAATCCCCCCCCCCCCCCCCCCCCGATCCATTTGACGTCTACGAGTTAATTTAACGTGTGAGGATTAAAGTGTTTCGGGGGCTAAATTACGGGGATTAGAAAGTCCACTTTCACGCATTAATGTCGCTTTTTGTGTGTGTATTGTGCACAACTGTCGCACGAATGAGGTTTTAATTGCTTTTAAACGGAGCGAAATTGGTTTATCGGAACAACAGAACCTAAATCTGTTGACGGCTGGAAAGGAAGCGATTCTCTCCTCGTGCTGCGTTTTGGTAACGTCCGAGTTCTGAGATATTTTTCTATTTTTCGTGAGATCTCAAGAAAAGGCCAAAACCAACAGCCTGTTCGGCGGTTTCTAAACACTCTTGATTTCTGCACCTGTCTCCACCGGGCTGCGGCTCGTCTTCCTCCTGCAAATATTTAGTTTCCATCTGAAAAAAAACCCACAACTCTTAAACTACTTTTTAAACCCGCTGGCGTTTCCAAGTTTATTGTCGGTCCCGAACGCAACACCTGTTTAGAAACGCTCCACCTCCAACAGACCGCCTTCATTGTTTGGATTAAAAAACAATGATAAACTGTAGATGTTTGTTTTCTCGGCTGACGGCGTTAACGTTAGCAACACGGCTAAAGCCAAAATACAAAAGTTTGGTGAAGAAGAAAACCAAAAGTGGCAAAAACTCTCAGTTCCACCTCCTAGACATGTTTCTCTTCTTATAGAAACAAACATAAACACAAATAGATGTATGGATTTGATTTATTCTTAAAAACAAAGCAGTAGCTAGCGGTAGCATTAGCAACACTGCTAAAGCTAGAATACAAAAGTTTGGTGAAGAAGAAAACCAAAACTGGCAAAAACTCTCTAGAAATGTTTCTATTGTTATAGAAGAAAATATATAGATATATAAAAAAATATATTTTGTTTCTTCTTTGTTTTCTGGCTTCCAGCAATAGCTAGCGGTAGCATTAGCAACACGCCTGCGGCTCAGCGGGCGTCCTTCAAATCGAAGGATCGGCGGTTCGATTTCCCCCTTGGCTCCGCTCGTCCGCCTGGATGGAGGAACCAGAACTACAAACGCAGAGCTTCGACCAGGACCAATTCAAACTAGTAAAACAACATGTCCTTTATTTCTGTAGCCGTTAGCCGACATGTGACTGTGTACATTATAAATACAAGCTACATGTATTTTAACATTGTGGGCGCTACGTTAACGTGACGTGAGCTTTAAGTTGTGTCCGTTTGTCGGACTCTTACTTCACAACCTTGTTTATCTCCTTCACTTCCTGTGTGACAGAGGAGGATTTAAACACCATAAGAGCCGCCCTGAGCCGGCGGAAGGTGGAGTCCCTGTGGCGTTGCTTCATCCACACGACCGACGTTCAGTCTTATTATTAAAAAACGTGATTAAATGGGCGGGAAAAAAAAGATTTTTTTGGGCCTTTTTCTTTCTTTTCTTATTTGTTATACCGCTGCTGTTCCTCCTCTGTCTCACATGAACAGCTTTCACATTCCTCTTCCACTATCACAGGAATTGTATTACTTTGACACACACACACACACATAGAGAGACACACACACTTCCTTTCTCTTCCCTCTCCTCTCCTGCCCTCCATTGGAAATAGACTAGAAGGCCTTCGCTGACTCCCCATCACGTCTTTGGGTTTTTTAACTCTTCTTCACAACAGAGGGACCCCCCCCACACACACACACACACACACACACACACACACACCTCAATCCTCATTTTAGAGGGAAAACTTCACAAGGAAGCTTAACGGTTTGACGGTTTGAGAGGAATCGGACCGGATCAACATCATTTGTGCGTCAGTGAATCTTATTTCTTGTAAACTTTCTAAATTCCTCCACAGGAAGCGTTGAACTGACGGTCCTAATGCGTTGGTGTAAACCGCTTTTGGATTTTGTTTATTTTTTGAGTGTAGAAAACACTTGTGTTTTTTAGTTTAGAACATGATCCCGATGCAACACGAAGAGAAAATATTTCTCAAATTGATTAAAAAGAGATATTTAGATATTCATGAGACTATTTTCTTGTAAGATTATGCTGCATTTTTGTGTATTTTACATTGTTCCACATAGATGTGCGTTGAAGTTCCTCCACGTTGTTGTGGTGTAAAGAAACAGCTCCTCATAAGCTCTGTGAGACTCACAGGGCCACAAACAAAAAGAGAAGACACAGATATTGATTGATATTTAATGAAAGTTAAAGGGCTTGTCTACATGCTAATAACACCCCGATGCTCGGTGTGCATGAACCCACCAGCGAGAGAGAGACTTTTATTTTATTCATGTGTCGGACTGTAACATTTGTGTTTTTAAACATATTCCGCTCCACGCCTCAAAGCGGAGAGAGATTTATGAAGCGATGACTGTCAACACTTTGACATCCGGGTGAATAACTGTGATGTGTTTACCCATCACAGATCAATGCATTTACCCTCCAGAGCTGCACCCCCACTCTCACCCCTCTCGCCCCCCCCCCCCCCCCACCTCACCCCCCTTCTTTTTTTAATTCTCCGAAAGCACAAAACACGCCTAATATTTGATGAGCCGCGGTGACAGGAAGAGAGTGTGTACGTCCGGGACGCGTCGCTGCCAGAGCCTGTCTGCCGAAACCTTCGTGATCTGTGTGTATGTCAGTGTGTGTATGTGTATGTGTGTGTTTCTGTATGTGAGCTGCATTTGTCATTTCTGCACACGTTTGCATCAGTGGGAGAAGATTAAACACAAAGTTTAGAAGTTTTTTCAAATGGATTAAAAAAAACACAGCCCTCCTATCAGGCGCTCTCTCTCTCTTTAATTGACACAAAGATGGTTCCCACGACGACTGGGTGAATTAATAAGGGGGGGGGGGGGGGCGACTGAACGAGTTCAACAACCGTTCATAACGTCAGCGTTTTCTACCACTAATTGTTCCTCTTCCTCCCTTAACGTTGCTGCTGGTTCTGCACACGGAGCTGGTTATGGTTTGTATGAGAAGCTCAGTGGACTTCATGACTCACAGCGGGCCCTACAGGAAGCTATGTTTAGCCGGTGGTCAGTAGCAGACAACTCACCCGACCCCGGGGTTAGCCAAACATGCGTAGCCAAACACGCTTAGCCAAACACGCTTAGCCAAACACGTTCAGCTAAACCGGCTTAGCTAAACACGGTTAGCCAAACACGCTTAGCCAAATAAGCTTAGCTAAACCCGCTTAGCCAAACACGGTTAGCCAAACACGCTAAGCCAAACACGGTTAGCCAAACACGGTTAGGTTAGCCATAAACGGTTAGCAAAACACAGTTAGCCAAACACGGTTAGACAACCACGATTAGTCGAACACAGTTAGCCAAACACGCTTAGCCAAACAAGGTTAGCCAAACACGGTTAGCCAAACACGGTTAGCCAAACACGGTTAGCCAAACACGGTTAGCCAAACACGGTTAGTCAAACACAGTTAGCCAAACACTGTTGGTCAAACACGGTTAGCCAAACACTCCAAAACACGCAAAGGCGTATCGAAGTCAGCCGACGTTCAATGGGGTGATTTTGTTTATTTAACTGATCATTTCTGGACATTTATCTGAACCCCAAAAATATTTTTACTGGTTTTATTATTTTTTATTCACGGGTTTGACGTCTTTCAGTCATCAATTAACAAATTATTTACAAGCAAAAAAAAGACAGACGGAAGATTTTGATTTGATTGTCCCTTGATTGTGTGTCTAAACACACGCACACACACACACACGCACACACAAATACAGAGTTAACTCAGAAGCTCTCGATGAGACTCGTGAATCTGCACAGATTCTTTTATCTTTATCTTTTTCCCCTATTTCTCCTTCATATATGAATCTAATTATATATTTTAAATATGCTACGAAATACTTCAACATTGATGATGACTTGTGCGAGGAGAAGGGACTCGTTTGACACGTCCCCTTATATCTTTTCCGTCTGTGACCTTTGACCCCTCCTCGTCACGTGCATCACATTGTCTTATTTCAAATGAACAATATTGTCTTAAAAATAAAATTACAAATTGTTTTTTGTGCCTTAAATATTGAGTATAATTTTAAATAATATCACAGATCATTTTAATTTCTTTTCTTTAACGTTTGAGGCCGACAAAACATGTGACAATAGGTGTTTAGTTGAATTTTTATATCTGATGAAATGTTATTAGGAAGTCATTTATTCTGTGTTCTTGGTTTTCCTTAGATGTGCACTAATTATGGATTATTAACGCTAAGACATTTGAGATTTGGGACAAGATATTAATGTTATTATTAATTTGTATTAATTTGTTTTGTATATTTGAAAAAAAGGCCTGGAAATTATTTGCAAAACAGATGAAAAAAAAATCCTTAACACAGATTTAATCAGGCACAGATGTAAGTCTTACTAAGTATAAATATGTAACATCAGTGGTGACCTGGAGATGTTCCCTCCCATCACTCAACGCACATTATACACTGGCGCCCCCTAAATGAGCCGCAACACAGTACAGACAGGGGGGGGGGGGGGGGGGGGGTGGCTCACGGTGCCTCAGTCCAGAAAGTCACAAAGGGATCCCGTGTAATTAGCATATATTTAAATATATTGTGCAGTGAGTGACACCCCGATTTATATATTTATATTTGTATTTCATTTGGATTTTATTTGGATTTTATTTGTATTTCATTTGTATTTCATTTGTATTTTATTTGTATTTTTTATTTTTTGAGGGGA
Source organism: Liparis tanakae (assembly GCA_036178185.1). Classification (NCBI taxonomy): domain Eukaryota; kingdom Metazoa; phylum Chordata; class Actinopteri; order Perciformes; family Liparidae; genus Liparis; species Liparis tanakae. The sequence continues at coordinate 13,315,233 of CM070094.1, forward strand.
GCAAAGCAAAGTTTTAATGAAGAAACAAAAACAACAACATTAATAATAATAATCATAATAATAATAAAAATACAAATACAAATACAATTAATACAATTTTAAATATTTTAATCATCCAGCTGCACAAGACAGTTAAATTCAAACACACTAAAAACCTTTAAGATGTCACTTACAACCAGCAACTATTGTGATTACAATTACAATAATAGTGAAAGGGGGGGCGGGTGGGGGGGGGCTCCTTTATCCATAAATCGCATCAGATGACAGGCGGGTGGTGAAGAGTTAACGGGAGGAGACGCGGAGCGACGTCACGCCTCATTGGGTGGATTATGTGCCGCAAACAAAAAGTGTGTGTCGGTGCGCCATCAGCCCCATCTGCACGACCCCCCCCCCTCTCTCTCTCTCTCTCTCTCTCTCTCTCTCTCCCTTTATCCGTGCGGCTCTCTCTCTCCCCGCCCTCACTCCGGTGTCTCTCCCGCCGCAGCAGCAGCGCCGCTGTCACTACCGCCGCACCGGGGGGGGGACGCGCACTGACAGCACGGAGCGGACCGGGAGCGCGCGACCATCTCCATTATCACCTCCATCACGCCGCTTGTTCCCGGGGCTTTTTGCTTTTTCTTCTTCCTCTTTTTGTTGTTGTTGTTTTTTGGGGGATTCTCAGCATCGGCCGCTCTTCATCCGTGGATTATTCTTCCTCCTACTCATCGTCACATAAAGGTAGGTGGCGGTGGAGAGGTTTTTTTAGGACGCGCGTGTAGCTGCGCGTCCTTTACAGCCACGCAGTTCTGTCACCGCGCTGATTTAGGACAGTGTTTCAGCCTGGCACGGCACTGCTCTGCACGGCGCTGGCAGATGGGTCACCCCCCCCCCCTCCCTCCCTCACCCCCTCACCCTTTCAATGGAGAGGGGCTCTGAGTTTCCTGCGGAACGCTACGCTCCTCTTCCTCTCATCCGACCCGCGACGTTCACGTTATTGTCTCCTGCAGTCTGGATCCTCTTAACGTGACCCCCCCCCCTTCACCCCCATTCCCAAAAAAACGGAGGGGGTCTATAACTATCCCGGCTTATTTAATCAGACCCCCCCTCCCCAAACAATATGTAGGTTTCAATATTACGTATATTCCGTCACACGGACAAGACCCGGACTAGGGTCTGATCCGGTGTCACTGGACCGTTCGGGTCTGAACTGGGTCTCTTTTAAATGCGCGTGTTACGTCCGCGTGCGCGCTGCTGGTTTGGCGCAAAACTAAACTTTTGGGTTGATTTGTGTATTTGATAAACTGTCAGTGTGTGTGTGTGTGTGTGTGTGTTCTGTGTGTCTGTGTGCGTGTGTGTAGGGGAAGGGAGAGGGGGGTGTTGATTTACGATTTACGGTTAACAGGAGAATTAAACGTCAAAAATAAATCACGCCGGGACTAATAATACATAAAAAGGCTCGTCTCACCCCCAATATAAAGATACATATTATATTTGCTCAATATGAGAGAGATTTTATTTTTTTGTGCCGCTATAATTAAACACACTTGATCGTTAAATACAGAAATAAATCAGCAATTAATTACCTTTGTTTTCTTCTTCGGTGTTGCAAGACATTTCAAAATAAAATATGCTTTTTTATTTATGTTTTTATGCCCATTCGGGGCGCTGGACACGCGTGTGTCCGTTGCGCGTGACGGCTGCACACGCGCGCACATCCAAGAGATTAGAGGAGAAATAATTAACCCGTGGTGCCGCTTTAATTACAGTCCGAGGGGAACGAGTCGGATTATGGAGATGAGGCGCGTGCGCGGCCGTTTGGAGGACACGCGCTCTGCACGCGCACGGACCCCAGACGACTTTTTAAAGTCAATATTATATTAATACTATCCACAGAATATATAAAACACACACAGCATAAAACACGAAGAGGAGTAACGTGAAATATATTATAGAAATATTATTAAAATATTATATACAAAATATAGAAATATTATAGGAATATTATAGACATATTATAGATTATGATTTTGTTCTCGTTTTAATCTCCCAAAATTACAGCTGACCAGACCAGGGCATTAATACTACAATTAATATTAATACTAATACTAATATTACTATTAATACCGCTCCTAATACCCATTGTTATGGTTTAATATTATGAATATCAATATTATAATAATTGAGACGGGTTGGTAAATTATATCATAATCCGTAAATATATATATATATATATATATATATATATATATATATATTAAGTGTGGCGGGATAATAATTAAACAATTAACAATAAATGTGATTTATTCAGTCTTTTTGGCGGATTTTTAGCAGCTTCTTCCTCTTCATCATCATCATCATCATCTTCTTCTCTTTCTTCTTCTTCTATAAAATATAAATTATAAAACGTATGACCTTATTGTTATTGTTATTATTATTATTATTATTATTATTATTATTATTATTATTACGGGCTCTGAATTCATTAGAGAGCCCGGGCCAAAAGAAAAGAAAGGAGCGGGCCCCCAAACGACGCCCTAGACAGCTGCTTCATCCTGTCTGTCTGCAGAGGAGAACGTTTATTCCCCAACAGCCGGGACGTCAAATAGCCAGTTTACACATGTATTCACGTCCTAATGTGTTATTATGTAACATATTATAATCTCTCACGTCTCCCCTCGTGCCTCTGCAGGGTGAGATGGAGGAGTCCAGCGCCCAGAAGTCGGTGTGGGATGGGGACGCCAAAGCGGTGCAGCAGTGCCTCACGGACATCTTCACCAGCGTGTTCACCACGTGCGACATCCCAGAGAACGCGATCTTCGGCCCGTGCGTGCTGAGCCACACGTCGCTGTACGACAGCATCGCGTTCATCGCGCTCAAGTCCACCGACAAGCGCACGGCCCCGTACATCTTCAGGGTGAGCACAAGTGCACGTGGCCTCTATTGTGTTTACATTGTGTGTAAAAAGTGGAACCAGTTAGGTCTCAAACATCTATTGTTACCAGTTCAGGTTATTTTTGTTATTTTATGCACATAACTTGATAAAGAAGCTGATGTTCCACATGCACGAGAATCATGACGTCATGTTGATATTTCCAGAATTAGTTTAATGTATATATATATATATATATATATATATATATATATATATATATATATATATATATATATTCTGCAACAAAATCTCATTCAAAGTCTTTCAAAATCTTTGTTAAAATCTGGTTTTATTATTTCCAGAAGATATGAGAAGACTGTGATGTCCTTTTGTTCTTGTAAAAATATACTTTTTAATTCAAATATTTGCTTAAAATTCTCAGTAATAATCATAAAAAATGTAATGAAAACTTTTTTGTGAAAATAAATAAATTTATAAAATATTTGCTGAAAATATATCTATGTATATTTTTTTCACATTCTCAGTAATAACCCTAAAAAAAGACAAATATTAATATTAGTGGAATTAAATAAATGTATAAAATATTTGCTTAAAATTCTCAGTAATAATCATAAAAATAGTGAAATTAAAGAACTTCATGATGAAGATATTGAAAGATAGATAAGCAGTAAATTAAATGGCCATATTTGCAATATTTTTAAATAATTATAATAAAAGAAGTTGAGCCATAACTCAACGGGTGCGTTTGATTCGCTCAGGTGGACACGTCGGCAGCCAACAGTACCTCGGAGGGCCTGATGTGGCTCCGGCTGGTCCAGTCGGCCCGGGACCCGGAGGAGCAGAACCTGGAGGCCTACGTGAAGAACGGCCAGCTCCTGTACCGCTCGCTGCGCCGCATCGAGAAGGACGAGGAGCTACTGGTCTGGTACGGCAAAGACCTCGTGGACCTGCTGCTGCTGGGCGCCGCCCGGGCGCCGCCCAAGGCCAAAGGTCAGAGCGATGACTTACAAGGCTACGTGATGTCCGGTTATTCTTGTAAACAAGTTTTTTTTCTCTTAAAATATTTGCTTCAAATTCTCATCTTTTATTAGAAAAAAAAGCTCTTAAAACAATACTAATTGTGAAATAAAATAAATAAATATTCGCTTCAAATGTTCAGTAATACATTTCAAAAATTAAAAAAATAATAATAGTGAAAGTAAATAAATTAATAAAATATTTGTTTCAAATGTAATATTTAATACTAATCGTGAAATTAAATAAATGTATGAAATATTAGCTTAAAAAAATAAATATTAGCTTCAAATTCTCAGTAATAATCATGAAAAAAAAAATAATAATAGTGAAATAAATAAATTAATCATTTGCTTCAAATTTTCAGTAATGTTCATGAAAAATGTAAAAACTAAAAAGAAAATAATAATCATGAAAAACTCAAATAAATGAATAAAATATTTGTTAAAAAATATTTACATCCGCCCAAGACCAAAGGTGAGAATGATGAACTCAACGTAGGATTTCCGATTCTAGGTTTGCTTCTTTTCTTTATTACCGGATCTTAACCGTCTTTTTCTTCTCCTGCAGGTTCGTCCCACCACTCGTGTCCCGACTGCAGCCAGCGGTTCCAGTTTGAGTTCCCATTCCTCGCCCACCTCCGGTTCCGCTGCACCAAAAGATTGCAGAGCGTGACGAACGGCGAAGAGAGGGAGCCCTGCAAAGGTGGCGCCGGCGCCGAGCGCGCCAACGCCACCTCGCCCACCGGGACCAGCCCCAAGCCGGGACCGGCCGCCGCCGCTCAGGATGCCAACAAACCCTCCACGGACTTCCACAACCTGGCCCGGGACCTGGAGAACAACCGGACCAGCCCGCCCAGCGACAAGGAGGCGGAAATCTGCAGCGAGAGCTCGGGGAAGAGGAAGTTCTCGGAGGTGGAGGACCGGGAGCGCCGGGCGCCACCGGGCCTCCTGCAGGCCAAGTCCAAAGACGAGCTTGCCACGTCGGCGCAGAACTACCGCGGGGCGTACGGCCTGGAGGAGAACCACAAGTCCTTCTCAGCACCCGGCGCCACCACCGCCGCCACGGAACTGGGCCAGGGCAAACGCAGCGCCTTCACCGAGGTCAAGAAGATGCCGCAGAACCTCAAACACCACGGCGGCGGCGGCGGCAAGAACCTCCAGGGCGCCAACTCCGAGAACAAAGACGGCGGTCGCCCCAGCGGCGCTCCGCTGGAGAAGCACCTGAACATCCGGCAGGTGCTGTCGGAGACGCAGCCGCCGCAGGCCTCGCCGATGGGCAGCGCCTTCACGTCCGTCGCCCAGCACGGCGGCGGCGGCGGCGAGAGGAAGAGCGCCTTCAGCCAGCCGTCGCGCTCCTTCTCCCAGATCTCGCCGCTGGTGATGCCGACCAAGCTGCTGGACTGCCACCCGGCGGTGGGCGACACCATCTCGTCCAGCCGGCTCTACCAGGCCGACCACCTCGCCGCCAAGCTGCACGGCGCCGAGCTGGGCGCCAACTGCCCCGTGCCGGGCGGCGGCGGCGTGGCCAAGCAGAACCCGTTCGTCTACGCCACCACCTTCTGGCCCAAGAGCTCCGGCGCCATCCAGCTGCAGATGCCGTCGGCGCTCACCTTGCTGCCGCCGTCCTTCACCTCACTCTGCTTGCCGGCGCAGAACTGGTGCGCCAAGTGCAACGCGTCGTTCCGCATGACCTCCGACCTCGTCTACCACATGCGCTCGCACCACAAGAAGGAGTTCGCCATGGAGCCCATGGTGAAGCGGCGGCGTGAGGAGAAGCTCAAGTGCCCCATTTGCAACGAGTCCTTCCGGGAACGGCACCACCTGTCGCGTCACATGACCTCCCACAACTGACCTTTTTTTTTAACAGAACGAGGAGAGGCCCCGCCCCCAAGCTCCTGAGCCCCTCCCCCTCCTGGATATAAGCCGCCCGACTGGAGATAGACCACTTAGAAATACAAACACCCCGTGCACTTGTTTTCACTTTGGACTACGATCTTCCTGTTCGGTCCGTTTACTTGCCCCGCCCCTTGGCCACGCTCCCTGCCCCATTGACTCCTCCCCCTCCTGTACAAAATGTCATGTTTTGGGTGTATGAAAAATGCAACATGATTCTATTTATGAAGCACTTAAACATTTGAGAATAAGGGAAGATTTAAATATGTGTAAATGTACAGTAAGTTGTATTTTATATCATATAAATGAAAATATAGAGAAGAAATACAAATGTAGTCACACGCAGCAATTTTTTTCTCCATTTTTTTTCATTGGGATGTTATGTCAGACTATATTTCAGAGTGCATGTGTTATTAAATGATTTTAAGATGCGGTCTATACACTACGATGTAAATACTTTGTTTTATTTGAAATACAAGAAGTGTAATATTTTGTGTCGGTGGGGAATAGTTTCAGTGTTTCTTCCTTTTGTGGAACATTTACTACTTGATAGTTTATCTAATCACGTTGAATGCATTGACAATAAAATAGCTTTATTTTCAACCGTGGCCTTCCTGCATTGTTCTTTTTGTGATTTATGTATTGATGCTGACATCCGACTTTATTTTGCATTCAGGAAAAAAACGACGTCACATTTATATCATAGAAAATTTGCAGAAATGTTTTTTTAATTCAAGAAAAATAATATACATTCCATATAAAATGTGTATGAAGCACAAACATTTTGATATTTCTTGACCTAATTTGTTTGTATAAAACATTTCATATAGCGCAGCCATTTAATATTAAGAAGAAAATACAAATACCACATGTATGTACAGTCAAAATAGAATTAAATTAAATAAAACCGATAATATAAAGTGAATTTATGTTTCAATATTTGACTGGGGTGTTCATTTCATATACAAGCACATTGTAATTAGTATTATTTTTGTGATTAGGATTATTTATTGTATAAGTGGATAATTAGTATTATATCATATTATATTATTTTATATTAGTCTCAATTGAAGGCCGTGTTGATATTTACGACATTACGAGTATTGGGAAAATAAAGAAGTACATATATATATTATTTTTATGAATAGTATTATGTATTGTTAGTAGTATATATGATTAATATAATATAATATCATATTATATTATTCTCCATTAAAGGTCGTGTTGACCTTAAGGATATTAAGAGTATTGGGAAAATAAAGAAGTACATAAATTATTTCATCCGGTTTCCCTTTTAAACATACAGAATTAGGGTGGACGGCTTTTCAAAATAAAAGCTTTAAAATGACGAGAGAATGATTTTCAAACAGATCTTTTGTTTATTTGGAAGAAGAAAAAAATAAAATACTACAAAATACAGAACCAACCGTTGGCTCATCAGAACACTTTTCTTTTCTTCACAGAATAAAACACATACGTCTGCTTTTTGGATTAATGTATAATTAATATATTGGATTAATTTTCCTCCATATGAATAAAAAGCACTTTAATGGTAGAACACACAATAGGATGTTGTCGTTACAGAAAGAGATACACCAGGTTATGAATATATATTAATTTCTAAAACACATTAAAAATAAACTTCAGCTGTCGTGAGGTGTGATATTAATATCAATAATCAGCCTGTGACCTTTATGTATAAAAATATTCAGATTAAACCAAAAGAGAGAACAAAATCATTGTATAAGTTAACAGTGGCTGTGGATTAATATTAAAACCGTGTATCGATGATAATGTAATGATTTCAAATGGAAAAGAATAATCAATGGAGGACGTTTCAGGACAGAGAACAACGTGAAGCGGAAACTCAGCTCAACGCCGCCATCTGGTGGTCAACGGGGGAACTACAAGAGCGTTATATTGTATGATATGATCGCGTGAGAAAAAACAATTATTTAAAAAGGTAATTACAAATATTTAATAACATTAGTAAACACTAATAGTAGTAAATTAGTGTTAAATATGAACTTAATTAATACAATATAATACCAAATGTATATATTTATATATAATAAAATAAGGAATATATCTAATAAGAGTAAGACAGAATCAAATCTTTCAACTTAATTACATTTCAATAACTAATAAATACATCAACAATGTAAGAGAATAGTATATGAATTAAATGCAGTTAAATAATTTATAAATAAATCAGCAGTATGATAAATAATTTATAAATAATTCAACAATATAATAGATAATTCATAAATAAATCAACAATATGCTAAATAATTTATAAATAAATACACAAAATGAAAGAATGTTATTCAACTTAAATGCAATAAAACATTAAATTTTAAATTAAAGGAATAAGTAAATAAATATGGAAATAAATATATACTTAAAAATAAATGAGAAATGCATTCTGGGAGGACTAAATAACTTCCTGGATCGTCGGTATCGAAAGCAGCCGAAAGATCAAAGGTCACGACCGTCGTCTCTTCAGCTGTTTGAAGCCCTCGACCGGGAGGCGTTTTAAAAGCTTTTCGGTTTGACTTCCGACACATCTTGACATTCGTTTGATGAATATAAATATATAAATATATCAGCGTTAAGTTCTACGGTCCCCAGAGGTTTCAGCCGTATCAGATGCAATGAGAGGTCTCGTGTCCGCCGATCTCCACCACGACCAAACCAGCTGCCGGAAAAGACGAGTCAGTAATGTGACCCGCGGGGTGAAAACGTAAAAAAATATATAATTTCAACATTTAATTTATGTCTATATTGAGCCGATTGGCTGGTTTTGGGCCTGAAGCGGTGAAACGTCTTCTGCCATTTCAATACAATGCAGGTGGTTTGGTTCCAGAGTTCAAATATTCCACATGAAAGTTCCACAATAAAGTTTATTTTGTGTTAAAAAAAATGAAAAAGTTTTGTCGTCGACAGTCGAGGACAAATTTCGACGATAAATATCAAATCACCGAGATTCAACTCGATGAAAACACCGGACAAGTTCAGGAGCTTCCAGGTGGAATTCCTCTCGCACCCGAGGATTCTGGGTGATGTAGTGCTCAGAGCCGCAACAGAGACAACAACAAATAGTTCGAGAAAAAAATTAAATAAAAAAGCAGGCGAGTTTTAGTATTTTAATCTGTTGATGACCGTCATTAAAATAACTTTTTAAAATATTAGAGACGGATGTGAGAACTCGTGCAACCAGAGCTGCCCACGAGTCATGTGACGTGAGGTATGCGGGGCCCTCGTGCCCCGCTGCTTGTGTCATCGGCCCTTTTGTGCCCCCCCCCCCCCCCACCTCCTCCCCCGTAGACATTTGTCACCGCACCACTCAGTGCCCGAGTGGCGGTGGACAGTTTATAGCTCTGCTAAGCCCAAACTTCCTGTTGGCCCCCGACACACCACATGACCTCACGACTGGCATCGAACCGACGGGGCAAGCGGAGAAAGTGAGCAAGGAAAAGTGAACAAAGAAAAGTTAGGGAGAAAAAGTGAGTGAAGAAAAGTAAACGAGGAAAAGTGAGCAAGGAAATGTGAGTGAAGAAAAGTGAGAAATGAAAAGTTAGTGAAGAAAAGTGAAGAAAGAAAAGTTATGGAGGAAAGGTGAGCGAGGTAAAGTGAGAAAGGAAAGGTTTGGGTGAAAGAGCTCTCTGACTTGTCCATGAGGCCCCGCCCCCTAGAATCCTGACCCCTGACCCCTTCTGGGCTCCACCAGGCGTCACCTGTTTCAAGAAGCAGTTCTTTAATCCCTCATGTTTCCGTGTTAACGTAATCCAGCTTCCTGTTGGACGTCACAGCGCTATGAATTGTGGGTAATATACAGAAGCGTTCATAAAAGTTTCAAATGTCTGAGAGAAAGTTCACAGACCGAAACTCTCACAGACCTTTAGGGACCTTCGGGGTCCTCAAGGTCCCGGCCTGCAGCTCTGATCTCATGCACTCCACGGGTTTAAAGTTCTGGTCTGGGGGTCTACACGAGTCCGGCTGAGGAGGAATCTCGCTGACTCGTCGTTGTCTCACGAAGACTAAATATAAACAACAAACATCGTCCTCTGAGCACTATTCCTGACCCACAATGCACTTCATCTGGGGCGCGCTGACAGGCACTCATTGACACGCCGCCTCCCACATGCTGGTCTACATGCTGGTCTACATGCTGGTCTACATGCTGGTCCACATGCTGGTCTACATGCTGGTCTACATGCTGGTCTACATGCTGGTCCACATGCTGGTCTACATGCTGGTCTACATGCTGGTCTACATGCTGGTCCACATGCTGGTCTACATGCTGGTCTACATGCTGGTCCACATACTGGTCTACATGCTGGTCTACATGCTGGTCCACATACTGGTCTACATGCTGGTCCACATGCTGGTCTACATGCTGGTCCACATGCTGGTCTACATGCTGGTCCACATGCTGGTCTACATGCTGGTCTACATGCTGGTCCACATACTGGTCTACATGCTGGTCTACATGCTGGTCCACATGCTGGTCTACATGCTGGTCTACATGCTGGTCTACATGCTGGTCCACATGCTGGTCTACATGCTGGTCTACATGCTGGTCTACATGCTGGTCCACATGCTGGTCTACATGCTGGTCTACATGCTGGTCTACATGCTGGTCCACATGCTGGTCTACATGCTGGTCTACATGCTGGTCTACATGCTGGTCCACATGCTGGTCTACATGCTGGTCTACATGCTGGTCTACATTCTTCACATGGAGGACGTGGATATTTAGGTGACACCTGTTCTCCGGCTTCAGGAGTGAACACGATTCAATAAATTCATGAGATTAAGTTATATTAATATATTTATTAATAATATATAATATATATTTAATATTATAATATAATATTTATTAATAATTCATTAATATATATTAATACTAATTAGTATATATATTATAATAAATGGTATTAAAATAATATATATAATAATATATTTATATATATATATATACATATGAATCACAATTCATATTTATATTATAATAAAGATTAATGATAATAAAACATATAATAATAAATAAATGTTATCTGTACTCAAACTATATTACTATATATGTATAAATACTAATTAATATATATACATATATTTGTATAAATACTAATTAAGATATATTTTATAATAAATATTATTGATGATATATAACGTATTAAAAATATATTAATATATTAATAATAATATATATCAAAATAAATATTACTGAAAATAATCCTTAGTATGAAAAAGAAATTGTACACTATCCAATTGACGTTGGTGAAAATATGTTCACATTACTTTCTCGATAACAGCCGTTGGTAAACAAGGGTTTCTTAGAGGCCCGGTAGGCATGCCCCCCTCCACCCCCCACCCCCTTCATCACTCAGTAATGACTCTGGCTCAGGTTGAGAGTTGTCGGCCCGTCGTGTTCCCGTCCCTCTGGAGCGACAGCAGAGGACATCTTACTTATTTACAACCGGCAGCCGTTCACTTTGAGCTCACAACAACAACAAAAACACACATACACTCACATACATACACTCACACACGCACACATACACTCACACACATACACTCACACACGCACACATACACACACACACAGATATACACAACCACCTCCTCAGACGCAGCAGAGGAACTGCATGGTGAAACTAGGTGGAACTTTTATTTTTATCATCGTATCCGAGAGAGACCGAGGCCGAGATGAGAAGGACTCAGCAACACGAGTCCGGCATTAAAAATAATAATCAAAGTATTATTAGAAAAACATTCTTTAAGAAGCCGTTTAGCCTAAACGGTTGTATAGAAGTCTATGCTTCATGTGTTAGAGCTGCATCCTCTCTCCTGACCACCAGGGAGTGAGTCCTCTGGTTGTAAATAAGTCATGATGTGTGTATTACAAAATATATATTTATATTATTCTGTATGCACTTAACAATCAGAGAGTAAGTGAGGAATACGATGAAAGGCACAAAGACACATATTAATGTAAGAAAGTGTGTGCGTGTGTGTGTGTGTGTGTGTGTGTGTGTGTTGTGGGGGGTTAAGTCTGTGATCAGGCCCAGGGAATGGTCCAAATGAAGACGTATGGAGGGGGCAGATGCGGAGGTGGAAAATGGATGAGTGGAGATCAGTGGGTCTGTTTCCTGTGAGGAGAAGCAGACCAGATCCATCAGACCAGATCCATCTCCTCAGGGCCACCCAGGGGGAGAAGGTCTCAGGATGTGAAAATGTGCTCAGAAGGACGGAAGAAGAAGAAGAAGAAGAAGAAGAAGAAGAAGAAGAAGAAGAAGAAGAAGAAGAAGAAGAAGAAGAAGAAGAAGAAGAAGAAGAAGAAGAAGAAGAAGAAGAAGAAGAAGAAGAAGAAGAAGAAGAAGAAGAAGAAGAAGAAGAATGGTAACACCTTGAGTCTTGAGATAGAGCTCCAGGTAAAGAGGGAACACCTGAACCCTGTCACGTCAGATCTTCAGGGTTCTTTATTTCGGGGATTTTCGTATCTCTGATCCTGAAACCCTGTTTAGATAAGTTACTTAAGTATGTTTATATATAAATATATGTACATAGAAAAATATATATTTAGATATCTATATCTACATCTATTTATAAGTATATATATTTATATATATATATATATATAAATATATATATACATATATATATTTAAATATATAAATATATCTATATATATTTATATGTATATATGTACACAATTTAAATAAACGTATTTATATATATATATATATTCAAATAAATATATATATATATATATATATACACACAATTTTAATAAATAAATATATATATATATATATATATATATATATATATTTATATATACACTTTGCAATATATTTAAAATGAGGGAAATCAACCCTTGACTTGTGATTGACACATCTTCAAAAGTCCATAGCTAAATGGTGTGATGATGAAACATTCACTCTTCGTCTTCGTCTCCACTTCTGCAGAAAAGTAACGCATCTGCAGATGTGATTGCAGGTGTGATTGGACATTGAAGCCGGGAGGCGGGGCTTATGCCTCACTAAGGTTTGAATAAAGATGAGTAAGTTCAGTAAGTACGATGCCAACAACACTTTGAGACCCGAACAGAGGGCTCCTGGGTGAAGGTCCCTCCTCCTCCCACTACAGGGGGTCTTTCCCACTTTACAGCCGGTATCGACACATCGTCTGAAAGAGCTTTTTCACAATTGAAGAATTACAATAAAACAAGAAAAACAAGAAGAGCTTGATGATAATACTTTTATTTTAAAGAGTGACAACAAACAACTTCAACAGTCCACAATAACAATAAGTTACCCAAATAATCATTACAAATGACTGCGGAGAAGAGTTTGCATTCATGGAAACATTTAAAAATCAAAGGGTTAAGTTTTGTTTTATCAAGGACACATTTTCAGATTTCTTTGAGATCAGAAGTTTTATTTTCTTCATATTTCAAAAATAACTTGATGGAATAATTATTTTACATGTTTTTGTGCGTCGAATGTAATCAACTCTGTTTGTGTTCCACCCATTGGAGGGACGGCATGTGGAATGTGAAACCGTCGCTCCCTATTGGCTGAACTCCAGGTTCAGAGGTCGCCATCAGCTGCTCTCCAGCGACCGTCTCACCACCCGAAATCCAGAGGCAAGGGACGCTTTAGGGGCGGGGCTCCAAGGTGATTGACAGGTCACTCCGCATTCCAGGTGTGATAACTTCTGTTTATCTGTAGCCGAAATAGCAACGTGGCGACGGCCGTGATCCAAAATGCTGACAGTGAGGGTCTGCTGGTGGTCTCACATGTTTGTGGATTCACGGACATCAGCCGGCGGGCCTTTGTTGGCGTGGATGGAGCCGACCACGTACACTCACGTAAACACCGTAAATCATACGGGACGGAGAGTATGAAGGAAACTTGGCCGACCTCGAGCCGCCGAGGACGAGGTCCGGAGGTCCGGAGGTCGGCCATCTTTAAATAAATATGTCGGGGGGCCAAAGAAAATGTTCACATGCAAATTAACACGAGACATGATGACTCAAAATAATATACACGGACGAACAGAAATGACCATGTTTGTAAAGTGGAGGAGTGGCCTAGAGGCCTGTCAATCACCTGGTAGCCACGGGAAACTAGAGGTTGAGACATAAACTCATGTTTACAATGTTTAATGAGGAAATACATCAAGAGAGAAGTAGAGCCATTACCTAGGCTTCTATACAACCAGAGGATTCACCCCCTGGTGGTCAGGAGAGAGAATGCAGCTTTAACACATGAAGCATAGACTTCTATACAACCAGAAGTGAAAAGCTTGAACCCCTATGAGTGGAAACTGTGACAGCAGCAATGTCCGTTATTTTGGAGGAAGATGATCATGTTTGACCAGAGGAGTCGCCCCCTGGTGGTCAAGTGAGTTATTGTCGGCGTTATGTCGAGGCCTCCCCCCGTAAAGCTCCCCCTGGACCCCTCAGATGGATCACCGTCTCCGGGCCCAGACAGAACTGGCTGTCGGCCGCTTGCTTAGACTAAAAAAGCTGCTAAGAGCTCCGGATCAAGAATCCATCAGGATCATCCGTGTTTACACGAGTCGGGAGGATTACCTCACCGTTAGTGGAGACCGGTGGGACTGAACACTGTTTACACAGGAGGGTCCGCGGGGGCCTCCAGAGACAGTCGGGCCCCCCGATGCAGACCATAAGCCACCGCCGGGGCGTCGGCGGTAATCGAATTCAAACATAGAGAATGAGGGGGGGCGGGACCACAGATCATGAATTAAGCCTCACGGTCAGAGAGAGGTTTTAAAACGGACTCTTTAGAAACAGTCATGCGGGTTATGATTATGTTGTGTTTTGTAATTTTTTTTAAATCTCAAACACTCGGCAAAAGAAGTAACCACAATGTGCATTAAAGGACTATTTGTTCATCCTCATACAGCCTCAAGGGAAACATGTTGGACTTCTACAAACAGGCACGTTGCACGTCAACATTTTATTTTGCCGTGCAACGAGCGACCGCTATTTAACGTTCCAACGATTACGACAATGTTTTGTTCGAATTTCATGTTTCCCGATGCGAGGCTCCGAAGAACCAAAAACTTTGCATGCTCTGAAGATTGAAAAGAGAAACGTGTGATTTCAGACGACACGTCAGACACACACAGGAGTTTCACCCAGGAGACCTCTGTGCATGTCCCACGTGTAAATGATTACAATACGGCACACACACACACACACACACACACACACACACACACACACACACACACACACACACACACACACACACACACACACACACAAGCACACACACTGCAAGAACAGTGACACATCCTAAATAGTTATAGAGGATGCAACTCAACAGGAAAGCAGAATTAATTAATTCTGTTCTGGGAAATAGAAAATTAAACAATGAAAAGTGCTTCATCTTTTCACATTTGTATTTCTTCCAAAGAGCCACACTGCTGCTCCAAATACTCAAAGCATGCACACACAGCAGTACGCGCACGTATGAGTGCTGAGGTGGACTGAAGACTATAGATACTGCTGCCAGGAGTCCTCCTGGTGGTATACACAGTCCGAACCCTACTGACGCGTCATGAACCGTCGATGTCTCCCCGCGCGTAAAATGCCGCGCTCCGTGCGCAATGGTGCGGTTGGCTCCTGGGAACATGCGCGACGTCCGGCGCGTTTCCTCCTGCTCCGCGCGCTGCCGTGACTGCGGCGGCGTGAGCGGCAGCGAGGCAACGGCATCCGGAGGAAAGAAAGGACCTTCAGAGCTCAGGCACGCGCCAGGGAGTGAGATCATTGGCGATATAAATATCCGGCTGTAATGCCCAGGAGGAGCGCTGCGCGCGCGTGAGACTGTCCGGAACCTCAAGAGCGACATCCCAAAAAAAACATGCTAGAAGTGTCCTAGCAGCGCGTCCTTCTCTCTGTTGGACCATGCACGTTCCTCTTTACCTTCTGACCGTCGCACACTTGGTCTGCGCCGCCGCAGTGCCGCGCGTCTCTCTGGAGCGCCAAGTCCTCCTGGAGGACCGGGACCGGGGCCGGTCGGGCCGCAGGACCTGCCGGCTCTACTGCCGGGTCGGGATCGGCTTCCACCTCCAGATCCATCCGGACGGCCGCGTCAATGGCAGCCACGAGCCGGACCAGCTGAGTGAGTCTCTAGAATTACGAGGTGATAGACCACGCGCACTCTGGGCGCGCGGATGGGTCCGAGTGCCCGGCTCGCCGCGGGATTGCGCACGTTGCTCTTTTATTGATCATCTCTTCTGTTTTGCAGTTTTTCTATTTTAGATTATTTTTTATTATTATTATTTTGACACGCGGGAGCTGCGCGCGCCTGAACTCAGGCCGCCTGAACCCCCGTGAGGTATCTGGTCCGCGGGCCTTGTTGGTGTCGGCAGGTAGAGTAATTGCGCCCGCGACAGGTGCGATGAGGCCGGAAGTGATTGGACAATCAAATCAGACTTATATTGAATCTTTTCACACTTACATGCAAATTCATTGATTTTACGTTTAATATGTGGATAACAACACACACACAAAAGGCTGTAATATGTTGTTACATACGAGTACAATATTATTTCTGTGATATTTGTTTCTTTGTTTGTTTCTTCCTTCTTCTTTCTTTTTCGAGGCTGTTACTGGACGATATAGCCAGAACATGTTAAGTTTTATGTATTGATAACTATTCTATGTGGATGATTATCATACTATTTAGCCAATACGTATTCTAATAACAACAATGTTTCATTTACTGATGTTTTTAGTGACCAAAATGTTATTGCTTACCAAGAAACTAAACCACTGTGTTCACATGACATCATCTATTGATGAAATTTTATTATGAAAAGATAATGGTAGCGCTTGGCTCCATTACAAGAAAATAAAATCAACATATTCATTTTTGTATATAAACACACAAAAGCAATTTAAATATAATATAAATGAAAGATAAATTATGTATAAATACACACACGCATATATATAAATATATAAATATATAAATATATATATATATATATATATATATATATAATAGAAATAAATATATACAGAAGCATATTTATATATTTAATAATAATAATAATAATAATATATATATATATATATATATATATATATATATATATATATATATATTATAAATATGTGTATATATTTATACAAACCACATTTTCACCCCCCCCTCCCCTGGACCTTTAAAAAATATATTATTCAATACAGGCATTTACTTAAATCTAGTGACAAAAAAAAACTCCCTAATAATGACTTTGTTTTTGACTGGTTTGCAAATACTAATGAGGAAAATAAATAAATTGCCATGAAACTAAAATGTGTTTGTATCGCTACTCATCTGTTCACCATAAATGTTTTGGTGAATCAAAATACCCAAAGTTTGACATAAGCATCCATTCCCTCACCGAAGTGGATGTAGCAGTAATAAACTCTCTGTGTCCTCAGGTGTCCTGGAGCTCTTCGCCGTCTCTCAGGGGGTCATCGGCATCAAGGGGGTCCACGGGAACCGATTCCTGGCCATGAATAGGAGAGGCCGGCTCTACGCCACCGTGAGTATCCAACGGCGTGCTTTTATCTCTGGTGGTAACCCGTGTACATGATGCTAATACTAATGTACATCCTGGTGTACACCTGGTTTATTAACAGCTGGAGTTGATGAGGATGCATCTGTAAATATGTTGCGAAACCAAAACAATGAGCTAAAAGAGGCTGAAGTCCTCCAGTGATGTTTAATATTAATATGAACAAAGATATTCATTATCAGAGTGCTCTCGTCTCTCTGGAACACCTTTCTATAAACGGAAGTACACGTGTCGATAATGGCGGACTCTCCCGCTCAGCCAGTCGGTCTCGTGGTGTTTCCTGAGTCTGTCTTCTGGACTCAAACATCTGTACTGCTCCACCAAAACGTGGCCCAGTGCAGCTATGTGTCTTATTCATTAACGTGTGCAGCTTTGCAACTGTGCTGCGTAAAAAAAACAACACCAGACGTCAGCGTGTCACGGCATACTGCTGTAACCTTTAGCCACGGGTTTATAAGGACTTTCAAATCCCCCCTCCCCCAAGCCTCCCCCCAAACACACAAATAAACCCAAATCTGCACACAGCAGCTCGGCATAGCGGGTCGAGCCAGCCGCCTCCCCGTTAGCATGTGTTAACGGGAAGAGCGGATTAAAGTCCGGTCTGGGACGGTTGATGACAGTCAGAGCCGAGTGAAGATCAATATGTGGAGTAAACAATCAGAGCCGGAGAGTCTGTGAGCTCAGATCCCCCGCCGGCGGGGAGCGACGCTCTTGGCGGCCATCTTGCTTCCTCAAAGTGAGTTCTTTCTCATGCGACCGCCGGGTGTCCAGCATCTAATATAAATATGATGGACAAGGAGGAAGTGGAGCAACAGACTGCAGGACTTACAACCGAAGGTATAGCCTTAGAGAGCTAATAACACAAAGAAAATGTTAGCCATTGTCATTTCTGGCTAACGATAACTCCTCAGTAGCAACCCAAACCCTTGCAGAAAAGAATACCCAGTCTGCCGAGGAAGACGTCCAGAAGACGTTCAGAAAACGTTAATAAGATATTTATAAGACGTTGAGAGGACGTTGAGAGGACGTTGAGAAGACGTTTAGAAGACATTCAGAAGACGTTCAGAAGACGTTCAGAAGATGTTTAGAAGACGTTTAGAAGACATTCAGAAGACGTTCAGAAGACGCTCAGAAGACGTTTAGAAGACGTTTAGTAGACGCTCAGAAGATGTTTAGAAGACGTTTAGAAGACATTCAGAAGACGTTCAGAAGACGTTCAGAAGACGTTCAGAAGATGTTCAGAAGACGTTTAGAAGACATTCAGAAGACGTTTAGAAGACGTTTAGCAGGCATTCAGAAGTTGTTCATAAGACGTTCAGAAGACGTTCAGAAGATGTTTAGAAGACGTTCACAAGACGTTGAGAATACCGCTTTAAAGCTTGGCATTAACTTTGCACAAAAAAATAAATATATATATATATATTTGAAAAGAAGTGTGATGCTGTTTGTTCCATTTAAAACTCAAAGCTGACAGCGGGCTTTTAAAAACTTTATATAAAATGTTTAATGTGCGTTAAATGAAGAGTGAGACGTTGTAATTCTCTGCAGCTTTAACGCTCACCTCAGATACCTCGCTTTCTGAGTCGAGCCCTCCGGCTCCAACCGGCAGAGCTCATTCCTTCTGCCTCGGGGAAATATTTGAACAACTCAAACTCCAATCTGTGTCTACAGCTACAGCGTACTTTATAGTTTTGGGGTGGATGTAGAACCCTCGAGGGGCGCTTTCTCTCCGTCAGGCATCTGGGCCCTTAGGTCTGGCGAGGAGACGGATGCACATCGCAAACATCATCTTTGGAGAGGTCAAAGGGTCAAAGAGCGGGAAATGTGACCGCTTGATGGAACGCATGCTTTTTGTTGTGTTTCGGCTCTCTTTTGCAGCTGTGATGTATTTATATTAAATATATGAATATATACTATTTTTAATATATATACTGTATATATATATTAATATTAAATATATATGTATATATATATATATATAAATAAATATGTATATACATATATATGTACATAATACATAATACGGGGTCACCTGGTAATCATTTATTTAATTTTAATTCTGTGAAATGTCTCATTATTAATATATAATAAGCCAAGTAAAGTTATGTGGTTCCTTAACAACAACCCAAAGTTCAGGTTTCTTTAATCTCGGAGAATGTTCCTTTTTTCTTTTGTTATACCTCTTAAATCTCAGAGATTATTAATTAAGTATATTTAGTATAGGTTTTCTCGTAATGTTTTTCTTCAATTATTTATATATACGGTATTTCCATATGTATATTTCCATAAATATACTGTATATTTATGTATAAATAAATATATTAGTATACATATACTGTATATTTGCATATATGTATGTATACATATTTAGATATAAATATATATCTAAATATATATATATATATATATATATATATATATATATATATCAATAAATATATCTATACATGTATATGCAGCCCTTATAACATATTTTGATGAGATAATAATAATAATAATAATAATAATAATAATAATAAAAATAACAATAACAATAACAATAACAATAATACTACATTATATATAAAGTTAGCCCTGTATACAATAGGATTTGTGTTTTCTAATTTTTTTGGTGATCTGTCCGTCATTGTTTTCTGGCGTGTGAGACCAACCGCCAATCCAGCCTCACTGTCAGGTAGAGGGGCCTAAGCGGGAGGGGATTGTTGTGATATATGGTACCGCAACACCTGATTAGAGGTAATTGGGGACTAAAGTGAAGCGGCCACTACCGTGTCAGGCCTCTGCGATCTCCAGTCACGACTCAGGCCTGCATCGGGGGTTGTTGTTATTGTTATTGTGTGTGTGCGTGAGTGGGTTTATTATCTATAGTGAAACCTGAACCGGGTCGGCTGAGATGATCGTCTTTAAATTGGGGAGAGAGATACAAAGCAATGGCTCCTATTTCTCGAGAGGAAAAGCTCCCACTATCCAGATCCTCCCCACTGATTACGCTTACACACACACACACACACACACACGCACACACACACACACACACACACACATACACACACACACACACAATATCATCTCGCTCTTCATCACATCTGATGGTGATCGGATCGTTGTGGCTCAAATATCACAGGAGCTTTGTTTGTGATCTCTGCGGACTTTCCTCATCTCAGAGAGGCTTTGATTGACAGTTGCACAGCGGCTGTCAATCAAAGTCTCTCTGAAACTTCTGAGTGAAGACGCTCTGGTCATGTCGTTTGTCACGAAAGGAAATAAAAAAAAAAACGAAATTGGTCAATTAATTAAATCGATTTGATCTATTAAATCTATGGATTTAAATATTTCCATAGAGGTTTTGGGGAGCGTGTCTTCGAAAACTGCATCGAGGAGGAACATTTGATTTTGGGCAATGTTCTGCTAACCGGCCGGCGACGCGTACCAGATTTTTAGCGACAGTTATTGAAAAGCGACATTGTAGCAATGTGTAGCAACTTTAACCAAGGAGGCCGCTGTCCGTGTCTCATTTAAAGGTTAACGTAGGCTTTGCTGAGTTACGCAATGTCTCTTGAGAAAAAGATTGCTTGTTGTTTACGCTGTTATGTTTGTTCGTTATTTTTGTAACACAAACCTCAACCTTGACCCTTGACCAAGTAGTCACATTACCTAGATCTATCCAACCGTGTTTCTGCAGGACTTAAACCCAGGTGACCCAAAAACGTTGGCTTTTTTCTTACGCAACGTCCCTTAAGAAAAACGATTGTCGTTAATTTACGTTTAGAAGTTATTATCGTAACACAAACCATAACCAAGTAGTCTTATTACCTCAGTCTACTTAACCGTGTCTCTGCAGGACTTAAATCCAGGGAACCCCAACACATTAACTTTGTTGTTACGCAACGAAAATCGTTTGTCGTTTATTTACGTTTGTACGTTATTATCGTGACACAAACCGTAACCAAGTAGCCTTGTTACCTAAATCTAGCCAACCACATCTCTGAAGGACTTTAACCCAGGTGACCCCAACACGTTGTTGACTTTGAGCCAGTGTCACAACATTACGTGTGAAAAGTCCACCTTAGAACCGCGTCACGTAGCGTGAATCGAGGTGAGCGCTGAACTTCATGGTTCGGAAACTTTGAGGTATCATAGTGTTTTTTAGGTTTTATAGGTAATTTTAACGCTAATGAGACTGAAATGAGATACCGTGCACGACTTTTCATAAACCGTGCCACGCTGTTTTGTGCCTATAAATATCTCGCGGTGGGAAACTTGTGACATGGACCTGGGGACGCCTGCTCGACTTCCTCGCACTAGCCCCGCCCCTTTCCTTGCGTTCTGAAATGAAAACAAACCGTTGCGCCTCGCTGCATAGGACAGAGTAGCAGAACGTGATGCCGCTACATCGTTCTGGGGAACACAAGAAACATTTAGTTATTCAAAGTGACTGAGGGGTTCCTATTGGCTGCTGCTGCTGCTGCTGTTGTTGTTGTTGTTGTTGTTGTTGTTTGTTTTAAAGATGATTATGAAAGTGGAACAGAACTCCTGCGTTACCGCTATGGGGGGATTGGAGCGATTTAACAGAACAACATTGCAGCTTCACCCCCAACCCCCCCCCCCCCCCCCACACACACACACACACACACACATACACACGCACACACACACTAAGCTCTGGTCCCCACGCTGTGGTTCATACAGGATTTAATGGTCGCAGCCGGATTCCAGAGATCTTATTGTTAAAATCATAATGCTTGTACAGCTGCTTTTAAGCGGCTCTGATTGGTCACGCTCTTTTAAAAGGGACCTTTCCCATGATCCTCTGGGGGAAGCTGAGGTGGAGGGTTACAGATATGCCCAAATAATACATCTTCACCAATGTGTCCTTTCTTCATCATACTAATGCAGACATTTACTTTATTATATGCATATATATATATATATATATATATATATATATATATATATATATATATATATATATATATATATATATCGAAGAAGGATTCTGGCCCCTTCTGCCAAGGGCAGATCTCTTACACGTTGGTTATAGTATGCCTTATTTCTCAGGTGACTCTTTGTTGCGGCTTCAGAGGCCATCCGATAGGCAATCTGCAACTCTTTCTTCATCCATGCAACACACTGCTGGTAAGAAGACTCACTCTCACCGTCAGGCGATATTCCAAAGCAAAGCTTGACTGGTAATCTTGCTTCCCTGCCGAACATCAGGCAATATAGAGAGTATCCAGAAGCACCATCTTTAGTACAGTTGTACGCATGTACTAGTTGACTGATGTGCTGGCTCCAGTGATGGTTCTGTTCAGGGTCCATAGTACCAAGCATCGCCAGGAGAGTGCGATTGAACCTTTCTGATTGGGATCCCCTTGCGGGTGATATGGAGATGTGTATGATCTCGGGATCCCTAGCATAGTAAGAAACTCCTTGATCAGCCGACTCTCAAAATCTCTGCCCTGATCAGAGTGTACTCTGGCAGGAAGACTATAATAAACAAATAATTTCTCACAGAGTACTTTAGCTATTGTGAGAGAGTGTTGATCTTTAGTTGGAAATGCCTGGGCATACCGTGTGTAGTGGTCCGTTATCACTAACACATTAGCAACCAATTTGGAGTCAGGCTCAAACTGCAGGAAGTCAATACGGACTAGGTCCAAGGGACCTTGACTAGATATCTGACTTAACGTTAAGGCACGATGCGGGAGCGTCTCTCTGGAGATAAATCGATCACAGGTTTGGATGTACTGCTCGACCTCAGTTGTCATGCTGGGCCAATAGAATCGGTCTCTGATCGGTTCAGTGGTTCGTTCTACTCCCATGTGTCCAGCCTGCGATCTTTTTCAGGGACTTCTACCCTGGGGACCCTCGCAATATAACCCCACCCCTGAGAGGTTATATTGAGAGGGTATATTCTTTTGGTGGATTCTCCGAATCCAATATGTCCGTTCTTTCCACATCTGTAACAGAAGTATTCTTCTTCTTACTTGAAGACTTCACTTTGAACAGAACAGGTTTGGGGTTTGATGGTCCTTTGTATCGATCAAACTGGGACATAGTCTCTCGTGGGGAATCAACAGGAAAGTTAATTTCCATCAGACTAGTTTCATCTTTCAGTACTTTCACTTGTTTTCTAAGTGACTGTATTTCAGTGTGTGACTCAGTTTTCCTTTGTACCACTTGGTGGACAATCAGACGGTAGCTGGTGCTTGGTTCTTGTTTGCTCACCAATCTTAGCTTTCAGTTCTTCCATCTGTGCTCTAAGTTCCTTCTGGTAAACCAACTCCGGCTCAAATTCACTCTCTGCTTGTACTGCGTGCACGTTGTGACGACGCAGCGGTGCTCTCAGGCTTCGTCTTGCAGACTGGCGATCTTCTTCTTCTCAAATCTCTTTTAATAGTCAGAAAGTTAGGTATCTTTCCGCTCGCTAACTCTCAACTGAAGTAAAAGGAGGTTAGCAGTTGAACCTCTAATTAGCTGCTCAACTCGGGCAGTGTTAGCAGCGCTAACCTGGAGACCACCGCCATGCACTACTTTGATAAGAGGCCTCTCTAATCTTTGCAGGAAATCTGACAATATCTCTCCCGGAAGCTGTTGCAAAACTCTCTTGATACTCTCAAGTAGTCTTCTTCTTTTTTCCTCCACAGAGCATTCTCCTTCATTTACCATGAATTAACCTTCCTCATATTGCTATTGTGCTTTTACTTTTACATTTAATTATTATAATTCTATTGTTCAACTACATTGCCATTTTGAACCAATAAATATATATATATATATATATATATATATATATATATATATATTAAAATGTGTATATATATATTAATATATATGTATATGTTTTGAATATATATATATATATATATATATATATATATATATACTGTATATATATATATATATACTATATATATATATATATACATATATATATATATATATGTGTATATATATTGCTATTCTTTTGTTGTAATCTTTAATGAGACTTATTGTCTATAAGATGAGATTCATAAAAAAGTTATATCCCATGTGATAATGATTAAAGTCTACGTTCTTTCTTCCTTCAGGATCGGTTCTCCGACGACTGTCGGTTTCGGGAACGCTTCCAGGAGAACAGCTACAATACGTACGCCTCGGTGGTCCACCGGAACCACCGGACTGGCCGCGACTGGCTTGTGGCCCTCAACAAGCGTGGCAAAGCCAAAATGGGCTCCAGCCCGCGGGTCAAACCGCAGCATGTGGCCACGCACTTCCTGCCAAGGCTCATTCTTCAGGATGACGGCGAGCGAGGCTTCACCATCACAGGCCGCAGCAAAGAAAGGTGGAAGACCCCAAACCCAAAACCTCCGATGGTCAAACTTCCGGCGCGCAAACCTCCGGTGCTCAAACCTCTCTTACCCAAACCTCCGGTGGTCAAACCTCCGGTGGCCAAACCTCAGATGGTCAAACCTCAGATACCCAAACCTCAGATGGTCAAACCTCAGATACCCAAACATCCGGTACCTCCAGTGGCCAAACATCCGGTTGTCAAACCTCTGGTGGTCAAACCTTCAGTATCCAAACATCCGGTACCTCCGGTGACCAAATCTCCAGTGGTCAAACCTCCGGTACCTCTGGTTGTGAAGGCCGTCCGTGCGGGAACGGGGCCGAGACGTACGCCTGTCAAATACTGGCCCAAATACCGGTTTGGATAGATGCCCCCAAAAAGTTTGAAGACGCTGAACACACAAGTGACGGACACGCCCCCAAAAAAGAGCGGAGGCAAAGGAAAAAAAACTTGACAACCATTGGTGTGTAGCGTTCAAATCATTCCCGGGTCTCCAGGTGCTCATAGGCTCATGGTCTCCACCGGAGATGGTGAGGCTCTGTCCTGTTTTATGACTAATGTTTTGTTCTCCGTCTTGAAACCGATTTCTTTCAGAGTCAAAATATGTTGCAGCTGAAATCCACAATTTTTATTTTGTTGTCCATGTTTTACCGTCTGTTTTATTGGGAAATACCTTGTAACGTCCTCTGTCCGTAAGGGACAGTACGGTAATTAATTTGGGGTAAATTCAGGCCACGAAAGAGTTCTGGTCTTGTGGAGTTTTTTTCTTTTTCGCTGAAAGAGTCCAGTCTGAATTTTGTGGGGTAACAGAAATTTCAATTTATTTATTTTTTGCAATAAGGAGACGACAATCACGTCTTTGTGTTTTATGATCATCAGTCGTAATAATACAGACACAACCTTCTACCTCAGAAGATATTGATAAAGATGCGTTCCCAATTTTTGAGAAGTGCAACAAATATTTTGTACAATGCCTAAAAGTTATAGATGTGATGACTCGGATTTATGTTTTTGTGCGTTGAATATACATCTATATATATTTTAATATACTTTTATATTTTTTTCTTATTTCATTATACAAGCACAAGAAAAAGGAATTGTATTAAAGATAAGACCAGTTAAGCAACAGTCGATTTATATTGCACATATTAAATACAGTGGGTACGGAAAGTATTCAGATCCATTTAAAAAGTTCACTCTTTTTTTCATTGCATCCATTCGCTAAAATAAAAAAAGTTCATTTTATTTCTCATTAATGTGCACTCAGCACCCCATCTTGAGAGAAAAGAACAGAAATGAAGAAACTTTTGCAGATTTTTTAAAAAAGAAAACTGAAATATCACAAGAATGTGGATAGTAAAACAAAGAAATAGGGTATGTATTTCAGCCTGAAGCTCTTCAACAACGCGTCATCCTGCCTGAACACACGCCGACCAACTGGCCCTCTTACTGCAATAATCAATATGAAAACCAGGACCTGGTCCCAGGAGACCCTCCTCCCCCACAACTCCACCACCGGACAACTGCCAGGGCTCAGGGCCTCTGGTTTGGGGGTGAAGGTTGGAGGATATCGGATGGCAGACAGCCGGCAGGACGTAAACGAAACGCTTTCATTTAATTTTTTT
The DNA here is from genome assembly GCA_036178185.1 of Liparis tanakae. Classification (NCBI taxonomy): domain Eukaryota; kingdom Metazoa; phylum Chordata; class Actinopteri; order Perciformes; family Liparidae; genus Liparis; species Liparis tanakae. The sequence continues at coordinate 13,341,579 of CM070094.1, forward strand.
TTTTTAGTTTTATTAACATGTGCTGGGGGGATATTCTGCAGAAAACATTACAACTTTTTGATCATATTCAGTCATAACATATACAATTCATGTTTATCTACATGCTTGTTCTCATATCTTCACTCAGTATCACAGTGCATTTTTTTGTTGTTTACATTTCTTTTATTATTCAAAACTTTTGTTTAACAGAGTGAGTCATTTCAACAGGAGGGTTCAAGTGGCACAGAGTTTATATTGAACTTGATTGGGGTCTGGTCATTTAAATATATATACTCTATATACATATATTTATATATATATATATATTTATTTTTACATGTATACAAATGTATATATATACTTATATAAATGTATATATATATATATATTTATATTTACATACATATATATATGTACTTATATATTTTACATAATTATATTTATATATATTTATATATGCATATACTTTTATATATATGTATATATATATATATAATACATATATAAATATATATTCTTATATATATATTTTATATTTATATATAGATACATATATATATTTATATAATATATATATATAAATAATCATATATACATACATTATAATTGTTTTATTATAATAAATTGGTGTTTCTCTGTTATTAATCTTCTCCCACGTGAGACGCATGCTGCAGTAGATATGCAGCGGCCATCGTGTCTCCGGTTAGGAGCCACAGAAGGATGACGTGAAGGCTTTCTTTGGGTCGGGTCTTAAGGACCTGGTTTGGAGACTGCAGAACCGAAAGTGTTGTTAATCTGCATCTGGAAGCACAGACGGAAGATTATACGCAAAAAGACCATCAGGAGATACAAAGTCTTCAGAAACTATGAAGAAAATGTATTAACCTTACAGACTGTACATGATAAGAAAGATAATACAACGAAAATACCCGAAAGGGGTACAATGTTTCTGTTATAAGGTCAATAAAGAGGAACATTGTTTGTATATAGCTGTGGGGCTTTTGTAAATATTATGATCTACTGTGACGTCATCATGTTGTTTTATCCTCTTAAACATCACAAATAAATATTTTTTCTACCGGAATGTTTTATAGAAAAATAAATAAATATATTTTCAATGTATATATATATATATATATATATATTTATATATAAATACATATACATGTATATATATATATATATATATATATATATATATATATATATATATATATAGAGAGAGAGATATAGATATGTATACATATCTATATATATATAGACATTGTGTATAAAGAAGAGTTGTATGTAATATGAATAATACAAATACAATATATCAGTGGATATTCATAAGTATTGTGTTGTGTCTGGGAGAATGAGACTCTTTTAAAGATGTGTTTATATGTTTTAATTAATCTTTAATGTTATTGCAGAGAATTAGATGTTTGTTCAGAGTTTTGTATTTGCCAGTGAATTCATGAAGAACATAAGAAGAAGAAGAAGAAGAAGAAGAAGAAGAAGAAGAAGAAGAAGAAGAAGAAGAAGAAGAAGAAGAAGAAGAAGAAGAAGAAGAAGAAGAAGAAGAAGAAGAAGAAGAAGAAGAAGAAGAAGAAGAAGAAGAAGAAGTCCAGGATCACAGTGGCCGACTAATGAAAGACAGGTGTGTGTGTGTGTGTGTGTGTGTGTGTGTGTGTGTGTGTTGTGTGTGTGTGTGTGTTTGTGCAGAAAGGACTGTGTTGGCTGATGTTCTCCAAGTCCTCTGAGGTCATGACAGGTTTTCCTTTAGTTAAAACAGGCCTCTGTGTGTGTGTGTGTGTGTGTGTGTGTGTGTGTGTGTGTGTGTGTGTGTGTGTGTGTGTGTGAGGGCGTGTGTGTGTGTGTTTGTAGGGCTGATTACAGACTGATGTCCTCCATCTTCTTCTAGGTATGATGAGCTGCCTGCTCTTTTCCATGAGGAGGTCAGAGGTCAAAGAAGGTCACGGTCTCGTACTTGGGACCTTCAGTCGGAGCCTCTTCCTCTAACACATAATCAAACGTGCGTCTGTCAAATAATTATTTATTCATATTCATAACCAATATTTAATGAATGCACAGCATTGTGGGAATATAGTTACCATTACAATAACCATTGTTCACTATTGATTGGCCCTAGGGGAAGTCCAATCAGCTGGAGGCTCCACGGCCTCCACCATGAATCCAGAGAAGAGGAACCACTTCCTGAAAGGTCAAAAGGTCAAACTTAGAACTCAGGTTTCATTTAACTGTCTAAGATGAACCTCATCAATGAACCTGACCACTGAACCTGATCTTCTTCTTCTTCTTCTTCTTCTTCTTCTTCTTCTTCTTCTTCTTCTTCTTCTTCTTCTTCTTCTTCTTCTTCTTCTTCTTCTTAACAGTATAACCATAAACATGGTCACAATCCTTTTGAGGGCGACATGAACTATAAAGAATAAAATAGAGATTAAAAGAAGTTGATAGTTTATTATTCATTGTTCTAAATAATCAAGCGTGTTTCAAGACGCCGCTCGGTGAAGCGTGTTTTGAGTCCATCTCGAAGGATCCTGTTCATCCGCCTTCCACTTCCCACTCGCGTTGGCGGTAAATTACACGGTGCGTTGCGTGAAAAATCATCGGCTCACTTTTCCTCATAATTTCCACTTACTATCTCATAATTATGACTTACTATCTCATCATTTCCACTTACTATTTCAGAATCAATCATAACTTAGCATCTCATAGTTATATCTTAGAGCTTCATTGTTAGCTATCTAGCTAGTATATGAATGTGACAGCCTTCAGTTTGACCCGCATGTTTAATTAAACTCAAAAACATTCACACAGTTAATTTCAAAGTATTTAAAATGGAATACATTTCCACTGTTTGAAACAAAGAGGACAAATAAAGTTACTTTAAAAAAAAAGTAACTGGTAGGCGTTCCAGGCCCACGTGACATATGGCGTGCGCCGCTGAAGTCGGCCCCGCCCCCAACCGACGCGCAGGGCGAGACGGTTGCTGTGGCAGCCGCTGACAACACGGAAGTGCCCTGAAGATGGAGCGCAGCACGGCGGCTCGGTTCCACGACGCCGCGACGCACTTTCGAGTCTACGAAGATTACCTGGAGTCCCGAGTCACGCCGAAGGATTTGTTTTACTTAAAAGTGAGTCGCTGTTAACACAACTGTGGACTTCTTACTCCCGCTCTTTTTATTGTTTACCCGAGACCAGTTACCTTTCCTTTGAACACCGAAGGGACAAATCACCTCCAATACACAACACAGTAGTCAGTCTGTTACACCTACAGCAGTATTCTTCTTCTTCTTCTTCTTCTTCTTCTTCTTCTTCTTCTTCTTCTTCTTCTTCTTCTTCTTCTTCTTCTTCTTCTTCTTCTTCTTCTTCTTCTTCTTTTCAAGAAATACGATTGTCCATGTATTTGACTTGTTCTTAATGCATTTGAATTGTTCTTCATGTATTTGCTGTGAACTAATCCAAGCATATATATGCATACATTGAATATTCTATACATATTTTGTAGGATTGTTGAATTGATTTTGGTTTTGTGGGTGTAGTGCACGTGTCCGCCCACCAGAAGGCAGTCACACACAGGTTTGACATTCGGGCCTCATTTAAACATTTAAACTTTCCTTCACTGACATTTCAAAGCAGCAAAAACACGAAACATGTTGTTAGAGCTGATGTTTTGTCTTTGTTGTGGTAGATTTGAGACATGAAGTATTCCACATGTGTGAGTTTAATGCATCTATGAAATGGAAATAGTCTTTATTTGGTTTATTTTATGAGGAGGAAGTGGCATCTTCATGAGCTCTCAATCTTAATTACGTCCTCTTTCTTGTCCTCTCTTTTTTTGGTCTTTTCAAATAGTTTAAGGCTTTAGCATTTTGAATGTCCCAATCAAGCTTCTGGCCAGCAGGTGGCGCTCTTGCTGCTGCGGCGGGCCACTTTGTTTGAACACCTGTGTCCACACAAGAGACCCTCTCATATCTGAGCTGATAATCAGCTGCAGTCAATCAGCCACGTGTTGGGACACTGCGCAGCCATCCGGGTCACCAATAAGCCCCGCCCCCTGATGAAGCTGCTAATTATAAACCACATTCTGCTGTTTTGTTCCCCATGAGAGGTCCAGGTCCTTGGATCCAGGTCCTTGGATCCTGGTCCTGGTGTGTGGACTCATTCAAACGTATTCAATCAGAATTGAGATGATGAAGACGAAGAGACTCAATGTCTGGGACTCTTTTATGGTAAGCCAAATCAAAGCTGAAGGGAAATATAACTTTTTACTCTCGGGACGTCGGCCCCCGGCTACTGAGGCCATGTGGCCGAAGCTTTGATAGCCGTAGGATCTGTCGGCAATATTTTGGTTTTTAGATGAAATGCTATGACTTTAATGATGGACTGTGATAGAAATACAGTATAGCACACACACACACACACACGCACACACTCTCCTCACCTGACTCCCCTCTCCTCCCTCTCTCCTCTCCTCTCTCCTCCCTCTCTCCTCTCCTCTCTCTTCCCTCTCCATCTCTCATCTCTCCTCCCTCCTCCCCCAGAGTGGGGAGGTGGCCAGTCAACTGGTGGAGTTCGGCCACCAGGGCAGTGTCCTGAGCAGGGAGCAGTTCCAGGAGCAGAAGGTGGCGGCGCAGGCCGGCGAGGCCGCGAGGAGCGACGCTTTCTACGGCCGGAGCCGGCCGACGTGAGTTCAAACCCCGTTCGAGACACGGAGGAGGAGAAAAGAGGAAGAAGAAGAGTCTGATTGAGTCCGAGGTCGTTAGGTTGTGTACGGTAAATACGATTTTAACGATGAACGGTTGAACGGAGGAAGTACAACACTCTTTTTTTCCATTATTATTTTTATTTAAAAGCAACCATGTACAGTTACAACATAAATGTCACCATTTGATGCTCGGTACCACATTGCAGCTTCAGCTAATTTGCATCTGTAGTCCCTTGACAGACCATAATAAACAGGTACGGTAAAGTACAGTAAGGTACGGTAAAGTGAGGTAAAGTGGTATCTCATTAGAGTAATAAGAGCTTTAAAAGTGTTCTCCCTTTCTTCCCTTTTTCATCCCCCTGATAAGACCCTGACCAGCGAGCCGTGACCTTGAGGTCAGTAGATGTTGAGTATCTAAAGCACACGTATGTTAACATCTCTCTGAGCCTGCAGAGCAACATGTTGAGCTCTGCTCATCAGGGCTGGGCGGGGCATGACGTCTGGATCTTTTATAGCTTCTATAATCCCTTTTTTATGATTGCTTTTCATTTTATAACAAAAGACAGGATGAATGGAAGTCCATGTCCTCCACGGAAAGCTTTTCTTTCTTTGAATGAAAAAAAGGAAATCCAAATGAATGTAAACGAGCCGAATGAAAAAAACTACAACCCCCCCAGGGGAAAGGATCACACAGATATTGTTCTCATTCTTGATAAAGCCATGTGGTTGTGGTTTCCCCCCTTTGATGACAAGCCAGAACAGACTCCAAACAACACACACACACACACACACACATACATATACCCACACACATATACACACACACACACACACACACACACACACACATACACACACACACACATACATATACCCACACACATATACACACACACACACACACATACACACACACACACATACATGCAGAGGTATCCAAACATGTACCTGCTATAGGTGTTGGATTGAACCCTCAGATGTGCAGATGTCGTCGTGTCCCCCCCCCCCCCCCCCCCGTGACGCAGGTGTAACGGGAGCCTCCACACCTGCAGTTACGGTGAAATTAGGGCCGCCAAAGCCTTTCATCTTGTCCCGACAGGATCCGGGGAACACACACCGGGAACGTTTCATGTGAGAAGCGTCTCCGTTCGCTATGAAATGCTCAAAGGTAGTTTCGTCAGTGTGGATTCCAAAATAAAAGCATCTGCAACCTTTTTGAAGGAGCTCTTATTTAACATCCTGGACATTAATAAAATCAGAAAAGCCAGGAAGGAAGCCCCTCCCTCTCCCCCGCTGCGTGTGCTGCCATCGTATCTCCGTTGACATAGCCGTGCCAGGGCCGTGCGTGGTGTCAGCTGACAGATGAAAAGAATAACAAATATAAACGATGCTTCCAATCTTGGATGTTGCACCTTTTTATTAAGCGTATTAGTGCCAGAAGCAAAGATGGTTTATTTTATTCTGTAGAACATTCGCTGACACCTATGTGTATAATGCGTCATTAAAAGTACTTCTAATGCTTTATAACCATCCTACATCCTACCCATACTACACTAATAAGGTCAAATATCATCATCAGAATCCATGTCACTGACATTTATTTTTGTAAGCCCATGCCTACAATTCATTATAAGCATTTGTGGAATATGTTATATGATTAAACTACAGTAGAAGATTATAATTATTGTTATATTATTCCTTTTTAAGTTTAGGGGTGAATATTCAATACTCAAACTATAAAAAATATATCCGTGGGAATAAAATAGGAGTCGAGCAGACGTTCCTGTTCAGCATGACACAGCAGCGTGGCCGTAACAGCGGCCATTTTGAATGCGTACAGTTTCCGCTGAGACTCCAATTGTAGTTGGATCGCTACGTTAGTAACTTAGTATGTTAGTAGCTTAGTATGTTAATAGCTTAGTATGTTAGTAGCTTAGTATGTTAATAGCTTAGTATGTTAGTAGCTTAGTATGTTAGTAACTTAGTATGTTAGTAACTTAGTATGTTAGTAGCTTAGTATGTTAGTCACTTAGTATGTTAGTAGCTTAGTATGTTAGTAACTTAGTACTTTAGTAACCTAGTATGTTAGTTACTTAGTATGTTAGTAACTTAGTATGTTAGTAACTTAGTACATTAGTAACGTAGTACGTTAGTAACTTAGTATGTTAGTAACTTAGTACTTTAGTTACTTAGTATGTTAGTAACTTAGTATGTTAGTAACTTAGTATGTTAGTAGCTTAGTAAGTTAGTAGCCGAGTATGTTAATAACTTAGTATGCTAGTAGCTTAGTACTTTAGTAACCTAGTATGTTAGTTACTTAGTATGTTAGTAACTTAGTATGTTAGTAACTTAGTACATTAGTAACTTAGTATGTTAGTAACTTAGTATGTTAGTAACCTAGTATGTTAGTAACTTAGTATGTTAGTAGCTTAGTATGTTAGTAACTTAGTATGTTAGTAGCTTAGTAAGTTAGTAGCCGAGTATGTTAATAACTTAGTATGCTAGTAGCTTAGTATGTTAGTAACTTAGTATGTTAGTAGCTTAGTACGTTAGTAACTTAGTATTTTTGTAACTTAGTATGTTGGTAACTTATCGTCACATGCTTCTCAAAAGTCTGTTTTCGTTCCATTTCCACTCGTTACGTTCATACGCAACAAATGAATCCAGTGTTGACTTCTCGATTCAAACCTGGAAGTCCGTGGTGGAGTTTAGGCTAACTAGCTGTCAGCTATAATTAGAGTTAAGACTAAATATCCGTCAGCTATATTTAGAGTTAAGGCTAACTAGCTACAATTAGAGTTAAAACTAACTAGCTGTCAGCTATAATTATAGTTAAGATTGATCAGCTGTCAGATATATTTAGAGTTTAGACTAGGTAGCGGTCAGCTATATAGCTTTTCTACACTTTTTAAATGTTACATCCTGCAAAAAAAAGAAGAAGCAGGTTTTGATTTGCAGCCCTTTACCATCATTCCTTTCCTCTTTCCTCTGTGGTTTTGTTTTCTGATTGGACTCCATCCCCCAACCTCCTGCTATGGTCACATTGTGAAAACACGAGTCCCAGGATGCAACGTACCACCTGCAAAGCGGCTGAGCACAATCGGCACACTGTTTTCTGAAAACGGCAAACAAATCGGCAGCTGTGGCCGGTAAACAAACGCAACGTAGAATCCATACAGATTTAAACTGAGTTTTTTATACTTCCTCAAAGTCCTTTGCACCTGCACACTGATCCCCTGCATGCCCTCCCTGTGCCGGCCTTAACCTATGTCTCCCAGAGGCATGTCTTTACTTACCGCTCTGTCACTGCTCTGTGTCCACCCCACCCCCCTCCTTTCTCTTCTCTTCAACCTCTTGGAGACCTTTAGTGCCTGCAGGTGTATAAATAGAGCTGTTTTCAATTAAGGGCTATAACCTCGCCCCGTAGTGTGCACATCCCATCAATGAGTGCCCCCCCCCCCACACACACACACACACACACACCCTGCACCACCTGTGGTAATAAAATACCATGGGAGTGGAGATAGGGCCCTGAATGCTAATCAGATGTCTGGTTCTTAAGGACAACACGCTCCTCCTGACAGCTCGGCTGTGAAAGGGGTTAAAGAGGTGTTTGTGTGTGTGTGTGTGTGTGTGGAGGGGGGGGGGGCTTAGAACATCACAAAATAAGACCAAACAAAAGAGCCGGTGCTCTCATCCGACGTAAGTGAAATACAATACTCAGTCAGTTTTGAGGTTGTTTGGTTTGGGGGAAGCTTACAGGCTTGAGATCTGGATCTGAGCCTGGGTCTGTTAAGTCTGGGTCTGTTAAGTCTGGATCTGTTAAGTCTGGATCTGTTAAGTCTGGATCTGTTAAGTCTGGATCTATTAAGCTGTACCCATCTCTAATCTTCTGTTATCAGCCAAAACATTTGGTTAGTTATCTATAGGGCAAGTTGGGATCTGGTTTATTTAAATGTTTAATATTGGTAAAGCTTTTTATTAAAGTCCTTGTAATAAGCATTAGTTATATGTATTGAAGTCATTGTAATAAGCATTAGTTATATGTATTGAAGTCCTTGTAATAAGCATAAGTTGTTTGTATTAAGGTCCTTGTAATAAGCATTAATTATGTATTACAGTTTCTGTCATAAACATTAGTTATAGGTATTACAGTCCCTGTAATAAACATTAGTTATATGTATTCTGTTGAAGTGAACTAATTTCATTCTGATTAACAGATTTGATGAAAAGCCAATAAACACAAATCCTGCAAAAAATAACAAATAAAAAGTAATGTTTTTTGTGTTGACAAAGTGAGAGAAGGTGAGAGAAAGTGAGAGAAGGTGAGAGAAGGTCAGCCCACCAGGACGTTGTTGTCAGCAGGACATACTTTAGTTATTTTATGTTATCAGACGTCCTGATGTCTATAAACATTTAAAAAATATCTCCGACAAGAATAACATTTGTTATAAAGTCAAAGACAAACGAGAAGACACTGCTGAGCAGACGGAGACGTCCAGCTCCTCTTCTGCTCCTCTATGTTTTCGCCTCCTCTCCGTCTTCTCTCTGGCCGCTTGGACTCGAGCTCCGGCTTCTCTATGACTCTGCCTCTTCTTCTCTCCTCTATGGCTCCTCTCCGGTTCCTCTCCTCTATGGCTCCTCTCCGGTTCCTCTCCTCTATGGCTCCTCTCCGGTTCCTCTCCTCTATGGCTCCTCTCTGGTTCCTCTCCTCTATGGCTCCTCTCCTCTCTCCGGGCCCAGAAGTCCATGTCAGCACTTGTTCTGACCTCGCTTGCCACAGCAGCCCGGCGAGCTTTTCCATCAGACTCCCCGCGATCTCCCCACAGTCCAGAAACCATAGCCAGGCTCATTGTCCATTGTGCTGGCTGCTTCTTTTTTTTTTTTACAAGTCTACCTCAAGAATTCTCCTCTCCCTCTAAACCCTCTACGACTCTCTCTCGCTCTCTATATATAAAATGTAAAAAAGCGAGCTATCACTGGCCGTGCCAAGTACAACCTGCGCCATGAACACGCACAGTGGATACACATTTCAACCCTCCAGATGCTCAGAGAAAATGAGATTGTGGAAGTGACTGACACGAGAAGCCAAACCCCCGCCACTCTCTCCACGGCTGCAGCCGAGGTGGGTGTGGGTGTGAGGGGGGGGGGACTGGTCTCCATTACACGTGCTGTCAAGCCAATTGCCTCTGCCGGCTCTTTGTGATTCTGGGCCGGGGGTGTGTAGCTCTGGAGCGCTCGCCCTGTGGAAACGCTGTCCAGAGACACACTTCCTGCCAGGGCTTAGAGCTCGCCACCACATCCCACCGTGCAGCGCGTAGATCACCGCGCACGCCCGGCTTCGGGGAACCAGCTGGTGGCGGGCGGCGGCTAATAAAGATCCGAGCTGTCGTTGGGACTCCAACGTTTCCACTTTCTGGACGTCGTACCAGATTTTTTTAGATTAACGGCCTGATTTATGGAGCTTCTGCCTTCTCTCACTGGCTGGGTGGAAGACACCAAAACTACAGAAAAGTTACCCACACACACTCTGCGTGGTAACCGGGACCCAAATCTTTTAATCTACTCACCCAAACCGTTTGTTACTCGTGTTATTGATTTTCCCGAACTAGTTTGCACATTTCAAACTGAACATAACATACAATATGTCAATTATCTCAGAATGGTTTTAGGAATACGAGACATAGAAAAACAAAGAAATAGCTTATGATTCTAATTGTATTACTGGCCCGCATTGAGGAGAACCTCATGTTCACCGGCACAGGTTCTTAAAAGTATCACTGTGTTATTTTAGAAGGTCTGGATTAATTATCTGTTATGCGCTATTGAGTGAAAATGTTACGAAGAATGTTTGTGCTGTTATGCACAAAAGAAAGAACCCAGTGATTAATGGGGAAAAGTACTTTAAAGTACTTGTAATTGACCCAGAGGAATGACCCCAAAACCTGTTGGTTAGAACTATTGGTCAAGACCGATGGTTCTCAACCTTATTCCAGTTATGTACTCCAGTATAATATCCATCTTTTTTTTCCTTCGGTAAATTATATTAAGTCCTAGCATTTCACTAATCTATTATTAATCTATTTTATTAAAGTCAGATTATATGTTTCACTAATATGGTATCAAGTTTTTCGGTGTCTTGACCGAATTTTCACATTTCTCGATTATTATTTTACATACTGTGAAATATTTTATTCAGCCGAGTACCCCCTGACCAGCACAAACGATTTTGGGTGGAAAAAAAGATCTAAAACGCAGCGTTTTGCATATAATATATAATAAATTAAATTCAGTTTACAAACCTACACTTGTACTTTATTGAATATTTATTAAATAACTATTTTCAAAGGCTTTTTTAATGGATGCTTATTTTTTTTATACATTTAAAGCCCCACTATGTAACTTTTCCACCTTAAAATAACAGCTTGAAAAAAATTGTGCCGCTACAATGACTTTTAATATGTTGATTTGCGCCTCCGCCACTGAGGGGGTCTGTGGCCAGAAAACTGAATGAATCCAGAATGCATGACATTTTTGTTTTTTTAATTGCATTACAGAAAATAAAGAACTTTATCACAATATTCTAATTTTCTGAGACAGTCCTGTATATGGCTCGAGAGCCAGACGTTAAATACCTGAAGGGGGCGCTACAGGGGAAAAGTTACATAGTGTCACTTTAAAACAAATCTCACGTACCTCCTAGAGGGCCTTCACGTACCCCCAGGGCTCCACGTTCCACCATTTGAGAACCACTGACCTAGACGACACTGAAAATACCAGTCGATTAAATATCCATTATTGTGTTAATGTCCAGATTAAAACTACATATTCACATACTTAGATTAAAGAATTCAAAATATCTCTGATGACATACTTTATAGATTGAATGGTCCAGTTGTTAGTGTTTTTCGTACTTTTAAACTAGTCGACTATTCTAAGTTTAAGCTTAGAATCAGTACTACAACGCCAACATACTATACACCACCGTTGAAAAGTTTGGGGTCACCCAGACTATTTAGTGTTTTCCATGAAAACTCACACTTATAATATAGTCATAGTTAAAATATAGTCAAGACATTGACACGGTTATAAATAATGATTTGTATTGTAAATATAAATGTTGTTCTTCAGACTTGTCGCTCAAAGGAAGGCCAGTTTTATAGCTTCTCTCCCCAGCATAACTGTTTTCAGCTGCGCTCACATAAAAATGGTTTTAAGGTTTTTTTACCCCTCCGTTAGTCTTCTAAGGCGATAACACAATGTACCATTAGAACACTGGAGATGGGTCTCTGTAAACCTATTTAGAGACTTCATTAAACACCAGAGAATACCCATTTACCACATTAACTATGTAGAGAGTGTATTTGTTATTCATTTAATGTTATCCTCATTGGAAAAAAAACAGTGCTTTAAAAAACAAGGACATTTCTAATCTTCTTTTTTCTTTTCTAAGTGTGACCTAAACCAAAAGGCGATACATAGCCCCCCCCCCCCCCCCCCCGCACACACACCCCGTCGATGAAGGGCAGGAAGTGGCTTCCACATCATATAGCTCTGGTAATCAAGTTGAAACCCCAACTGGGATCTTTTCTCTCTGTACTTGTCCATGGAGGATGTGTGTGATAGATTACGTGGTCTGTTTGGAGTACGGGGGTCTCTTAATACAGTGTTCAACTCTATCTTGGTTCATGACATGAAAGAATAAAGACTTCTTGCAAGGCATGGTTATTTCTAGAGCACATTTCAACAACAAGGCAACTCAAAGTGCTTCACATAAAAGCATCAAAACATCATGCAAAACAAGATTAAAAAACAATTAAGAACATTAATTCAAACATTAAAAGGTTAGAAAGCAAGTAATGCATTAGTGAGATGCAGACATTGATTGATGTCCTTAAATCTGCTTCAATTAAAGGCAACCGCAAACAGAAAGGTCTTCAATCTGGATTTAAAGAGTTGAGGGTTTCAGCAGACCTGAAGCTTTCAGGGACCTTGTTCCAGATGTGTGGATCAGAAGACTTGAACGCTGCTTCTCTGTGTTTAGTTCTGACCAGGAAGTAGACCAGTCCCAGACCACCTGAGGGGTCGGGATGGTTCATAAGGTAGCAGCAGATCACAAATGTGTTCAGGCCTTGAACCATTCAGTGCTTCATAAACCAGTTCTTTGTTGGACAGGAAGTCAGTGCAAAGACCTCAGAAGTGGACTGACGTGATCCACTTTCCTGGTCTTAGTGAGGACTCGGCTGCAGTTTTCTGATGGAATTTTTACAGACACCTGTGAACGCACAATTACAGTAGTCTACTGAAGATGAACGCATGGACAAGTTTCTCCAAATCCTATTGAGACAAAAATCCTCTGATCCTTGATACATTCTTCAGGTGATAGGAGGCTGCTTTTGTGATTGTCTTGATATTAAGGTCTTATTCCATAACTAAACCTAGATTTCTGCCTCTGTTTGTGGTTTTTACATCAGAGATTGAAGCTGAGCGCTGACTTGTTGATTGTTCGTCCATTGGGACCAGAAACAATGACTTCTGTTTCAACTTTTTTTAATTGAAGAACATTCTTTAATGCATTTAGCAAGTCCTTGTATGGGGTTATAGTCCACTGCAGGTGATATACTTATGTATATTTGTGTGTCGTCTGCATAATTATGACAACACACTTTATTGTTTTTCAAAATCTGAACCAGTGCAAGCATGAAGATGTTGAATAGAAGAGGTCCCAGTATTGAACCTTGGGGAACGCCACCTGTCATCCTAGTGCAGTAACCAAACTAAAACTTGTGAATATGACTAATTCATTTGTCTGTGGGCACTTTTAGCTGTTTGCAACCCCCTTTTTGTCGAGCCCTGCTAATATTTCATGTCTGTCGCCTTGTTTTAATAGATTTTTTAGAGTGTGCATGAGGGAAGTTTTGGAGAGGAAAATATAGTCCCATCTCTTAGGCATTCCAAGAAGCAATCACACATTTTTTTAAATAAAGTCCTTGCTCAAGGACACTTGGCCTTTCCTGGTGGATCGAACCGGCTTCCTTGTGGTTGCAGGATGAGTCGCAGCCGCTCCGTAACAAATAGATGTCACAATTTACTTGCCCAGGAAATTCTTCGCTAATCAGCTGCTGAATCTAGTTGAAAAAATACTCTTGAACTGTTTCACGTGTGTTGGTTTTGCTTCACGTTGTAAGATTATACAACTAATGAGGAAGAAGAAAACTGCACTTCTGACATGTGCGAGACAGACGTCAAGCTTGTTTTTTTCATTTCCAGGACTGGCATCGCGGTAGATAGCCTTTTTCCTGCAGCTCCATCCAAACAGGCACATCGCATTTCACTCCCTGACTCCGTGTGTTTTGGACTGTTGTGTCCATCGCTGCATGTTCCCCCCAAAAGTGAACACGTCTAATTTTGGTGCAATAAGCTCGGTATGAAGACAATGTCATTGATTCTTTTGATCCCCCTTCTTCAAACCCACCAGGCGTGCGATATGCAGCCACATTACACAGAGAACGCTCAGGTAGAATATCATGCGTGGCACATGTGGAACTGATACATCCAGCTCATTGTAATCAGAGGTGACAAGAGGATTTTTTTTTCTGTGAAAAAAGCCAAAAATAAAGTAAATTGTCATGCTGTGTGGAATTTCCCTTGACGTTGTCCGCCCGCCCAAAAGAATATTTTCGATACGATTATTTCCCCCAAAGCATGGCGAGGAAAATTATTCTGGTTCAGTGTGTGTTGTTCCTTAAGAAATCAAAGTTATTTTTTTTTAAGTTCCTGTCTGACACCCTGTCGAAAAGCTTCTATCCGACTCGAGAATAAAACCAAGAAATTATTTCAAAAGCGTTACATCTGCAGCGCGTCGTGAAAAAGAAAAATCTAAATTTGTCCGTTCGCGGAATATTTATTTGCTAAATGAAGGCTGCGAATTAAGAAGGAATGCTAACCACTACCCCCCACCCCCATCCTCAGCTCAAATAACGTTTTAATGGCATTCCATTAATTACCCTGGCACAAAGAGGACTCAACCTGATACAGATCCAGTTTGTTTGGCGAAGGGTGATGAAATTGAACAAAAGCTGGCGACACGCTCTACCGTATATTGAATTTCTGAACTATTCCCTGTAATAAGTGTAGCTCCTCCTCTCAGCTGTGCAAACAGCTAGTGGCTCGGTCTTTGAGTCCAGCGGCTGCAGGTCGACGACACGCAGGTGTGTGAACACGTGCAGCAGGAAGCACGCCGACGATGTCAAAGTGCGTTCAAGAGAGACGGCAACACTTTAGATCGGGGAAGCTACTTCTGGTCTGTAAATATTCCTTCAGCATCAAATGATCACATGGCTGTGCCGTAAAAGCTAAATAAAAAAAACCTAACTAAGTATTTCTTGATCTTTTTCTGAACCTAACAAAGTGTTTAACAATCTTTTCCTAGATCTAACGAAGTGTTTTCCGATCTTTTCCGAAACCTAACTAAGTGTTTAACAATCTTTTCCTAAAGCTAACTAAGTGTTTCACCATGTTTTCCTTCATCTAAGTATTTCACAATCTTCTCCTGAACCTAACTAAGTGTTTCACGATCTTTTCCTAAACCTAATTAAGTGTTTCACAATCTTTTACTAAACCCAATTAAGTGTTTCACGATCTTTTCCTAAACCTGACTAATTAAAAAGGGAGCACAGCGTCACAAAAAACCTCACGTAGACACATACTTCTTCTACATATCAAATAAAAAATGTTTTCAGATGAGGTTTAAAAAAAACATTACATATGTTCAAAGAATCAAAAATATACGTTAGCCGTCAGTTCCTGAAAGAAACTAGTAATGCTTGTTACTAGCAGTTTTTAACCATTCAAGCGACACTATGTAACTTTTCCCCTGTAGCGCCCCCTTCAGGTATTTAATGTCTGGCTCTCGAGCCATATGTGGCTCTTCCGGCTGGAGAGTTCCCAGCTGATCGCAGCTCGCTTCCTCGATCAGCGGCAGCGCGTCTCGTTCAGACCCGGCCCGGTGTTCCCCACAGCAGCATGTCTCTCCGTCTCTACGAGTCGCGTAGCGGAGCAAATAAAAAGTCACCTGCGAGCGTGGACTGGCACTATATGACTTTGGTAATCACTGCCAGACAGCAAGTTTAAGTACTTCCTGTTCCTCAACCGGAAGTACCGGGCCGGTCCCAACCATCTTACATTCAGCAGTTTTCTGGCCACAGACCCCCGATGGCGGAGGCGCAAATCAACATATTAAAAGTCATTGTAGCGGCACCATTTTTTTCAAGCTGTTATTTTAAGGTGGAAAAGTTACATAGTGGGGCTTTAACAGTTCTTTTGGACAAAATAAATCAACAGATTGTATGTCGCGATGCAGTTATTCAAGTTGCTGCAAAATTGAACAAAATAATTAGTGGAGTAATCCAGTTTGTGTTCACTGACAAAAGAGTCGCCTCTGGCCTCCACCATGAAATATGGTCCATACACAAAATGTCCAAATGAAGGGGAGAGAAAAAAACAGGGGTCATTATTCAAGTGAATAACTGCATTTTTATTTAAAATAAATGTATACATCTGCAAATTAGAATCATACAAGCTAAAATATATAAGAAATGCACCAACGTCCAGAACATGTCTACAGGGTTATGGAGTGTTGTACTAAGAATAAACATTTTTTAAAACATGGCTTTAGGAGGCTAATGATGGAGGAAGAGGGCCCCTGGCTTTTGGAATCTGTTTAAATACACCGCGTAAACACACTTGTGCAGCAACAGCTGTTCACCCCCAACAGAGGTGGTGGCCTGGCTCTCACAGCGAGCTATTCGTGATTCAGTTTCTGGCCGTGTGACGTTTTCCCGCCGGAATTCTTGGCACAACACCTCTGTGTTGACAGCAGGAGTTACGCAACTCCTGCAGAGTGCATTTCTTTACTGTTTAATGGCGAGTGCAACAAGGTATCGATGGAGCATCTGACATTGATTTTATGATATGCGTTGATACTTGATCATTTTTATGGTTGCTATTTTAACACTTTATTTTAAACCTAAGTATTTCATGATCTTTTCCTATACCTAACTAACTATTTTACAAACTTTTCCCGAACCTAACTTTTCCTGAACTTAACTAACTATTTCAACATATTTTCCTAAACCTAACTAAGTATTTCAGAATCTTTTTCTAAACGTAACTAAATAGTTGTTTCCTAAACCTAAAAAAGTGTTTCACCATCTTTTCCTAAACCAAATTAATTATTTCCCGATCTTTTCCCGAACCTAACTTTTCCTAAACCTAACGAAGTGTTTCATGACCTTTACTAAACCTAGCTAAGTAGTTTTGTTGCTTAAACCTTCCTGTGAAGATGGAAGTTTATTTTTCAAAGACCTTGTGCGTGTGTGACGAGTAGAAATGTAAACCTTTTGCTGGATTTCGCAGTAAAAGTTTCTCGTTTTGTAAGATGTGGTGCAAACCATCGTACAAATATACGTTGGGTTCAAGTTAACGTGAGCGAGCCGAGTTTTCAGTTAGTCGTAATCTCTGCACCACCAGATGCCACCAATTCCTACACGCCGGCCCTTTAAATAATAAAGAGCTTCATGAAAAGTAATTCCACGTCTGAGAAAGTCGTACTTCTTTTTCTAAGAGCCAGATGTCAATCGTTCACATCCCTCCCTTCTCATGCCGGGGCCCACCTGCCTCGACCACAATCCCCAAAAAGCAAGACTCTTTAAACTACATCCCGGCGAGCTCAATACCTCGTCATTAGCCTCTAATAACCATCATTTAATAGTGGCGTTCTTGCTAAATGAGGCTTGATAAGAAATTTGTTAATTGACGGGGAAACTCAAAACTCGCTGGTGTGTTTCTGCCAAAGTATTATTCACTCTCCGTGACTGTGTGTGTTGCTTTAGCTACTGGATGGGAGGGTAACCCCAGTCACTTGCCTCCTCCTCAACACCTGTGTTTACTTTGGGGCCTTCCCCCCCCCCCCCCCCCCCCACACACACACACACACACACATGACCCAGCAGCAATCCTTCACTCACTCAGGAGGTTCCAGCCTCCAAGGATATGCTGCCCGTTGCACTTTTACCACCGTGTGATTTCTCCAAACGACGCATATGAATTACAGTCATTTCCCCAACATTTTAGTGGATTTAAACATTTAGGTTCCTGTTCTCTTTCACTGTGAGGTTAAGCTAAGCTAATAGCAGGTTGGGGTTGGCCTGTTCGGGTTTGGAAAGTTAACGTGAGAATACAACCAAACTTTCTCTGGACTGTGAAGCTGACACAACCTGATTCAGTAGTTTTGAATATTCAACAGGAAAAGAAACAGATTTATGACGGGTGAGGGGTGGGGGGTTTCGACCTAACAGGTGTTTGAGAGGTTTGGGGGATTATTGCTTCAGCACTTTTTCTTTTCCGTGTACCGAAAGCTGACTTCTACTTTGTTTGTTTAATGTCCTGATTCTAATCATAATGTTGCTCATTTCAGAGTGTTTTTTTTAAACTTAGTTATTTTGCAGCTGTGTAGCTTTCTTGTACATGTTGGCTTCTTTTTGGTAAAATAAAGAAGGAGTTTAATTTCTGAAAGTAAGATATCCCCCCCAAAAAAGTACTGCTTTGTTATTGGTTCTAAAAATCTGGTATTTTATGGAAGAATTGCACGTTGTACCTGATTTTCTGTTTCGTACCTAGTATTCTTGAGCGAGCCACAATGCACTTGAATTTTCAGAAAATGCTTCTAGGATAGAAAAGCTTGAGCTTCAGATTAAAAAACATTAAATGGATGAAAATAAGTGAATATATATATATATATATATATATATATATATATATATATATGGGATTTGACTGGGGTCACAGCACACACATGTAAAACATCAACATAAAATCCTAAATATTCAACGCAGCTTATATCGTTTAGATCGTCAATATAAAAAATGTCCTTCAAGGCGCGTTTCCCCCACGGTGCTGTAACTCTGATTTAATGAATGGGCCCCTCTAAGTTTTGTATTATCTTTACATTCTTTCTTCTTCTCCGCTCTTCACCACATCTGAGCGGTTCCCAGCGACCTGTTTACGGCCTCCGACGTGTGAACCCGCATGCGGAGCGCAGCGCTAACTGTTCAAATATCAGCGCCGGTGTTTTTACAGGTGCGGACACATTTAGTGTGCGCCTGAAGAAACGGGTCGGCCTGAAAAGTGTTAAAGAAAGCTTCCCCATGTATTGCATGGAGTCATTAAACTGGGATATCATATAGATATGTTTGTATATAGATAATATAGATACATTCTTTTCATGATCCTTGTAGTTTTCAGATTTGTTATACCAGTCGAATTTTGATCATTTCTATAAAAAAATTATTGTATTTTGAGTATTTGCTGAGCTTTTTCACTACTTCATGACATTTTGCTAAACCTAACTAAGTGTTTCACAATCTTTTCTGAGATCCAAATAAGTGTTTCACGATCTTTTCCTAAACCTAACTAAGTGTTTCACAATCTTTTCTGAGATCCAAATAAGTGTTTCACGATCTTTTCCTAAACCTAACTCTGTGTTTTCCAATCTTTTTCGAGACCCAAATAAGCGCTTCACGATCTTTTCCTGAATCCAACTCTGTTTAGCGATCATTTTCTTAACTCAACTAAGTGTTTAGAGATCATTTCCTTAACTCAACTAAGTGTTTAGCGATCTTTTCCTAAACCTAAGTAAGTATTTCACGATCTTTTCCTAGACCTAAATAAGTATTAATGATATTTCCCTAAAAAAATCTAATTTGGAGAGCTTTTCCGCAATCTCATTCACATTCACCGCCTTAAGTTATTTAAATGTGTTATTAATTATACATTTTAAGCTCTTGTAAATGTTTCTGACAAACAGGGGGAAATCAATCTATTTTTTAAGGAGTTTTCTTCAAGCAGAGATAAGCCGGAGTTAAAACAATGTCAAAGGGTGAAAAGCTTCCATAACGATCCTTTAGGGCACGTGACTTCTTCATGCGACTTCTTCATGTGACTTCTTCTCTTTCAGGTTAAGGTTAACGGTTGAATGTTGTCTTTTCCAGGACGCTGGCGAGTGCAGGAAAAGAGCTCAAAGATAACTTCCTGAGGGCCCTGGCAGAGCGAGAGGAGGCCAACCGCAGTGGGAAAACCAGCGTGAGTACATTACTACACCACTCCGATTGCTACGTAATGGGATTCCCCTCAAATAGTTCTGCAATTCCATTAGGATGGGAACATAATACATACTGTGTCAAGTTGAGCCTTGCCCCTCCCCAAATACCAGAAGAGCCAGCTGCCTCTCCCTTCTATAAAGCCCCATTTCCCAAAGTACCTTGTTCCCGAGGTGCACCTTTTAGATTGAGGGGCATTTCTAGATCACCTGAAGACAAGCTTGAAGGGGTGTTATCAATCCTAAGAGAAGTTATAACTCAGTATTGCAGGCTATATACCAAATGTAACTTCATGCACATTTTTTCATGCGAACAAACAAACACTTACACCTAAAATCAAAGCTTAATTTCAATCGTCACTTACATTAAATCTGATCCCTGCATTTAACCAGTCTTCAGCATTCAAGAGCATGAGAAGCGTCCTGTTTGAAACCCAAAGTCAGACGTTACTTACGCGGTTTCGTGAATAAGAGCCGCTAGTCATGTGAGTTATTAGACTTTCCTTATTCACAAGAGACGTTAGTCTTGTTAGTTAAGTGAGTTTTTATTCCTAACCATAACAAAGTTGTTTTGTAGCTCTGATCTGAATTCCTGTGAAGACGGGACTTTATTTTGAAAAGACGCTTTTGCAAATAACGAGTGTACATTGACCCAAATTGAGCAAAGTGGCTTCGGGGGGGCTCCAGAGGGTTCTGGGTCCATTGGGGCTAGCTGTCTGGTCCTTGTTTATCTGCAGCTGAATCTCCCGCAAAAGGCCTCGAATCTCCAGGTGCAGCCGATGTGTAGAGAGTGTGGTGCTGGTGGTGAGAGGGGTAGGCGGTGTGGGGGGGCGGGGAATCTGCTGATCTACTCAGCATTGTTCTGCAGGGACTATAAGTGTTGATAGACTCCAAATGATTCACTTCCAAGATGCTAGAGTTCTGTTTGACTTCCACTTACCTGCCCCTGTGGGCTCTGCAATTATAAGATCACATAGAGTGCACGGAGGGGGGAGTCGAGGCAGTAACACCAGGAGTTACTGTGTAAACGGTGCCCCCACCCCCCCACACCTCCTTCATACCTTGAACCATGTGAGCAATATAGCTTGTTTCTTCTCAAATAACCTGCCAGTGATGAACCGCGTGATGTAAAGTGTCTCTTCCTGTAGTCAGAGAAGAGGGCCAGAATAAAAACAAGCAAAATATCAAATTGCGTCTTTCCAACATCGTTTTACTTTTTTTACGCCGACTTTTCCTCCACTGTCTCCCTAATTTTGTCTTCCTTCTGCTGAAAAATCTGGAAGGGGAAGACGTTTATTTTCTTTTTCGACGGAAAAACACACGCACACACACTCTTGTTTAAAATTGAACCCATATTTGTGCGCTTAATGCTGCCGCTCTTTTGAACTTGTTTGGTAAGTAACGGGTAATCTTGATTCGGTCTGACGAGGCTTGACCTCAGCGGCATATTTACATTACGCAGATGTATTCCAGACACAGTAAAACATGTGTAGGGTCTTTTTTCCCACTCCACATACTTTACATTCATATTCTACTGTATGTAGTGTACTGTATTCATATTGTTAATTGCTATCCCCTAACACTGTATTATCTATACCGTGGACACAGTTTTGGATTTCATCTCTCGTTCTCTTGGTTGCACCAACGGTCCTTTTTACGGGAAAGTCTCAACTTACCCGCGTTAATCTTCGATACGGTTCAATAATAAGACCACCCGGCGTAGTGGGGGATCTTTTACCCTGTGCATTATGGGTCTTTTTGATACACATGACTCCAGGTCCTCAACACCGAGGATCAGTCCCACTAACGCAGTCCAGGTCTCTACATACACTCGTCTTTAATACAAAACACCTGTTTTTCACTTTTCCCCCATTATTTTTTGTACTTATATGGTTACATAGATATTATTTTAAAATATAGTTTTTACTTATATATTTAAATATGTTTTACTTATATATATATATATATATATATATATATATATATATATATATATATATATATATATATTGTTATATTGTTATAGTATATTTTTCATCATATATATTTTTCATACATTTCTAAGGGCATTTGGGATTGTGTCTTCAATGAATCAGAAAATACTGTCATAAGACTTAAAGCGACACTATGTAACTTTTCCCCTGTAGCGCCCCCTTCAGGTATTTAACGTTTACTTCAGTGTCGTGAACTCCTGGCTCTCGAGCCATATATGGCTCTTCCGGCTAGTTCACAGCTGATTGATGCGCGCTGCCGGCAGCGGGCCTGGCAGTCGCAGCGAGCCTCAGCCGCGGCATGTCATTCTGTCTGTACGTGTCGCGTAGTGGAGCAACTAAAAAGTCACCTGTGAGCGTGGACTGGCACTATATGACGTTGCGTAATCACTGCCAGACAGCAAGTTTAAGTACTTCCTGTTCCCAAACCGGAAGTACCGGGCCGGTCCCAACATCTTACATTCAGCAGTTTTCTGGCCACAGACCCCCGATGGCAGTGGCGGAGGCGCAAATCAACATATTAAAAGTCATTGTAGCGGCACAATTTTTTTCAAGCTGTTATTTTAAGGTGGAAAAGTTACATAGTGGGGCTTTAAATAACTTTTGTTTATGTTTTTCTAAATTTAAATGTTGTATATCCATCTGTGAATAACATTTTAAGAATCTCTCCGTGAAAAAACCTTAAAAATGTAGATGTGTTTTCAAATAATAAACAGGTCCTTCTTCTAGTTGATTTCTACAGAGGATTTCTCTTCAACCCATTTAAAAATCAAACACAAATTTCCCGATTTGTTTTATGTGACTTTAAACTTCCACCATCTTCATTGTGGTTTTCGCCCATGGGGGAGGGGGGAGGGGGGGGTCACCTTCATTGTGGTCCTGGCCTCGTTCATCATAGTGGAGGTTGGGGGGGGGGCTGACCCTCCTTTCGTGTCCTGCTCAGCCTTTCAAGCCAGTCTGAAATTACACCTGTCACTTAATACACTTCTTCTGCCTCAGTGCACACATGACTCTCGGTGAACCACACTGGTTCCCTTCTTTAAGGCAAAGGAACACTAGATGGTGAAGCCTATTTTGCATCCAGAGTACTTCAGTAGTTCCTGGCCCTCGGCCTCTATTGTGCTTCCCCTTCCTCGGACCGGTTGCGTAAAGCCGCCTCTTGCTCGCCTGAAAGTCACACACAAACAAAAGCTGCACCTGGGCAGCTTTGGCTCTGTTTGCACTGGGTGTAAGGGTTAAAAAAAATCTAATCCAGTTCACACCTGCACAGGATGAGGGGGGGGGGGGGGCGTCATTGTTGAAAGGTTTGTATGTGAAACCGAAAGGTTGACACCACCCACGCTGTTGCCTGTTTGTTCTCAGTCAGTGCGTTTACATGCGTTCGAATAGCTGGCTCAGTCGGACAGAAATCAAATTATCCGTTTCATGTAACACCTTTGTTCGACTGTATGCGGTCCAACTACGGTCCAACTTGACACCCCTGGATTACTCGATCCGATGCGGTTGATAATCCGACCGTCGCGGCATGTAGCGGTGAATTGGACTAGGAACCGGACTTTGCATCGAGTTGCAGGTCTCTCAAGTGTCACACAGTTCGGTCTTAACTCCCGCACTCCCGCCACACATCGTATTTCTTCACGCTGAAAACAACTCTCGGCTATTTCATGTTTTAATGTGCCGCAGCGACAACATGAGCTGACCCCGCCGCTCTCCCCGTGGGGAAAACAAATGCTTCCTGGAGTTGTGCTGTCACGTGGCGCTTATCAGCCAATCAAAAAAAGGAAATGTGCTACACAACAGGAGTTGTAATGAAAACAGAGCCACCTGGTGTATCGGAGGCGTTTTCAGCCAATGATTCGAATTACTCACTACCATGTATACTGGGATAATAGCAGACCCCCCCCCCCCCAAAGATAATAAGCAATAAGCAATATTTGAATTATACCATCATGTAAACGCACTGAGTGTGTTGCACAGGGCTCTGATGGCATCAATGTGGACATTGCAACACGTCGCATTAGTGACGAAGAGACGAAAGGATTGAAATAAAGAGTTCAATAAATGGCGTGTGCCAAATTCTAGAGAGTATCAGACGTGTTCAGAAATGCCCCGTCTTGCAATGTTTAGAAATTGCGTCCACACTAAAAACGTGTCACTTTGTTGTCGAAACCTTCTACCACAGTTGGTACTAACTTAGTTAGTTGTAGGATATCAAGCAGAACGTTGTTGTTGGTGAATTATATCAATCATATCTGAATGCTTTTCCATTGAAATGCAAATTACTGACGATTTGAATTATTTTTTGTTAGATAAAAGATGAATTGGTCAGGTTAATACCCAACTTGACCCCTTTAAAAAGAAAGTTCTGTTTCCAGTGCCTCTAAAATGGAAACACAGTGAGGACAAGAAGGAAATAAAATGTCACATTGAGGCGACATGATGACCAGAACTACCAGAATGGACCAAAGGAGTATAGAATTATTTTATTATCATTATTCATTTAGTCACGCTACCAATTCCGTCGTAGTCAATATCCTTTATGCTACGTTCACACCGGACGCGTAGAAAAAATTCTCGACGCGTCTGACGCAGCATTCTCGACGCCGGTTGACAAAAGGGTGTTCACACCGGACGCGTCGAGACGAGCCGCGTCAGGGGCGTGGCTTATCGTTCCCGCTTCTTCAGCCATATGAATCTTTTCCTTAACCAGACTGAGATGTTGTGTCTTCACTTGTCGCCCTGTGAGTCGCCCTGCTGCTGCCTCTGCTCTCTCCTCCTCTCTGGACTCAGTTGTCCTGACTTCCACAGCCCTCCGCCCTCCGCCCCATGTTCCCACTAGTCTCCCGCGGAGTAATACACGGGTCGAGGAACGACAAGACACTGCGTTTCTCACTGCTATCTCTCTCTTCTCTCTATGATTCGTGTCTCTGAGACTTTTCCACCTGCGGCGGCAGATCTCCTCTGCCATGAAACACATATGCCGGCGCTTGTTTCATAGTAAAGTACAACAAATAGCGAGAATAAAAGAAAATGCATACATTCAAAAAGTCCCACGGCTTCTCCGACCTTCTTCCACGCTTCATCTTTATAGCTACGGTTTCAGTAAGTAAAAAGAGTTGTGTCATAAAGTTTGGGGTGCCCACAAACGGCGACAATAATCTTTTCCTTTCAGACTGTACATCGATGCCTACCTTATTGCGCAATACACAGGCGGTACATCGATGCCTACCTTATTGCACAATACACAGGCGGTACATCGATGCCTACCTTATTGCACAATACACAGGCGGTACATCGATGCCTACCTTATTGCACAATACACAGGCGGTACATTGATGCCTACCTCATTGCGCAATACACAGTCGGTACATTGATGTGACTGACACGTGGTTTACCCATGGTGCATTACAAACACATCACACGACAGATTATGACGGATGGCGATGCGTTCCACCTCCATCGGGCGATGTTGACCGAAGAGCGCAATGAAACCCTGAAAGTAAACATTCACTCCCTTTTTAAAGTAGCGAATGAATCTGTTTCTCATTGTACCGGCTGAGTCAATCACTCACTCGCTAACAACGGGGAGCGTCATTAAAACAATGCTTCGCCATAAAGAGGCACTTGTTTGCTCTCGGCTCGCACCCGAAAAGCAGCGGGAACGCCGTCATAGAGGTCAGTTTGCGTTTTGTCGGCGGGAAAGGAAAAGCTAACCGATGGAATTCAAGATAAAAATTTTTTTCAAAAGCTTCTGAATTTGTGCAGTTTTTGTTTCTTTTTCGCAAAACATTTCGTAGGTTTAGTCGATAGCAAACCAGTGAAATTCCATGATTCTCTAGACCCATTAGGATATCATGATAAAAATCAAGAAGAAAACCACAATTATATTATATATACTTCACAATACACTCCTTTAGCACCGTCTGAATGCTGTTTTATAGAGATATAGAGATTGAAAAAATCATCAAGTATATCTCAATCCAACCAATGTGGATATTGTAAAGGTAATAAGTATTTTATTTTGGAAAAGGTGACAACAATGGTTTTACATGATCAGATATTGAACTCAATAACAGTCTTACTGTCATTTCATTCAATATTAATGCAGATTTATTTGAAATATTCTATTTTTAACGAAGACGTAAGTTATTTTTGGTGAAACTAATTTGCCGGTTTCCACATTATTTTCAATCTCCCACCATTTTTCACTTGTGAAATTCAAATGGTCGGCCTGCTCTCTCATGCCCAGAGGGGACACCTTGCATAAAGAAAGTGTTTGTCTTTGGTCTGTGGACCCAGCCAGTCCTGTATTGATAAGCTCCTGTCACTATAGATAATAAGGTGGTCAGTCATGCAGCCCAGAGATCAAGTATAGCATTGAAATTAAAGAGGAATTCCCAGCCCTATTGTGTTACCGGCCCGCTCCCTTTTGTCCTGGTCACGGGCAGTAAAAACAACAATGGCAAGTTTGATTTCAAAGCAGCGGGACCAAGGCGGACGGCCTTTAGAAAGGAAAGGGTCCTGCGGGGCTATCGAATGACCTTGACTTGAATGGTGTCACAGAGTTGTGGAGAGGTGGGTCGTGAGCCCCCCTCCCAACAGTTTGCAACCATCTATCAAGTGGACAAAAAAAAGAAGCAACCATTGTGATATTGGAGATCACCTGTTCGGCATCTGTTTTCTTTTTTAACTTCTTAAGTTGGTGTATACACCCTAAAACGACCAACCTCGTTGTTCTGTTGGCTTTTTATTCATGTGCCCCCTCCTCCTCTTTTTTTCTGAGCTGTAATACTTTGGCTGCACTTTCTCACGGTTGCAGGTCTTGAGAGGAAAAACCGTAACGTTTGACTGTGAAATATTACTTTTGGCTGATAACAAGACGTTGACTTCATGGCCAGTGTCTTCGTCTATAAAAAGAGAAAATGGATAGCCGAAGCATTTTTGTGTTATGTCAAACGCAGCCAACATGGCAGCTGTGCCCCGTCTCTCAATAAACCCAATCTGCCTCAGAGGGATTTACAAAGGAATGAGGAGAAGTCTTCATGTGATATCGTCTTGAACTTTTTGACGGATGCCAATTGAAAGATAATAATAGAATTGTCTGATTTGTAGATATTTTAATTATTCCAACAAAGAGAGATGCTGCTAGACCTTCAACGTGCAATATATTTTATTCTTTTTGTAATGAAAGCATAATTATTTGGTTAAGTTACAAAAAGCCAAATCCTGTGAGAACACCCTTTTGATGTAAAGCTCCGTTGATCCAGGAAATCAAAACTTTGCATATCCCAGCATGCAAGTGGCACGACCCGATTCACTGTGTTGCCGCTGAAGGCCTGGATGAGCTCCGCTGTAATGGTTTCTTCTGCACCCCGCCCTCTTATGAACAGCTGCTATTGTCCAGAGACATCGCTCCAAAAAAATACCCAACCCCCCTGGACCAATTTTCCGAGCGACTGAACAACGGATACGCTCAATGTAAGCTTTCTTTTTGGTTTTTACTCAATGTGTATTCGTGGAATTTGCCATCAAAACATCTGTCGAGATGGGGGAGTCTCAATAAAGCTGACAGTGTGGTATCAAAGGAAGTCTTCAAAAGGAAGTCACGCAGAGGAGGCCGTCTGGATGGACTACCATCACTCTTCGTCATTGTTGAAGAGCAACAAAGAACTCGTTGCCTCTTTTGCACTGAAACACCTGAACAGCCTGTAACCCCGGGCGGAAGAACCTTCGAAGAACCGGGACTCTTTCGAATGTCTTCTAGAAAATGTTGCGTATGCACCGTTGCACCAAATGACGTTGAGTCCTTCTGCATGCCAAGTCTACGAGGAGTTTGGTAGCCAGTAGGTTTTAGGTAGGTTGTCCAGGTTGATACAGTTGCAGGAGTAAAACGGTTGTTACCATTGTTGGAATGCAACGGTTTTAATAGACTATTTCGCGAAAGACCCATCCTCAGAACGCAGACCGGACAATCACGTTTGGTAAGACATCATACGAACCGTTGTATCTGGATGAGGTTGTATGATTGCAACAGGAACTCGAGTCCTACCCGGCATTAAAGGAATCCTATTGTTCCTTGAGTTCATCCCCCTATACTGTGGTTTGGAGGCCTTTTGAAGGTCACAGGCTTCTCTCCCTGTTGGGAAAAGAGTTTCACTGTGAAGTTTAAAATCCTCCATTGCAGTAATCAATCATTATTTACAGCCGTGTTATCTTTTGCATTCCTTTCATTTGACTCCAACTCCCATCTGTGTATTAGAAAGACACAGTGTGCTTATGTCACAAGTAAAGGGAGGATGGACCATCATTGTTAAATACTACCTAAAGGTTTCTGGCCGTGTTCCCGGAGGAATGTACACCTGTCGAGTGCAGGCGCTTTATTTTCTTTGCAGACTCCTCGGGCTCAACATCAACACTGTGCTCTGAAATATAGTCACTTAAATACCTTTAAATCAATGTAATGGATGAAGATATGTTCTTCAAATGAATTTACAGCCAACACATTCTCAAAAGACAAAATATATAGTTGTGTTTATGCAGCCTTTTTGTTTTCTTCTTCTGCATACCACCATTACATCATCCTTTTTGGATTTGCCTCCAAAACAGTGATTAGATCATTCCAGTTTGTGTCTGGATGCATCTTCTCATCGCAAAGGGAAGCCAACGGGTTACTCACCGTCTGTGAGACTGAGAATCATCTTCTTATGTAACTACCGTATCCATTTGGTGGTTATAGAAGACATGTGAGAGACAGAGCACTAATTATCAACTAATCTAGATCTGAACATTGGGTAACTGTATATGTAGACCATTCAATGCAGGAAAGGCCTGTTTGGCCACAACAGCTTGTGTTGGCTATAAGGAGTGAGTGACCAAACAGACCTTTGTGTTCTTCGCATTAGGAAAAGACTCTTCAGGGCTGTCCGGGTTTTCATGGGTTTCAGATCAAAGAAATATGAATCCAGCTGCAGGCCGGAATCATTTCAAGACATGGAAACTTATTTGTGGAACGAGGTCTATACTTAGTGTTAAAGCTGCATTCTCTCTCCTAACCCCCAGGCGGCAACTCCTCTGGTTGTATAGAAGTACATTTGTATGTGTTAAAGCTGCATTCTCACTACTGAGCACCAGGGGACGACTCCTCTGGTTTTATAGAACTCTATGCTGTCACGAACGGTCGCGGATGTCGCAACGAGAGAGGACCCAAATGCCGACATAATTTCACAAATGAATATTTAATTTCCAAAGACCTGACATGAACAACAAAAACTTGGACCAAACAGTACGACGCCACACTGGGAATGAGACAAACAGGGTTTACATACACAGGCAAGGTGAGAGGTGATTGGACAATGGGGAACGAGACACAGGTGGACACAATGAGGACGGGGCCAGCAATCACACAGGAGGAAACAATCAGGAGCACGGCAGACAAGAAGACACAGACTTCAAAACAAGACAGAAAACGAAACACAAACTCCAAATCCTGACATATGCTTTATGTGTTAAAGCTGCATTCTCACTACTGACCACCAGAGGGACGACTCCTCTGGTTGTATAGAAGTCTATGCCACATGTGTTGGAGCTGCCTTCTCTCTCGTCAAACAGACAATAAAAGGCAGGGCTACCTTGTGATTGACAGTTTGCGGCCATGGTGTTGTCCTTAGCTACGCCCCCTCTCTATTGTCCGCTGCTCAGGATCGACTGTGATCAAAGTGATGGGAGCTTCTGGCCAATACAAATTCTTTACACTGGCCCTCCTAAACATAGAGCTTTTATATTCTCTGCAGTTGGACAAGGAGACGCAATGTTTCATTGTTCAAGACTCATGATGTAACCCTCTTGGACAATCAGGTCGTGGTTGAAGGAATCCATTTATGGTCAAAAACATTGACACCCAATCTGGGAATTGGGGCTAACGCTCGTCCGCTGTGAGCAACATATGGAGCACATTCTTCAGAATCTTCTTTGTTTTATCGCTCCGGTATTATTCCACCTGAGTAAATACTGGACGGCATCTCTCCGGCCCAGAGGAACCTTCTCTCAGCCCCGTCGCCTCCGAGAGAGAGAGTTTTGGTGTCCTGAGAGACCAGCTGCTAGTGACGGACAGTTTCTCATTGCGTCGCTCCCGAATTTCCTCCTCGCTGGAAATGCCAAAGATTTGAGCTCATGGTTCAACTTTCAAGCTTCTAGAATCGAGACATTCTCAGCATATTTGCAGGTCATTGTAATACTTATTAGCACGCGTCCGAGGTTCAGAGACGATCGCAGATGGTTCGAGCCTATTCACAAATACCAAGGGGATTTTTAATCGGTTACGTTTGAATGACCTATTAAACAGAGGATATCCTCTCTGGTTAGTTGTTATTAAGCCGATACGTGCATGTCATATGTTACAGTTGTCATGTTAGCATTGAGCCTTTGATTCATCACGTTTTAGTAGACACTTAAACCCTTGAGGTAAATACAAGAAAAGTGTCATTATGGGTTGTAAAAATTACCAAAAGAGCACAAAAATACAAAAATAAATGAGAAAAATTACTAAAGGTTATGCACATTACTTTCATTCGGGATTTATGCCAAGACATGAGAATGAACAAACATGAAAAAATGTGACGCAGCTCATTTAAAAAGAATAAAAACATTAAACACCGATGCATTACCTCGAGAACTTATCTGACACTGACGGCTGATATATTTCCCGTACAGGCTTTGGAACTGATATATTCTGCTTTAATGAGCTTTGTTGGAGGGCAACATGTGCACGCCCATATTAGTCAGAAAAGCAATATGTAACCTATTTATCTCGTCAGATAGATGTATTTCTAATGCCTCAGCGTGGTTATTTGAGTACATTTCGAGGCGTATCGAGGCACTGTTTGTCTTAATTACACCTTTGTTCGAATTTTGGGGGAATTTTCCGTTTGATGGACAGTAGCTCCTACGGTGCATTTTCTGAGGTCCTTTGGTTGGATTCTCAAAACATTTCCATTCTTAGATTATTTTCTAGCAGAGCGTCAAGAAAGAAGAGTGATGCGGACATTTAATTGCGTTAGCCGGAATGCTAACGGTCGGTAATGGATACAAAAAAGCCTTGAGTATCGGTTCAGCCTCGTCGTTCTTAAAAGTCAAAGAATCAAGAATTAGGTAACAGCATTTCATACAATCTATATTTACAGGTTATGAAAACAAAAACCCAGCTATCTTATTCTCTTATCGTGCGTCGTGGGCCGGTAACGTAGCCATGTTTGTGTTTACTGTGCCACTAATCGGGAGGCTCGACGTCTACGCCGTGAGAGACCTTCACCTTCATCTTGAAGGCAGAATTATTGTGAACTGAAATTTTTGGCCAGGTTTCGGGTAGGGATGCACCGATCTGATCTTGATATTGCCATTATAACGGTTTTGATTGGCGTTCTCAAAACGGCCGATCAAACCGATTGATCAGATGACGTCACATCTGCGAGAAATATTATCAGAGACGTTTCAATCGCCACGCGCCGCAACGGAGTAAATGCACCGGCGAGTGCCGCAGAGTGAGAGGGGCGAGCGAGTGGCGAACGGCGAGCGGCGAGCGGCGTCCCATCCCCCGAGTTGAATCTCTGGGTCAACTCAGCTGACACTCGCATGTCTGAGCCCCTGTAGGCTGTTGTTCACGGCACATGCATTCCATCGGGAGCGCGCTAGGCTTTTCATAAAGTTAGCCGCTCCAGATCGAATGCTAACTGTTAGCGGAAGGATTTAAGTGACACAACATCCGGGTTTGCAAAGTTAGTGGAAAGAGCCACGTAAAACAACATCCATTTTTCAAAATAAGATGTCAAATCATACACTAACATATACAAGTAAACAATGAACTGATTTTGTATCTTTATAGATCGTTTCTGAAATTTAGCTTAAATTATGCTAACATTAAAACATTTTTACTGTACCAAGGAAGAGTTTATAAAAATAAGTCAGACTTTCGTATGTTAAAAAAGTCCTGTATATAGATTTCCCCAAGAGTTCCAGGAAATGAATAACGCAGATGTGTTCCATACATATCTGAAATCAATCCCCTACAATAGCAATCAAACTATTTTAATGTATCAATTAGGACAGTTTTCAAAGTAAAAGTCCTAAATGTTTAAAGAAATCTGTAATTTCTTTAATGTTTGAGGTGATTTAGATGTGTATTTCCTCATAGTCCTAGGCAATAATGCTACACAATAAATGGAATGCTTCAATCGACGCCTTGATCGGTATTATGGGATCGGCAGATACTATTTCAGTGATCGGTGATCGGTATTATCGGTGATCGGCTGACATTAATTTCAGTGGTCGTTGATCGGCCCAAAAAACCTGATCGGTGCATCTCTAGTTTTGGGTCCCTGTGCACAACCCTGTGGCCTGCGTCTCACTCAGGAAAAGGCGGCCTAATTCTTTTAAGGATTATCTGGTTTCCCTCTACTTTTCACTCCCATTCTTTTTTAGTAAGCTGTGTCAATACCACGTTGACAGATTAATTTAATTTTTTTAATTTACATGTTGTTCTAAACAAACTGTGAGAAAGATCATTCCTGGGAGGAACCCCAAACAGGAAATGCTACATGTTCCTTATTCAAGAATGTCGAAAGAAATAGAAAGAAAAGCAAGGAAAAATAAATAAGTGAAGAACGCACTGCCATGCTTTTATTTTGAAATCTAATTTTGTTATAATCCAGAACAGAAACGACACTGGTCTCACAAATAGCTAAATGATTTATGTTGATTACCGCAGCTTACTACAGCACATTTTTTTGTCCGCCCTCCAAATCACACACACACACACACACACACACACACACACACACACACACACACACACACACACAATCCAAACTAACATGCGGCCACAGCGACCACACTGGCTGGCCAGAACTCACCTGCTCTGGAGCTGTTTGTTTAGTGACTACCAGAGTGGTGCCGCGGTAGATAAACTCTCCACTCCACCGCAGCCTGAAGGCCTCAGTATTTAGCTGAGGGCTGTTTTCTTTACTTCCCATCCTGTACTTCCAGCTTCACTTTATTTATCAGCTGTGTATTTCCAGCCACCATCTGCCCCGGCTGATATCAAATTGGTTGGTTGTAATATGGATATTCCCCTCGTTTATCTTATTGTCTTTGCAGAAAGAAAGTCAGATATCAGGAAAAAGAAGATGAACGTGTATTCACTGGAGAGCGTCGCTGTTATTGCTTTGGACAATGTTAGTGTTGTCTTAAACCGTGAGCACAACAATATTTTTTTTACAGTCCTAAAGCGGAGATCAAACAGAATCACGGTCGGTATTATTCTTTCTGAACCGAAGTGCATTTCATGCTTTGAGAAAACACTGTGAACTCCTGGTGACTGCCGAGAGCAGGAGTCTCTCGGCCCGACGGGGGAGCTCCTCCGATGAGCTGCAGGCCAAGTCAAATAGAATCATGTTTGAACACCTATTTCCACGGAGATGGGGTGGAGGGGGGGGGGGGGGGGGGGTAATCAGGAGCTTTAAACAGGCCCGTCTTTGATAGAGATCCCGCTCTGTACGTTTATTCCTCTGAGGGCGGCGCTTGCTTATGTCGTCCACTTTGATCAGACCGCTGGAGCGTTGGTGTCAGACGTATCTCTGCTGCCCATAACACAAGTTTGTCTTGAAGCTTTTTGGGGGGTTTCTCTTCGTCCTGTATGGAAACGGTGCCATTAAGTTTCAGTTTCAGTTGCTCAAGGACACGTGGACTATAGGCTAGACCTGCTAACCACTGACCCATTGTCCCAGAGTCAGATAATAAATGTCTCGTGGACTAAGGTCCTCCAGGATTCTAGCACCCTGCATACAGTCAGGTTCAAACGTATATGGACTGTCACACAATTGTTCCTCTTTGCACAGATTCGTAACAGTTGAAGTGGAGACTTTCAGCTTTAATTCAATGATTACAACAAAATACGCGCATCTCAGTCCCTCTCTCCAGTGGAGTGACAGACCACTTTTACTAAAAAAACGAAGTTACAAGATTTGGTTTTAGACATTTATTTATCTACTATTGTATTCCTATATTCCACCACTTTTGTGAACGTAAGGCTTTGATAAACCAATTTAAAGCACCAAAACATTTCGGCCACATGAGTAAAGAGATGTTTTCACAAGATATTTGTAGAATTTGTTTTAATAAATCAGACTTCAATTTTGTAGCTTTAGGGCCAGATTACCTCTTTACACTGTGCCTAAAGACAATTGTGCTTAATTATATAGAGAGCAGAGATTGTTCTGCAATATTTTATATATAACACAGGAGTATGTATTAAATGTAAAAGCCTTTTAAAAAGTTAATTTAAGAAATTATCTAAAATTGAGAAAAAGACCTAAGACCCCAAAGAGAACCCCAAAACAAACCCAAAGAAGAACACAAAGATGAACCCAAAGAGAACACAAAGAGAACCCAAAGACAAACACAAAGAGAACCCAAAGACAAACACAAAGAGAGCCCAAAGAAAACCTAAAGACAAACCTAAAGACCAACCCAAAGAGAACCCAAAGATAAACCCAAAGATGAACCCAAAGATGAGAACAAAGAGAAACCAACGAGAATCCAAAGACAGAAACAAAGAAAACCCAAAGACAAACCCAAAGAAAATCCAAAGATGAACCCAAAGACGAAACCCAAGAGAACCCAAAGACGGAACCAAAGAGAACCCAAAGACAAACCCTAACAGAACTCAAAGAGGAACCCAAAGATAACTCAAAGACAAACCCAAAGACAAACCCAAAGAGAACCCAAAGGCGAATGCAGAACAGTTCACAGTACAACATCCCAGGCCGTCCCAGATCATCGTTCTTGAAAAGGCAACACAGGAGGAGACTCGGGGAAGACGGCGGTTGAATATTGAAAATTCCTCGGTGTCATTAGGGCCGACCACGGATTAGCAGAGATTTCCTGTTTGCGCCCAGCTCGGGGGTCCTGGCATTAAAGAGAGACGATAACCTTTTTGAGAGGATACCTCTTAACAGGCCACGGGGAGCCATGCTTTCTTTCCCACGACACATTGAGCTGCCACTTAGGGCAAGTCCCTCCCCCACACCCCAACCCTCAGGGCCAACTAAGGGATCATAAACCGGTACTAAACAGGGCAACATCTTTACGATAACGGTTTGTGAAATGACTTTCAAATTACGTGGCGTCGAGGCACGTCTCTGCTTTGTGTCACCGGGGGGGCAAAGAGCTCGGTGCCACTTGACCCCGTCGTCACCCTGACCGGCTCCACGCACACGGCCAGCGCTCTCTTTATTTACGACTGATGCTTGTTGCGATCTGTCAAGTGGAATGGGAAGGGACCTGTAACTGCGTTTCCAAGTCTTCATGTTTTTCAAAGCTTTCAGCTGTGGGGTTCGGTGTGCAGTGGATGTTTAGATTTACAGCTTTCACCTCCGTGTTTACCGTTCATAAGGTAAACAAGTGAGCCCCCCCCCCCACCCCCTGTGAGTTCATCCTGGCTTGTAAGGTTTTAACCTCGGCCCGGCGTAAACACGACTAATAACCGCTTCTCCAAATAAACAGGAATAAGTAGCCTGGAGGTTAGCGGTGCACTAGCAGGAAGCTGAACGGGGTCCGTGGGGGGAACCCAGCTGCTCCAGTGGAGTGTCTAGCTCTGGAAGGCTGGTGTGTACTGGGCGGCTTCCAGTGGCTGACAGCAGATGACTTTAATGGAAGTAAATGAACCAATATTGGAGAGATAATATCTGGGTTTCTGTTTGGATAATCATAACTCAATTGAGCGGCTTGAATTAGCCGAGCTATGGCTTCTGGCCGCGACGCGATCGTCTCCACCAGCCAGCGGCATGGTTGTCATTCTTGGTACTTTCTCCTACATGTTTGATCAGTAACCAAGCTTCTGTCAACGGTAGATAGGCCCAAAAACGTGAAGGAGTTTGTCTCTGGGTCAGAGGAGTTGACCTCCTGCTTGTGTGCACGGCTCAACGTGGATCAGGAGCGTGATAGTCAGGCCTTTCAAGATTGACTCGAGGTTACTCC
The DNA here is from genome assembly GCA_036178185.1 of Liparis tanakae. Taxonomy (NCBI): domain Eukaryota; kingdom Metazoa; phylum Chordata; class Actinopteri; order Perciformes; family Liparidae; genus Liparis; species Liparis tanakae. Next base: position 13,377,445 of record CM070094.1, read on the forward strand.
CACTCTTAGAACACACTTGAGTTAATTTTGCTCGGTATGTGTAAAATGTTCCTCACCACACGCCCTCATTGTTTAGGACACCCGGCAGACTGCCAGATTAAACCCAGGCTCCACCACCGGGACACGTCGGCCTTGTTAGCTTAGTGGTGGTACTGGCCACTGGAATGCCTCTGGGAGAGCTCAGAACAAGCTGCATTTTGATTGTATTGACATTAAGATTTGTTCTTCAGGGAAATAGCAAGACAGACACATGAGGAAGAAGAATGAGAAGTGATGGAGGAAATGTTCCTCGAAAGAAGGCCAGAAAGAGAACATTCTCGTCGACGTGTCCGACACCGTTATGGTTACAGTTTGAATAACTTTGGGCAAGTTTTAAAATTGTTTAAGGTAAAAGAAAAACAAAGTGATGATTTTTATGATTTCAACCAGTACTGGTGTCTCTCTAGTAAGGGATAGGCATGCACATGACTATAGCACTACATAAAAGAGTAATAAAGTACATTATAGAAAAAATAAAAGACAGCATTTGTTTGTTCAAATGACCAGAAATACATGTATAATAATGTGTCTTCTTTTAACCATGACGGGGCTCTTTCCTTAAAGCCCCACAATGTAACTTTTCCACCTTTAAATAACAGCTTGAAAAAAATTGTGCCGCTACAATGACTTTTAATATGTTGATTTGCGCCTCCGCCACTGAGGGGGTCTGTGGCCAGAAAACTGCTGAATGTAAGATTTTGGGAGCCGCCCGGTACTTCCGGTTGAGACCGGCGGAAGTACTTCAACTTGCTTTCTGGCAGTGATTACGCAACGTCATATAGTGCCAGTCCACTCTCGCAGGTGACTTTTTATTTGCTCCGCTACGCGACGCGTAGAGACAGAGTGACATGCTGCTGTAGAGAACACCAGGCCGCGGCTGAACGAGACGCGCTGCCGCTGATCGAGGAATCGAGCCGCGATCAGCTGGGAGCTCACGACCCGGAAGAGCCATATATGGCTCGAGAGCCAGAGGTTTTACGACACCTGATAGCACCTGGTGCTACAGGGGAAAAGTTACATAGTGTCGCTTTAAGGCACTCTTCTTGTAACCATGACAGGTCTGTTCCTTCAAGATGCTCTTCTTTCAACCATGACGGGGCTCTTTCCTCAAGACGCTGTTCTTTTAACCATAACAGGGCTCTTTCCTTGAAACGCTCTGTAACCCAAACAATGACCTTTCCGTAACCTTAACCTGACCACACCCATAAAGATGGCGGATCAGAAAATAAGCAATGGGCTTTAACTAGAACAATGCCCAATGTGGGGCAGGTTGGAGGACTTGTTGGAACCATTTGGTCTCCCCTATGCATCCGCCATCTTGAACATCCTTAAACGATTAGATAATTTGAGGGGACTCAAATTGCATAGAGGTCTACACTTTGATTTGCAGTATTTCACACCTCTATTGGCATATCTCTTCTATTACCACATGCAGCTTGTTTCAAACATAGCTTTCTTTATCCTGAAAGCCTATCTGCATCTTCAAAGACCTAATGATATCCTTCCTCCGCTGTGTCTATTTCCGTCTGCTCAACCTTTTAATTACCAAAAGTGGAAATCAATCCCTTGCAGCTCTGTCATTTGTTACCGTTTGACCATCTTAAATTATTATCTGAATTTAGCAACCAATAAAAAATCCTAACCGCATTTCCTTCTTCAGAAGGGAACACAGATGCCAATATAATTGGGGGGACAGATCTGTCTTTATTATAAGGAGTACACATTAATGTCCGCAGCCGGTTTCTGGTCGAATGTCACCTCGTTTTTTTTTTCCCTCTTCAAATAGTTTGCCGAAAAAGAAACGGGACATAATTACAAGGCGCGTCTGCAGACCTTCCCATTTGAAGTTTTGCTAGTGTAAGAAGAAGAAAAACTGACCCAGACCTTCAAGCGTTAGCTACTCTGCAGGAATCTGCCTTTAACAAACACTTTCAATATCGACCGCACAAACAAAAAGTTATTGAATTGACTGCAAACATCTCCCCGTGGCCCCGGCAGTCATTTATCCGACTTAAGAACTGATTGTGCTGTGTACACTTTCCCTTTTCAAAGCCCTTACACCTGTGGCTTTGTCTGCCCAAGAATGCGGCCACAAATATATGGCTCTGATAACGGCCGCACCTGTTTAATAAGTTATTTTAAGAGGGGTAAACAATAATCACGGAACAACTCATCATTATGCCATGAACGGAGGTGGGGGGGGGGGGTGGATGGGGCTATTAAGACTGCTTTTTAGTTCAAAGGTAACTCTTTACACAGCTGCAAAAGCTCAGAAAGAAACAATGTTTGTATTTGAAGTCGGACGAGGTCGGTTCCTTCGTATTAATGAGTGTGTTGTGTGGCTTTCAGAAGATTACAGCGATCTTTTATAAAGAGGGGCAGGGAGCAACGTTCACACAGCTGGTTCTCCACCAGCTTTCCACGGTACATTTTAATGTTAAAATGCACCTGTGTAATCACGATTAGTCAGAGCTCAGGGCCGGGCACTCCTATTCCCACTATTATGCAACAGATTCAGCCCCTTCAGAAAATGGCTACCTGCTGTTGCCATAAAAAAAGAAATGCCGATGAAACGGATGCAAGAAAACCAATCAGTTGAGACGTGAGACCAACGCAACGAGAACATAGACGCTGTGAAGTTCGTCAGAGCTGAAGGGAAATGGCAGATTCAGAAGATACATCGTTGTGTAATACGTTAGGCATTTTGGGCCTTTTTGCTTTTTGCCATTATTAGCTTTTATGCTACTAGCTTCACCTTTGAGTTAACCTATGGACTACTGGGTTTGCCTTTGTACTGTTTACCTTTTGGGCTACTGGTTTAGCTCTAAGATTAGCTTTAGTCCTACTAGGTAGCCGTTGTCCTAGGTTAGCTTTAAGTTCAGCGTTGGTGCTACTGGGTCAGCTTGCTTAACAGCATCTCTTACTCGTCCTCTATCTCAGTGGTTGTTTGTTGTTACGAGATGTGTTTTCACTGTTTTGTATTCTGTTGTTTATACGGCTAACAGATTATTTGTTCTACGCTCACATCCCTCATAGTTCCTCTTGTGTTGGGAGAGAACCTCCTCTGAAAATATCACCATAAGAGCTATGATGGGTCGTATTCTCGCAGTTGGGACACAATAAAAATTAGGTGCTTAGAACTTCTGCTTTGAATAAGTGCCCTACTTTAAAAAGTAGAAATATTGAATCTAGCAGCTTGAGTGTCAAGCTGTGAAATTTATAGTCCAGGCCCAAAACCCGACCTGACGTTGCAGAAGGCGTGCAATAATGTGTTGCAGACTTCTGAATAGGAAAGGAAGTAAAATAAAGCCAGCTTCACTCACAGTCAGTTTCATATGCAATGTAGCGAAGAACAGAAGTGCTGATCGCCGAATTTCCAAAGCTCCGTCCGTACCCTGAAGCCGTCGCCAAGTCATCTGCACATTTGGCGTTGGGCTGACATGTCGAGCGTCCGGTGGGTTTCGGCTTCAATTGAATGCGACGGGCCATGTGGGGCCGTTGCATTGACGTGACCATTCACGTGACGCCCCCGTGACCTTTTCTTTCAGTTACAAGGTGGTTGCCGTAACCGCGAGGCCACCCGGCGCGCCTTTGGCACGCTGCCCCGGTGGTTCCTGGCTCGGCTCAAAAAGTTCTCTTCATAAATGTTAACAGACTGAATACGGTGGAACTCCGTCGTGTCACATGCAGTGCGAATGGTTAGAAAAAGGCTGCTTCTCATTAGCTTGTGGACTGGAATCAATATCCCGTGTGTGTGTGTGTGTGTGTGTGTTTGCATAGGTTCTTGTTGACATGCACGGGCACAATCACCGCTGTGCGTATCTGTGGTTCATGCTGAATCAGCGGGGCAGGGACTTCCCGCCTAATCCCAGATTAATGCGCAGCGGGAGCCGACAATATGAAACAAAATTTGGGAGTTCCTGGAGACGAGAAACGGCGAAATGCCTCTGGAGCCGATTCGCTAACGGCGCGTGTCGCTCGGCTTTGAACGGGGCGGTAATTGCGTACTATGTCTGCTGCACATTTACGTTTTGGTAGATTTGCGAACATCAGACTTAATCTCCAAAACATTTTCGGGGGGGAGGAAATTGTGCCCCACCCAGACACTTTGAAGTCTGTTTTCTGTCCACGCATTGGCGGCTCGGCCTAAAACACCAGAGGTGGAAGTTCAAGGAGTGAGGAAGGGAGGATATGGAGTGGATTCCTTGTCCACTGATTGTTATTTTGATTATGTAATACCCTGTTTGCACTTGTTTTAAAAGAGTCTTTTGACGATAGCACTCAGATACGAGTGTGAAGGACACTCCGGGTCGAAAAAGGCCGTTGAGACAAATAGCGAGTACATCAAACATTTTTGTTGATTTTGTTTGCCAGGAACCCGTCAAGGAATAGACCAGGTCTGTATCCAGGGTTCATACGGTCATGGAAAACCTGGAAAAGTCATGGAATTTTTAAATGGTTATTTCCAGGCCTGGAAAAAACCTTGAAAATATCTCAAAAGTGTTTGCAAAGTTAAGCAAATTTGTTGTATTGATATGTTCATTTATGCCGAGTTTGAAATAATTTATATGCTTTTTATAGAAAGACGCTCAAAATATAAACCGGCGTGAACGCACCTTAACTGAAAAGTTTGGTGGCATTTAAAGGAAATTTAAGGAAAGTGGTCGGGATAATCCACTATGCCAGGAAGTGTAGATTCATCCACTCTTGGCTACATACGGAAAAGTACTCATTGTTAGTTAAAATACCAAATGTTCTCACTTTCTCATGTATATACGGAGATTTCATTACATGTTTGGTCATGGAAATTTGGTTTAAAGGCCTGAAAATCCATTCAAAATGACTTTTAAAACTACAATATGCTAAGAACTGTCCTCTTGTGATTGAATCTCCCATGTTTGACTCAATTCAATTCTAACACGACTATGCGTCCTTTTCGATAACGCCTCAATGTCAGAAATGTACATAGTTGCAGGATTTTATAATCTTCCCGTATTATCAATGCTTGAATACTGTAAGTTCTTAAGCGTTGAGCGCATGTAGAACAATACACTACCTTTTAGTTTTTAGATAAACGAGTATGGATCTTTAAAATTGGAAACAACAAACTCAAATACCCATTGAAATCTGATTTCTCCCATTTTTACGGAAGACGTTGGTTTCTTCCTCCTTTCCCTTGGAGATGTGAGGCTTTGTTCAGGCTGCCACATCCAGTTGTGGGCACGTCCACATTGTGTCCAGATGGACTTGTAGAAGGTCTGGACAGCGAGAGAAGAATTAAATGAGATCAATTATTTTGGGGCAAATTGGATCCAAAACAAAATCCAGCTGGATTTGTACAGTTCCGCCTCAGTCCAGGTCTGATCAGGGTTCAAAGTGTCTTTTAGGTTGATACTGTAGGTCTATAGATGTTATTTATTCACCGTTTCATTACGTTGGACATCCATGGGCCCATTTCTTCAAAGCCACAACATTCCTGGTCATCGTGGTATCTGAAAGGTTTACAGATATTAGAAGAACCGGAGCAATGCTGCGTTTAATGTCTCGTGCAACCCGACCCGTGGACTTCCACTTCTTCCCACAAGTGAACATCTTTGCCACAGTTGGATCCCGACGGAGACATGTAGTCAGTTAAAAGATGTGGGAAATAAAGACACTTAAATCCTTTGAGTCTGACTTCATCCGACAAAACCTTCTCCAAGACAGATAAAAAGGAAGGAATATACTAATGTCTTGGGGGCTTTCTGGAAAGTGTTTTCACAGTGGACTACTCCCTCTTCCTCTTCTTGTTCTTCTTCCTCTGCTTGTTCTTCTTCTCATTCTGTTTTTTGTTCTTGTTCTCCTTGTTCTCCTTCTACTTTGTGTTCTTCTTCTTGTTGTTCTCCTTCTTGTTGTTCTTCTTGTTCTTCTTGTTCTTCTCCTTGTTGTTGTTCTGTTTTGTCTTGTTGTTGTTGTTTTCCTTGTTCTTCTTTTTGTTCTTCTCATTTTTGTTCTTCTTCTCCTTCTTCTTGTTCTTGTTCTTCTTGTTATCTTTCTTTTTCTTCTTGTTGTTGTTCTTCTTTGTCTTCTAGTTTTTTGCTGTAATTCTTCTCTTTCTTGTTCTTCCTTTTCTTCTTCTCTTTCTTGTTCTTGTTCTCTTTCAACTTCTTGTTCTGGTTCTCCTTCTTTTTCCTGTTGTTGTACTTCTTGGTTGTTGTGTTCTTGTTCTTGTTCTCCTTGTTGTTTTGTTCTTCTTGTTCTTATTCTCCTTCTACTTTGTGTTCTTCTTGTTGTTGTTCTCCTTCGTCTTCTTGTTCTTTGTTCCACATTTTGTTTGTTAAGCAGGGTTTAAGTTTCAGGGGCCGAGAGAAAGAGAGAGGGGGGGCGTCGGGCAGGTGTCACACCTGTATGGCTTCCAGGAAAATATTATGAGGGTGTCTTTGTAACTGTCAATGCACACCGACTCCTCACCTCTTCGCAGCCTTTTCTTTAAAGTTGACTTCTTTCTGAAAGTTTGTGCTTGAAACTAATTAAATTATTTTTTTTTTTTTTAAAGGCACAGTATGTCATCACTTTTGGGGAAGGGGATATATATAGCTTATATATAATCATGTCTTCTCTATGATGTAACAGAGTGGCTGAAGTTAAATCTGATTAAGTTATAGTAATACAAATCTACACGTTTGGAGTCACCCAGACAATTTTTTACACTTTTATTTATCAACTGAATTGCAAATGAATATAACATATAGTCAACACATCGACATGGTTATAAATAATGATTTTTATTTGAAATATTAATGTAGTTCTTCAAACTTAACTCTCAAAGGAAGGCCAGTTGTATAGCTTCTCTCCCCAGCATAACTGTTTTCAACTGCGCTCGCATAAAAAGGGTTTTCTATTTTGTTCTACCCCTCCGTCAGTCTTCTAAGGCGATAACACAATGTACCATTAGAACACTGGAGATGGGCATCTATGCACCTATGTAGAGACTTCATTAAAGACCAGAGAATAGTCATTACCACATTAACTATGTAGATAGTGTATTAATGATTACTTTAATGTTATCTTCATTAAAAAAAAACATTGCTTTGAAAAATAAGGAAATATTTAAAGGGGACATATTATGCCCATCTTTCCACAAGTTGATATGGTTCCTTGGGGTCTTAATGTAATGTGTGTAACATATTTTGGTCAATATACCACAATAATCATTTCAAACAGCACTCTTTTTACCCTGTCAAAAACACCTCGCCACAGATTGACCTGTTTTGAGTCGGCGAGGTGCTCCGTGTTGCCAGGTTGGAGATGGTGAAGTATCGTACCAAAGGCTCAAAATGGTTGTATTATTTGAAGGGTAATTATCGTGTTTCTGGCAACCCTGAGATCAGTTGACCAATGACTGCTCTCTATACCGTCAGAGCTTGCGCCAGAGCTCGGGAGATACCATTTCCAAAACGTGTAAGGGATAAATACTAGTTTGTGAAAACCCAGAGAAACACAAATATCCGACGAAGCAAAATCCTGGACGTTTTTGGAATCCCTGCCGAACGCATTTTTTAGGTCTCAAAAACAGGACATAGCCGGGGAAACCGGGCGTCTGTCACCCTAACCACCCTAATGTCTGGTCACCTGACCACCCTAACGTCTGGCGCCATAAGTTAGGGTGACCAGAGGGTCTTTTCTCAAGGATTTTTACAAACTAGTATTTACCCCTTACACGTCTTGGAAATGGTATCTCTCTTACGTTCCACCTTCTTGCGCGAGCTCTGCCATGCGAGAAGAAAAAGAAGTTCACCGTAATCAGCAGCCAACCCTGGTGTTTATGGGGTGGTGGGGAGCGTAGCCAGACTCCCTACATGGGCATGATTAGAGAACTACGTAGGATTAGATCGTGATCCCATTCGACGCACTCAAGCATATCGTTTCTGACATAGAGGAACCACAAAAGCTGCGTGAGTTGTTTTTTTTCCAGAGTTTGTGTGTTGGGAGACATACCAGATACCCAAATTAACGTATAGAAGCACTAAGCATAAGTGGAATTTTCATAATATGTCCCCTTTAAGTGACCCCAAACGTTTGAAAGGTAGCGTGTAGTTTTTTAGAAGCTGAAGTACACAACAGACCCTGTGGTGTGAAAGTTACCAGAAGAAGACGTTTCCATTGAGGTCTATCTGCTGTATCTGTTGTTTGTAATGTTTACTTTTTGCCTCCACTTCGTCTAAAAATAACTAAATCTGTTAAAAGAACCACCTTAAATAACAGGAAGTGAGTGCACTCAGAAATAGAGTTGTTTCTGGCAGCCTCGTTCGTGCCCACTTTATTTTTAAGGGTACCGTGGAATTTTTTTGTAGAGCTGCACCGCGGGGGGGGGGGGGGGGGGACTCTGTACGATAAGTCAAACTGCTTCATAATGATTAATCTCCGAGGTGACGATGACAAAGTGTTTCGGGACCCACTGGGCTAAAGTTGTTTCTGTTTCCAGTTGGTTGGCTTGCAGGATGTTGGTATCGTGTGGAGCTTGTCATCTTTGTGTTGCAGATGTAGCCACCGGAGCTCCACAACGAAGTTAAGGAGAAGTAATCCACTCAAGTCAACAGCTGCAAATATTTAAACCACATGTATTGTATAGAAGTCTGTGCTTTATGTGTTAAAGCTGCATTATCTCTACTGACCACCAGGGGCAACTATTCTGGTTGTATAGAAGTCTATGCTTCAAGTGATACAGCTGCATTCTCTCTCCTGACCACCTGGGGGCGACTACTCTGGTTGTGTAGGAGTCTATATAATGACTTTACTTCTCTCTTGATGTATGGTCAAACGGACCATAAAGCAGGGGATGCTTTAAGGGTGAGGCTACAAGGTGATCGACAGGTGTACAAAATACAGCAAATACTGGACAATTGTATGACCAACTGAAACGTAATTCTCGGGTCAAACTTTATTAAAAGTTCTGAATCCTTTAACCTCTCTTTTGATGCTATTTTGCTTGTGTTTAGAATAATACAAAATCAAAAACTTAGATCTGTGTAAAAAATAATTCTCCCTGACAACCCAGTGAAGTGGTGATTGACAGTCTCACCGTGTGGACGCTGCCGCGTATCGGTTCCAGTCTAAACAAACCGGTTCGTCGACAGCGTTGAACTGGGTGTCACGGATGATGTCGCCCGTCCACCACTGCGTTGTTTGCGCGCCCTCCTCATCACACACCCACACGGCTTTGGTTACCTTGAGGTCCACGCCTTCGTTCCCCCAAGAAAACATGCAAGCTTCGGACCACGACCGGCTCCCCGCTGAAAAACTACACCTCAAGACTTCCGTGGAAACATTCTCAGGGACTTCACCAATACCTGCACAAGCACCAGGCCTCCGTGTGTCAGCTTTTCAGCCATGTGGTCATGTAGTTATCTTTTTTTTTGGGGGGGGGGGGGGTTCTTCGAAGGATGATCACCGCTCATTTCAGTCGTGAAAAAAATGTGTTATCCGATGCTCAAATACTCTCATGGAATTTAAAAATGTTTTATTTTCATATCTGGAAAAGTCCCTGAAAATTGTTTAATTTTCTGAAATTTTGGAAAAGTCATGACATTTTTAAATGTAATTTCCAGGCCCGTAAAGGCTCAGTCACACCGGGGACTGCTACTATGCCTAGTGGTAGTGGTATAACGACTAGGGATGGGTATCGTTTGGGTTTTTTCCGATACCTGTGCTAAACCGGTACTTTTAAAACGATACCGGTGCCTAAACGGTGCCTGAACCGATACTTTTTTTTAAAACACGCACAATGAGGAAATTAAAATTATCTTTGGCCATATTCCCTGTAGAAGCCGTTATCATGGAGCACTGACTAACAACAGATATCAGGCTGTTAACATACACAATATATGTTCTCCATTATATGATGTGATATGTATCGTCATGTGCAGACCTTATAGGGTTAACCTGTCACTGTGTTGGAGAACAACCAATCAGAGGTCCTGAAGATGACATGTGACACAAAACGTTTTGCTTCTGACAGCGAGAGGTCCACTGAAACAAAGTGATGCTCCACGATCTTTATTCCTCCGTTATTATATTCCCGGTAACACCGGGTATACAGACGGGACCGCTGTACAACAACACATCTGCTAGCAGACTCTCACGCACGTAGTTCGCGCTAGCTCGTAGCTCGCGCTAGCTACGAGCTAGCGCGAGCTACGAGCTCGCTTAAACATGGTTATAAAGGATAATGTATTATTTCATGGCCTACTTTTATGAATGCAAGACTTGCAATCAACATTACGGTACTAATCTGAGTTAAGGCCGCTCTTTTATTCATCGGTCTCCCCGTGTTCAGGGGGACCGGTGACGGTCTCCCCATCGCGTCCAGCCTGACGCTGCTGTGCTCGGCGGGTTCACGTAGTCACACACGGCGAACGCCTCCGCTGTCAAAGTTAAATATGATTGGCTATTGTAACTTGCTGACAGGGCGGAGTCACCAGAGAAGTTCAAAACAATAGTTTTTTTCAATCGGCTCAGGCAACGGAAAGAAGCACTGGAATCTGAGTTGCGTTTCGATCCGGGTAATACCGGATGTATTGGAACCGGTGCCACATTAGCACCGGTTTCCGGTACCCAACCCTAATAACGACATGTCCAGCCTGGACCCCACTACTTTTAGAGATGCTTCACGCTCTCCACCCTCATCTCGGGGCTCCTCCTCCCTCACGCTCAGTAGACAGCCGTGTATCGCTGGTCGCGCAGGTATCGACTGTCGCCAAGGACAAGGACAAGAAGGACTTTTGGATAGACCTCAGCCGTGAACATACAACCAATACCCAGCGCGTGCTCTGCGTGTGCCTGGCGTTGGTCCAGCGTGCTCTGAGTGTGTCTGGCGTCCTTCTGGCGTGTACATGTATGCGTCGAGCTCTACGCACATTTATGTGCATGCACAAAAACCCCGACACACGAAGCGTTTGCCCGACGCACAAAGCGTTTGCCCAGCGCGCTCGGCGAACGAGTAACAAATGCTGACGCACACCGAGCGAACGACAACGCACAGTCATGTTTTCGAGCGTTGGCCGTGCGTTTTACCCGCTGTGACTGGGTCTTAAAGTCCTTAAATATATTTAATTTTCAAAAGCTTTGGAGAGGTCATGGAAAGCTCCCATCTATCCCTATTAATTTAATATTGTATTCTAGATGAGAGCTTCCTCCAATAACAATGTTACTCTTTGCATTGTGCTGCACAGTCACACCTATGAATAATGTAATGATTAATGTATTATGTTTAGTCCTTTGTCTCTGAAGCAGTAATAATGCACACGCAGCATCAAAGTAAACAGTAAAATTGTTCCCTTTTTGTCATGATGTTCCATGAGCCTCTTGTGGAGCTGCTGTGACGTGCCTCAAAAGAAGAAGAAGAAGAAGAAGAAGAAGAAGAAGAAAAAAAGTCTTGCTGCATTAAACAGACAGGAAGTGCAACCGAAAAAGGATTTAAGTGCCCACAAAGTTAACGGTAAATAAAAAAAGAAATGAAGAATTCTGTTTGTTTTTTTGTTAGACAAGCTTTTTTTCCGCGGACGAGCGACTCCACCGCCGCCACTCGGCTTCCTCGTGTATTTTTGGGATCGTTCTCTTCTACTTGGTAATTTAAAAGCCAGAGGAATGTGGGACATGATTGTGGGGGAGATACGCCTCGCTCGCCCACTTTGGCATTTGACTGATTCTGTGTTTTGACCACATGGGCCAGACACTACCGGCTATTCTCAAGCCCAACGCAGGCATGAGAATACTTTAGTGTAGGGTCTCCCTCTCTCTCTCTCACTCGCCCTGTAAGGGATGCCACCTGTCTGGCTGAAGGCCCCGTTTGCCACCTGCCGAGCATCTCAAACGTCAAGCTCATCGTCACCTGAGAGACGTTCCCATTGTCTCTCTGTCCGGGTTCTGAGGTAGTGGTTACACGCATGTCTAGGAAAAGGCTGTTGTTGAGATGGTCCCGCAATGCGAATCTCGTCAAAATCTCTCTCTGTTTGGGTTTATTAATACTTTACTTTAACAAAAAGGTCCGAGTCAAAATCACAGGAAGGACTCCTTGACTTTTAAGCGGAAAATCAAGGTAACAAAGAGTCCAGAGATCGCGTTGCTGTGTCTGTGTACCATCACTTTTGTCCAAAGACAACCTGTGACGCTCTTTCTGTCAAACTACAATGTGATTTCATGTGTCGGCTCCCCAGAAACCGACGCAAACCGTCGGGGAGGAAAAATCACAGGAGCTTCACGGCGGGGCTGAACGAGGGTTTAATAGAATTCCTGAAATGCCAATTGCATTTTTCATTTCAACATTTTTCCTGATTTCCCCCCCACCACCACCACCACCTTTGGCGTCCTGTAATTTGAAGCGCGTGGGTTCAAGGCCACTTATTTTGTGGCGGCACGGCCTGTACTGGTGAGTTCTCCAAAAAAGACAACGAAAAAGAGACGCAGGTAGCTCGCGGACTCACTCTCCTTCGAGGGATCGACGGCATCCGGCCACGGTTGCTCTAACCTCACTGGGCGTCGCTATCCACCATTGGGTGTCTTAGGAAGCCCGATGGGAGGACACCTGCTTCTAGATTTATGTACTCCGTCTCTTTGTACAAACACCCAAACGCAGTCTGTTTACGGATACAGATGGAGGTAAACAAATGCACAAATATGCCCCTTATTTTCCTACACTTGACGTCTAAACACCAACCAGACAGCCAGCATCAATATTTTGGCTTGGCCCAAATTGTGTCGATTGAGCCATACTTACTGTACACCGGATGATGCATTACTAGCTCATCCGGGCTTCCAGTCATATAATCCTCAGAGCACTATTTGGCACTGCGTCCTTCGCCATAGTTAAACTTACCGGAATTTCACAAATTCTTGTGGTCTTCGAGGACATAAAGAGGACAAACAAATGAGCTAAAAAAAGAAAACCTCTTACGTAGAACGCAACACTATTTATACGTGCAGAAAACCACACGCATTCATACACAGTTACAACCCGGTTCTCAAGGAAGAAAGAAAAATAACATTATATAGCTGCTGGACATTCGCCAATGAATGTATTTATTGTAGTAAATCATCAGGATGAATTAAAATATTTAATAAAGAATGAGGAAGTGAAACAAGTCCTCCAATGCAATAAAACATTGCGTAGAATAATTCAAATGCTTCTCGCCACCGTTTGTCTGGCCAGCGCAGAGAAAACAGATCATCAAACCACCATGGAGGGCAAGACAACGTCCTTTTGAACAGTTCACTTGTACATTTTTCTGTATCCGGTGCCAAGACATCTGTGTAGCGACACACCCTGTGATTATGAACGAAAGGAAAAGAAACCTCTTTCGATTATTTCCGTCCTTATTGAGCAAACGCACACAACGATGCGGCCTCTTGTGGCACGGTACAACAGAAAGCTTTGGAAATGGTCTGGACAGCGAGGTATCAGGATGGGATCATGACAGAAACAAGGTTTTTGCATGTTGATCATTAAATCTGCCGGGCGAACGATCCGAGAGCTAGTCTGACCCGCGTGAGACGACATTGTGTAAGGAGTGTCAAAGTGCAGATAGGGATGCAGGGCTCTCAAGTGTCACGCATTGAGAGTGAGACTCACGCATTTCGGTCTTAACTCACTCACTCGCTCCCGCCACACATCGTATTTCTCACGCTTAAAAAAACTCTCGGCCATTTAATGTGCCGCAACGCCAACATGAGCCGCTCTCACTGTGGAGGAATCAAACGCTCCCTGGAGTTCTGCCGTGAGGAGCCACTTATCAGCCAATCAAAAAAAAGAAATGGGCTACACAACAGCCAATCAGAAAAAGCTCATTAGCACTGTTAACTTGTTTATCATGTAACTTACATTCTTAAGTGTTCTTACTTTTGTAACTATTTTAATGCAAATGTTAACTTATTTATCATGTAACTTACGTTCTTAAGTATTGCTACATTTGTAGCTATTTTAACTGAAACGTTGATTTGTTTATCACAAACTTACATTCTTAAGTATTGTTACTTTTGTAGCTGTTTTAACTCAAACGTTGACTCATTAATAACGTAACTTACATTCTTAAGTAACACTACTTCTATAGTTATTTCAACCCAAACTACGTTCTCCACACGCTCACTAATTGTGCGTGTTTCTGAACATTCATCGTAAAACGCATTACAAATAACTTTCGGTAAGACACCAAACAAACCGTTGATTTAACGTGGGTGGTTTGCGTTGCCTGTGTGACTTAACGTCTCTCCATAAAGCTCCTTCATGAACTGGATTCAACTGTTTCCAGGCATTCCTGCACCCTGGGCCAACATCTGTGCATCAGTCAGTGTTGAACACGCCTACATCTGTAATGAATGTGTCTGCTATCACAAGTAGACCGATATAACGTCCACTGGGCTCTTAGGAATCAAAGATATGTTCTAAAGATTCTTCATCACCAGAAAACACTGCCAAGTAACATTTTCATTTCTTTGTGTCATACCACATGGCTCCATGTGTGATGGATATGTGTGTGACTCTCACATATCAACCTCTACTACAGTGTTGTGTTTGTCATCAAAGGTGTCAGTGGGTACGATTTATCTGCTCCTCTATGCCAGTATACATGCATTGCGTCACAATATCAACATGTGTCTGTAGGTTAGTGTCTGTTGTAACTCTTCAGTAAGTGAGCTCTGGCTCTGGTTCACACTTCCTGCAGGATGTGTAATTCAGGATAGATCCCTGTGGACGCAGAGCACCTCGACACACATGGTTTCTAACCGTCGCATCGATCACACGGGCCGGGCCGTGTGAAGTCACTTCCAAGTTAAATAAATGGTCGTCCCGAAGCCAACTCCCGAAGCCCCGAAACTCTCTGAAACACACACACACACACACACACACACACACACACACACACACACACACACACACACACACACACAATGAGCTTCAAAAACATGCAGCACAAAAAAAGAAAAGAAAACAGAATTCAATGAAGAAATTAAAGTTGATATTTTAATAATCAGGATTTGTTGCTGAGTCAAATAAGAACGAGAGCTGAGCCAGCATGGAGACGGCCTCTGGTTATATAGAAGTGTATTCTTCATGTGTTTAAAGCTGCATTCTCTCTACTTACCACCAGGGGGCGACTCCTCTGGTTGTATAGAAGTTAATGCTTTATGTGTTAAAACTGCAATCTCTCTACAGGCTACCAGGGGGTGACACCTCTGGTTGTATAGAAGTCTATGCTGTATGTGTTAAAATTGCATTCTCTCTCCTGACCAACAGGGGCAGACTCCTCTGGTTGTATAGAAGTCTATGTTTCATGTTAATGAAGGGTTATTTGGGAGTTTTTCCTGATCCGATATGAGGTTTTGTCTATGTGTACAGACTGTAAAGCAATCCGAGACAAATTTGTAATTCGTGAAATTGAGCAAATAAACTGAATTGAATTGAAAAATTGAATGTTCGATAAAATAAAAATAGATGTTCTTCCTGAGTATTGTAAAAAACAGGCGTCTCTTAAACAAACTTACAAACAGACACACACTCCATGTCCAGAGGGGGGACGACGACATTCCGTGGCCATGTTTTTTTTACCCCGACTCATTTACACAGTTGTTAGTGATGGCCCGGGGTCCCTCCTGAAGCTGCCCACCAAAAACAAACAGCAGCTGACGCCACAAGACACTTGCACAGCGCCCTGACACTGCAGGATTGTTCCCATGGACTGGGGGGGGGGGGGGACACACAGGTCAGTGGTGTTTGTGTGTATTTGTGTAGGAGTGGGTCTACGTAAAACAAGAGTTCTCAGAGATTAAGCTTTTCCTAACCTCTAGCAGCTGCAAGATGATTTATGTTCTAATTTGTATATATATATATAATATATAAAAATAACAAATACATTTTTGTAGGATACCATATGTTACATTACTTTAATTTCTCTCACAGATATGAAGTGAATTCGGGCACACACACACAGACACACATGCGCACACACACAGTGACATCAGAGACACACGCACACACACAGCCGCACAGCCACACACACACAGACACACACATTCCGACAACTCGTGGCACAGGATGTCAGGTGGTGTGTCCAGTGTGGCGCCACCTGTAGGGCATTGTCAAATCACAAAGGGGGGGTCACAGTACGTGTCAGCTTCTGTTTGACATTCATACCCCCCCCCCCCCTCTCTCTCTCGTTCAGCCGGGGGGTCTTTGAACGATTAGCCAAAAGGTTTGTGGAGTGATTCACATCTGTGGGCTTTAACTCGTCGTCAACACTGAAAGTTGCACTGTGTTGTTTTTCTAATGGACATAAACACATTTGTTGTTGTTGTGTTTATCAAGTGCACCATGTATGTATCCACTGTTTCTAGTCCGGTTTACGTGAGCTTCGTCTCGAGGTTGCTGGGAGGGGGGCTCGTTGCCCTGTGAGGTCACAGCACCTGTTCTGGGTAATTGGCGGCAGGTGACGTAAGGTTTTTCATGGTGTTTTCCATGGTGCACGGTGGAGGTCCCTTGTTTTCCTTGCTGACCCCACCCCTACTACCCCTACAACTCCAGTTCCTTGAGAACGAAGTGAACTTTAGCTTACCTGTCACAGGCCTTCTTTTTTTTGTTGCTTTTAAAATTTCACCCTGATCTTATTTGTTTTCCTTTGCGAACATAAATCTCCAGAAATCCTTCTAGAAAAGTCAAAAATAAATGTAACACTTTATAACACAGGGGCAGCCAGAACCAACACTACCACTTTAGTCCACGGGGGCGTCAGAACCAAAACTACCACTTTAGTCCACATAGGGCACCAGAACCACCAGGAAATACCACTATTTATATAATTAGCCCACCTTTTAAAGATACTACTATCGGTTGCCTCCTTTCACTCCGGCGGGTCCAGCTGATGATGTGTTTTCCAGGCTGCCTGCAGGAGGACAGGAGCCCTTCGATAGGGTATCTGGCCCTGCAGCCAGCTTCGGACCTGATAGCATCTGTTTTTACCGTTTGAGAAAGAGCCCTTTACTTCTAATCTCTGGAGTGCTGGTTGTCTTACGCCTGCTCAGTGAGGGGATCCACAGATGGGCTGACAGCTGTACGAATGTGATGCCGCTAGTCCAGGTAGTCCTCTTGGATCAGGGTTCTTACATATGTTGACCAGTGGATTTCCATGACTTTTCCATGACTTTTCTATGACTTTTTTATGATTTTAAACCAAATTTCCATGACCAAACTGAAATCTCGGTATAAACATGAAAACTGTAGAAAATGTTGCGTATTGATAGCTGTCGCTGGCTTATATTTTGAGCGTCTTTCTTTAAAAAATATAATTATTATTTAAAACTCGGCGTAAATGAACATGTGATTTTAACACATTTCCATGACTCTTCCAAAACTTTTATGATTTAAGTTTTTTCCATGACTTTTCCAGGCCTGGAAATTACCATTTTAAAATTCCATGACTTTTCCAGGTTTTCCATGACCGTACGAACCCTGTGGATCCACTTACCATGTCACTGTGGACCCACAAGTGGGTCTCATTCAGGCTCAGAGTAAACAAGACCAGTCGGAGACAAGAGGTCCAGCTTTCCTCAAAGCTTCTTCTTCTTTTATTATCTTTGTGAAGGCAGACAAAACAACCCCTTCACACCTGAGCGTGTCCTCCATTGTCATCACGTTGTTATCTGAACCATCACAATCCAACATGGAAAGATCATTCCATGTTCCCCAAGGGAACCCTTTCATTTGGCTTTGTCTGAATCCGGTGACAAAACTATTTGTCATCCTTTCTATTTTTTATGGAAACTGTCTTTGGATTGATGTACTTTAGAAGAATCTCGTTCCCCGCTTTCTTACCTATAGAGTGCTAATCAAAAATAAGTGTTTGGATTATGTCGAGCCGACCTGTTGCCGTCACAAGGCAATAGTTTTTTTTTTTCCCTCAGCTGTTGTGTTCATACTTAAAGTTTTTGGCATTCAACCTCTGGTTTTGAGCGAAGCCAATGCAGAAGTGTCTTAAAACCACCAGGGGGCGACTCCTCTGGTTGTATAGAAGTCTATAGATTGATCGGACCTTCAAACTGGCGATAACTAACTGAGATGCAGCCTTGTGGGAGTTGGTGTTCTTCACAGACAACCCCAAAAACATCAAACCTCTTTTAAGCGCCTCTTTTGGTCTTTACTCGTTACCACTAAAAACTTCCGAACTCTTCAATCAACTCACAGCTTCCTGTTTTAACTCAGGACATCTACATTTCATGTAGGTGTGCTGGAACCGATCCAACCCTCTGGTTAATGTAGATCGGAGGAGGATCGGGCTCCCGAGTCCCACGCAGGATATCGTGTAGACAGACCACAAGCGGGACCGCGTTAGCCGGATCGGTTTTCTAGACTCAAACCCGTATGATGCAAGCTTTTGTCTCTTCGAAGTGGTAGGGACTTGTAGCGGATCCTTTTTATCTGTCCAATTCTAACAAGTGGTATCGGCCTCCCCTGGCTCTCCATCAGGAGGAGCGTGATGATTATTTACACAGAGGGTTTCCTTCTTTTTCTTTTTTCTTTCTTACAGTCCATCATTTTCATAAGGGATCATAATCCTCTCGGACGGGAAGTATCCGGCTACATCGACTACGCCCACAGACTCAAGACCCAAGATTTCAAACCATATTTCAGCGGAAAGAAGAAGCTGGTGCCAAGACGCTCGGATTTATGGTGAGTCCCCTTCCATCGTAACAAGGCACGTCAAGTCAATGGGGGGTGGGGGGGCTTGACAAGACTTGAAGGGTAAGGAAATCTGATTATGCCGGATTAAAGTCTCGGATCGACGCGAGGGACCGACGTCGGCTTGGAAGGAGCCGGAGCGCGTAGTTAAACGTGTGGTGCCGGCCCCGTTGTGGCCTCCGCGTGGACGAGGAATAAATACACTGTGTATATATATGCGTCTGAAGTAAAGCCGAGCGACGGCCTGCCAAGTCCCGAAACCCGTCTGGACCAGAGTCGGTGAGACTTAGACCCGTGAGATCGTCCTCGTCTTTTATTGCGCAGTAAACTTGTCGCCTCCAGATGAGTGTAACGCATCGCAAGGTCGTGAGGACGAGACACATTGATGGACGATGGATGGATCGAATAATACGTGTTTATGCCATCAGCGGGGGATGCACGGTCGGGCTTGAGTTCTTATTTGTCTTCGTCTTCTCGGTGAAATGTTTTTAACATCTTTTTGATAATTAGTTGCAGCACCGAATAGCTGTAGTGTTAAAATGATGTTTGTTGTCGGGTAGATTACCTGATGAAGCAATTTGTACAAATCCACTGGTAGAGCTGTGGGTCAGTGGTGAGCAGGTCCGTCTTACAATCAGGAAGACGGACCTGGTCCGGTGGTTCAATCCCCGCCGTAGTCCATGTGTCCTTGAGCAAGACTCTTAACCCCCGAAGCTGTGTCTACGGTGTATTACTGTACCATGTCAAGTGTTTTTGAGTATCTTACGAAGCGCTATAGCAATTAAATGGATTATTTTTATTAAAGGGGCCATATTATGATAATTCCACTTTTTGAGTGCTTCTATATGTTAATTTGGGTATCTGGCATGTTTCCCAACACAGAAACTCTAGAAAAAAATAATTCAGGCCGCTTGTTGTTTTTTCGCTATGTCAGTAACGATATACTTGAGTGCGACGAATAAGATCACTGTAATATCCTACGTAGAATATCACATGTGCCCATGTAAGGGAGTCTGGCTAGATGCATTTGGACCGCCCCCCACCACCACTCCACCCACCCAGTATAAAGTCGGTTCGGTCACCTGCCGTCATTCGGTTCTCGCAAGCCTTGGATACGCTAGCTATTCATGCTAGCTAGCAGCATGAATCGACATCGGCAACCAAGATGCTCAGTGGTCGGCTGCCCAGATCAGCACAAATGCCTTCATGCGGCTCCAGCTTCAGAAGACACAAGAGTGAAATGGATTGATTTCATATTTGAAGGCAATCTTCCTGCCAGAGTTGGCAAATGTCTGTTAGTGTGCAGCGCGCTAACCACTTTGAATTGGACTATTTTACCAACCTGGGCCAATATAACGCTGGACTCGCTGGAAAGTTGATATTGAAAGGGGGATCGGTGCCATCTATCCGTCGCAGGATTGACGACGAGGGAAATGTACGTATTCTTGTTTTAAAATAATTCTGGTAGACTATTTGCTTCTTTTAGGCACCGTTTGAGTACCAAACGCCATCTCCCGGTACTCAGCTGAGTAACTCATCGAAAAAGTTATGTGCACCCGTTCATATTCGGTAGTTTGTGTCATAATTTACGTTCACATGGTTATAATGGTGCCTCCCGCAAACAACACGATGCCTACTGGCACAGTAGTTTGTGTGGATGTTTATGGACTGTATTTACTTTTCCACGTATACATACATAGTGCCTAGCAGATATGAAATAGTTATTCTATCCCAAAACACATTTGTCTGTTAAACATCTTCGTGTTGGGGTGTAGAGGGGTGCTAAGCTGGTGTAAATAGGTGTAGCAGTTAGAAGTGTGCATTAGTATCATGTAGTATAATTCACAACTTAATTCTCTTGTAGTAATCAATTGAACATGGAATATTATCATCTGAATTTTCTGAAGTGAAATTATATATGTGTTCATTTGTATCTACACTATTTGTATCTACAGACAAAGGGTTACTAAGAAAACAAAATATCATGCAATGACATGTGAAATTACATATAAAGTAAAATAATAACATCTATTTTTGAAGGACATTGTGCCAAGTTTGGCAGTTACACGGTGATGGACCTGACGAACAACACTATTATTGATCTTCAGCTGGTTCAGGTGAGTAACATAAACAGCAGCTATGTTCACCCAATTTTCATTGTAAATGTAAGGCTTGTGTTTATATACATGTACAATATGTTTGTATAAATACATATATAAACAAAGCTAATAACCAATGCCATAATCACTTAAAATCACTAGTTATGTTTTCTCCATTGTTTTTTATTACAGGAGCACCAGCAGATTAGAGAAGGTGTTGAGCATCAACTGCTGTCTTTAAATGGTTTTCATAATAAATTGAATAATATAATTATCAAAATAAAATAATAATTACAATATAAACGATAAATAAAAACAATGTAACAGTTTGGGATTTCTTTTTTGTATTACAGAGTACGTGGATAACCTGTTGGACCTCATCTCTCACAAGGTTTTTCAGGACCCGTCCCCATATGTGAATGAGGTGCTGAAGATCCCAATACGAGTCTCTCTGCCCAGTTTGAGAAACCTGACAAGCGGGGGAAGTTATAGCCAGCTATGTGTCGAGGTTCAATCGAGGGCAGGTCTGAACCCCGTATACCTTCCTCGAGCATCAGGGAACACTCTTCGTATCTGGAGCACAACGCAGGACGGCAGGACCACCCGGATTCTCCGGCCCAGATAGCCCCAACACCCGCTGACAAAGCTTCTGTACGTCAAATACCTGTAACGTCTAAGCAAAGTTTACATTGTGTAAGGGAATAAAAGGTGATACACATTTATAAAGTATTCATTTGTTTACAGTATGGTTACAGATGGCACAAAGTGTAATTTTGTAATCAATGTTTTTATTATATATATTTTACATATGTACCAGCCATTACATTTAATAATGTTTAAAAAGCTTTGTGGCATTCTTTCTGACAATAAAAGTGTATAGACACAGTTTTGTGACCCTTTAGTGTTTGATAAGAAACATGTCAACATTTGTAAAATGAGCAGTTAGCAAAGTAATACAGAGGGAAAGGTAATTTATTGTATTTTTTTTCCCTCAGTCAAACACAGGTTCAAGGCCTGGATGATCGACCATGCATGTAGGTGGGTTCTGAAGCTGCAGTAGTCTTGTAACCTTGAATATTGAAAGTGACATGGAATACGAAGCAGATGATGACTGCATATTTACAGTGCTATTCAAAATGAATTCACACTACCTGTGGTATCTCCCTGCAGCATACTTGCTCAGGCTCCGTGGGCATTTGACCACACTTGCCACAAATACAACTGTATAAACAAAGAGTTATAAAAAGTGACAAATTTGCAGGTAAAGTTTATTTGAGAGTTGTGTTCATATTGCAAACAAGTCATAAGTCCTCAAATATAACGATTTAATAAGTAAACAAGGTTTAAACGCTAATTAATGGAGGTAAAAACGTTACCCCCGCCCCTGGTCACTTACTTTTGTCAGATAACACTTTAGTCTACAGATGGAACTTTACTCATGTAGCATTTATATCTTTATGGCGTTCCCGTTACTTATATAAACACACTGTATTTGCTACATACAAGACAGACCTTATCCAACGAATGTACAAAGAAAACATGTAGAAGTGACAAAGTTAACTCACCATTCAGAAACGTCATGTTTAGCCCTAGTTTCTCGAACTTGTTCGGTAGCCCCTTCTTTTTCGGGGTCTGACTGGTTCAAATCGATACGGTTTCACAACGCTATTCATCTGCAGTAGCCGTCGTTAGCTGCGCGCGCAGCAGCTAGGCGCATCTCGTGGAGGAGGGGGGAGGAGGGGAGGAGTGGGGAGCGGGGAAGAGGGGAGGGGGGAGCGGGCTCATTTGCATTTAAAGGAACGCCCACTCAAAACAGCTCAGTCTGTGGGGAGGTGTTTTTGACAGGGTAAGAGGGTGCTGTTCGAAACGATTCTTGTGGTATTTTGACCAAAATATAGTACAAACATTACATTAAGACCCCAAAGAACCATATTCACTTGTGGAAAGATGGGCATAATACCTCTCCTTTAAAATACAGATGTCAATCACAATTTAATTTTCAACTCTTCAAAATAAAAAAAAACATGAAAGCTGTTACGAAACAGGTGGTTCTCGAGGCTGAAAACAAAAGAGAGTAAACAAGCTTACTGGTCTATCTTTGTGAAAAGTTAAATTAAAATAAATGCTATAATCCTATGAATAAATCTGCACATGGCTGCTTTAAAGCGACACTATGTAACTTTTCCCCTGTAGCGCCCCCTTCAGGTATTTAACATCTGGCTCTCGAGCCATATATGGCTCTTCCGGCTCGTGAGCTCCCAGCTGATCGCGGCTCGCTTCCTCGATCAGCGGCAGCGCGTCTCGTTCAGACCCGGCCCGGTGTTCCCCACAGCAGCATGTCTCTCCGTCTCTACGAGTCGCGTAGCGGAGCAAATAAAAAGTCACCTGCGAGCGTGGACTGGCACTATATGACGTTGCGTAATCACTGCCAGACAGCAGGTTGAACTACTTCCGCCGGTCACAACCGGAAGTACCGGGCCGGTCCCAACATCTTACATTCAGCAGTTTTCTGGCCACAGACCCCGATGGCAGTGGCGGGGGCGCAAATCAACATATTGTAGCGGCACCATTTTTTTCAAGCTGTTATTTTAGGTGGAAAAGTTACATAGTGGGGCTTTAAGTGTTCAGGGTCTTTAAAGTCCCATACTGTATCTCTGATGCCAGGCAACACAACTCCTCCAGGCCACAAGCGAACTGCTGACCTTACAGGTGTTAGCTAGAACAGCCCGGTCCCTCTTCGTAATCCGGCATGTGCACGGAGCGCCCGTCGTCGGAGTCGGCCGGAGCCAAAACCATTCCCACATTCCACATGCTCGTGCATAGTAACATATTATCAACATCTCGGATACGTGTGAAGAATCCCACGAAGACCAACGCGACAAGACAAGGGGAGCGATGAGGCCGAGCGCCTACGCGGCCGTACGGGGTTCAGCCAAACGACGTGCACCTTGTGTGACCTTGCTCAGGGGGAATTAACCCTTTGTCGGCTCTTGACCATCTTTCCTGTTTTGCCTTTTGCTCATCGTAAATCGGGGGCCAAATAACTAGTTACGTTTCAGAAAGAAAAGGTTGTGAAGTACATTGGTGTGTTCAAGAAAAGATTGTGAAATACTTAGCTAGATTTTGGAAAAAATCGTGAAGTACATGGTTAGGTTTAGGAAAATATTGTGAAGTACATGGTTAGGTTCAGGAAAAGATTGTGAAATACTTAATTAGGTTGAAGAAAAGATCGTAAAATACTTTAAGTTTAGATAAAGATCGTGAAGTACATTGTTAGGTTTAGGAAAAGATTGTGACATACTGAGGTTTAGAAATAGATCGGGAAGTACTTTGTTCGGTTCAGGAAAGTATCATTAAATACTTAGTTAGGTTTAAGAAAAAAATAAATAATACGAACTTGGGTTAAAGAAACGATCGTTAAATAGTTAAGTTTAGGAAAAGATTGTGACATTCTTAGTGAGAAAACATTGTTAAAATTCTCATTTTAGGGTTAATTAAGGTTAAATCTCCAAATTGCAGCGCATATTTTTAGGCGGAGCTACGACTGCCCTGCCTGACGACAGTAAAGTGTTTGTTATATATTGCAGAAGCGACCGTCGTGCCATCACAAACACATTGAATGATGACATCGTCTGCAACACGTCCTCATGAAACGGTTCATTTGATCTCCGTTGAAAGCTCACTCCTCATTTTTCACACGTTTTCCTACGACGGTTCGGCGACGCGTGTCAGGTTTAGCTTGTTTCCTTTTTCACTGGAAACTGCTACCAAGGTTTTGGAGGGGGAAAAAATACATTGTTTGCATGAATATTTAGAGGCGTTTTGCTTCAGCGACAAGAATCACCGTTGTCTTTTATTTTGCGGAAGTAGCTTTTCTTTCCACTTTTCTTTGCACTTTTCTTTGAAACCGAAGCGTCAGGTGTGCGACGCCGTGTTGTTTCTCACCACCTGCTCCGTCAACACGAACCCCACCTCCCGGCTTCTCTGCTGAGTGGAAGCGCTCACAAGCTGCAGGTGTGAGTCACTGGGCGACTCCCTAAGGAGGCTTTCATGAGCCCCCCCCTTCTCTGTCTCTGTCTCCACACTTATAAACTCATATCTCCGTCTTTTATTTTATACTCTTCCAAACCTCCCATGCTTTGCTACCTCTCTTCTTCTTCTTCTTCTTCTTCTTCTTCTTCTTCTTCTTCTTCTTCTTCTTCTTCTTCTTCTTCTCCTTCTCCTTCTCCTTCTCTGTCGGGAACAATAACACCCAGTGTGGTTGCCACTAAGAGAGAGCAGATGCTGGAGCTGCTGCCCACTCAGTGCACTAAAACCTCCCACCGCAGGACTCTGAATCCCTCCTCCTTCTCTTCCTCCTCCTTCTCTTCCTCCTCCTTCTCTTCCTCTTCCTCCTCCTCCTCCTGCAAGGCCACAAAGAACACAGAGCAGCGCCACCAGCGCCAGCTCCGGCCTCCACCTCCCACCTCCAGCGAGGAAGGGTGGATAGGTTCACGTCCACAGTCTGCAACGTCACAAGAGGCAAGAGCTAAGTATCAAGAGATGGAGGGAAATATTGAAAATATAAACATGACTCTGCTCCAGCGGTTTCTGGGGAGGAAAACAAAACCGTACTTTACAACTTTTCTGTAATTGGCTTTAAAAGCCATCCTGCAAAATGAGAAAACATACAACTTGTATGCATCGCGCTTTTTTGAACCTTTTTGATTCAGGACAGGATGATGTGAAGAAGCTTCCCTCTATTATTTTATTCCTTAAACCTTTTTTTTAAATGTGTACTTTTTTTTTCGAAATAAAGTTTGTTGTGATTTTTTTACATTGGTTGCAAAAATAGGAAGCTGGAGCTTCTTTCTTGAAACTGTTAATTTAGACCTTTGTTATTACTTTAGCCGGGTGGAGCTGCACTCGCTCTTATACTATGATTTTCATGTTTCACTTTGCATCGCCTCTGCAGCGAGTGGCCAACAAATGATTTATTTGAGTACACCAGATGGGTGGGACTTATAAACATCGTTGGTAAATGCATATGTTTTAAGGTAAAGTACGTTTTACGTAAAGTTGTTGCATATGTAAAAAGGTTTACATTGTAGAAGCCACCAATAACACACAAACCACATCAGAGAAGAAGCAATAATTGATAATAATATGAATAAAACCTACTTTGTTTTGAAAGAATTGTGCAAATACTGATTTGTCTAAATGAGATCTTTACAAAAAAAAAGAAATTCTCTAAAAGACTGCTAACATGCACTGCTAACGTTTACTGTTAATACTCTGACTTTTAAATCGACCAACTTCAAAATTACATTTGATTTTTCTTTAATTACATTTGAGCTATTAGGGTAAAGAAACTGCTTAAATTATAATGTAGCAGGCAGTGGCGGTGCGTCCATAGAGGGCGCTAGGGCGCTGCCCCTCTTAAGATTTTGAGATGGAAAAAAAATGATATACTGTCAAAAAACATTATATTCCAAATCATTTAAATAATAAATTTACCGTGTTGACGCACTAAATGTGTGTGGGAGACCGCCAGCCTGCCAACAACCACTTAAGTTAAATGTGACCAAAAAATATATATCGCCACTCATCATCACTGAGAGATGCGCAAAAATGGGGCGCAAACATGTGCGCCCTGGCCATTGTTTCTTATTTGTGCGCCCTGGCCATTGTTTCTTATTTCACGTGATTGGACTATTCGGCCAATCAGAGACCGGTATCGTTCCGTCAGCCAGAGAGCTCCGGAGCTGCGAGCAGGTAGCTAACGGAGCTGTTAGCTGGAGCTCAGTGAGTCATGCGCTGTATAGTTTCCTCTGTATGTTGTTCCAAAGTCCTGGGACTGAAACTCTCTGGACTACGACGGGGTGAGGATCTAAAGAGCTTCAGACAAGTGGAAGAAGCACGAATCCTGCCGCAGTTATCTAGCTAAGAGCATGAAGCTAACTAGCTAACAGCATGAAGCTAACCCTGAAGAGTAGAGCAGAGCAGCAGGAGACCGAACTGCATCGAAAACACAACGAAGTTCTGAAAAACAGACACATTCCCTCCAGAATAATGAAACAGGTTGGTCACAGACATGATGACTTTAACCAGAGAGTTATGGAGAAGTTTGACCACTTTAAAGAGAGGATGACTACTTTTATGTACATGCAGTGGGGCTACTCTGTCAAACACCCGATGTAACACGTGATCTCTGTCTGACTCTATTCTGTCTGAACCTCTTTCATGTGAGGGTGAACCTCTTTTATTCTGTAAACCTCTGAAACCCAACCCCATGTTTCTTTCTGCTCTGAACCTCTCATGCTAAAGTCACAGTGTGTTTATTGTTGTTGGACCGTGTTGAGCACGCTGTGTTCTTGAAATAAAGCTTTGATTTTTACAATATTCTCCTCAAAGCCTCTTCTCATTGTTGAGTGATATTTAATTGTAAGTCGCTTTGGATAAAAGCGTCTGCTAAATGACATGTAATGTAATGTAATGTGTCGCCCAACTGCGCCCCCCCCCCCCCCCCAAACAATTCACCCGCCGCCACTAGTAGCAGGTGCTTAAAGGTTATATCTTCATTACTTTCTTCTGTGCTTCTAATGCGCACACACACCTACACACACACACACACACACACACACACACACACAGACTAAAGGCCTGACTCTCATCCAATTATCCCACAGATCTGCAGCTTCCTGCCACTCCAGATGTGCCTACAGCATCTCTGATGTCTATTTAATGTTCCCCCAGCAAAGTGACCATCTGTTTATGCACTCCCCCCCCCCCCACACACACACACACACACACTCTCTATCTCTCTCTCCCTCTTCTGGCTCACTGTTTAGTAAACTGGTTTTATTTAATTTTTTTAAGAGGCTCGACAACATCTGACATACATACCGAAGTCCTAATTTATTCTTTTCCTTTTGTAAATAGTTTTGTTTTTGCAAGAGAAGAAAACATTGTGAGTCTCTCATGAGTTTTCCATCTCTTCTTAACTTCATAAAACAAAACATCAGCCCTTCGAAATCAGCGTAAACATTATCGTTATTCATAAAATCAGTGTACTTAATTCACATGAAGCTTTTCCTGCGTGGATTTAGCGAAGGACCTTAAAGATTGAACTTCAAGGCTCCGCCTCCTCCGGAGCCTCGTTGATGCATCTGTGTGCCTGGCTTCATTTTCCACATAAAAATATATTAGAACCACCGACCTATTTTATTCACTTTTAATAAAAAAAAAATATATGTGTATATTTTAGGATCGTTAACATAGAAATCAAAAGAAGAATAAAGTTTGTTCCTCAGAAGTTCCTCCAAAGGGACAACTTCTGTAATCCAAAAGGTTTTATCGTTTACAATGATTTTGAATAAAGAAGCTGAAATTCACTGGAAACACAGATTGTTTGATTAAACCAGTTAAAACATTAATTGATTTTATTAGGTTTTGCTCATGTATTTTCAATTGATCTTTTCATTAATTGAATATTTGTTTCAGCTTCTTTTTGTGACCTTTGACAGCTTATCAAGTAACAAGTATAAAAGTTTTTCCACTGCAAATGTTTTTTTCCCCGGTTGATTTTTGCCTTATTTATACATTTTAATGTGATATTCAATTAAACGTTGCTATTGTGCTCCTTGAATCTGGTTTCCCTTCATTCAACACAAAAAGGGGACAAAAAACGTAAACATTAGTCCAACATTTTCAGTTCACATATACAGACAGATGTGCCTCCAATAAACATCAACAATGTTTCTTTGGCTTTTCCAAGAAACCTTAAAACCAAAAATAGTGACATAACAAAGGTGGTTGGATTTAGATGTGTTCGACTGGACGTCCGTGATTTGGACCCCAGAAGACTTCACAGTAAATTCAACCTGTTTCCTGCTCTCTCTCAACACCGAGGAACTTACAAAAATGTAATTTACATTGGAAGCATTGACTTGAGAAACTGCTTCTTGACGTGTGTTCTTCAGAAGAAACAAAGGTATTGGCTCTTCTACTTTCATGATACACATCCATCTCCTCTGAGCCCGATAACAAGCCTGTTGTCATTACCCCGGAGATAACAATGGAGATAACAATGGTCACTGTGTCAAGTGAAAGGGCCACGCGGTGCACGTGCGTCAAAGCGGGCGTGCTGAACGCACAGGATGGGGAACCGGGAACCCGTCATTGTTTCCAAGAAATCTAGGTTCTCACACTTTTACTGGTACGTGTGTCTGGGTGTGGTGCCATCCAGCTGCCGGAGCTCTTTTGTGACCGAAATGTGCAGTGACCGTGCAGCCGGTTGCCCCGGGCGACTGTTCATATAATGGAGGTGGAATCCAATAAACACATAGTCACATATGGAACGAAATTCTCGGTATTGCTTAAAAAACTACATTTTTCTTATTATTCTTTTTCTCTCTCTCTTTCTCTCTCTCCTACATTTTTTGGTCTTTTTCATGTTCAGAGTTAAAATATCTCATCTGTCCCATTCCTCTGGCAAAGAGTCAGCGGTTCACCGGGACTGAAAGTGGTCGGCCAAAGAAATGTTAATTGTTGCATTGGCATCTCGGTTTGAATAGACACTGGAAGGCTGTCGGAGAAGAAGAAGTCTGCTTGTGTCTTACAAGAAGACTCAGACGATATAATTTGAGTTTTTAAAGGAGAAAACCGCTGCACGTCCCCGCTACAAAACGCGCAGATCACCGAGGAGGTGCTGGTGCGGAGGGCGGCGTCGGTCCGGGGCGCTGTGACGTTAACCGGCGTGTTGTCTCGGAGACCAGCGGCTCCCCAGCGCGTCTCATCACAGGGCGACCAAAATAACAATAATAACACCGACGGTCCGTCAAGTGACTTCACTTCCGCGTCTCCCGTCATCGCTCCAGCGATTTCCCACTATTGACGAGATACAAGACACGTCACGGATCAAAAATAGGTCAGATAAAAGAATAACACGTAATTTAAATCATAAATATTTTTATATTAATTTCTAATTTTTCAAAATATAAAATTAAAAACATTTTATTCATTTATTGTAAATTACCTCTTGCGTCCCACCTGCAGTACCTGGTGGGCCACGGCCCACAGTTTGGGAATCGCTGGTGTAGAGGATCCAAATTTTAAAAAGAAACTCAGCTTTCAAAAGGACTAAATAAATAAAATATATAGAGTAAGCAATGTCATGGACCAACTCACAAACTCAAAATGATTACTCTCAAGGCCAGAGGGGGAAGACAAAAGGTCCAAATTCCGGCTTTGAGTTTGTTATTTGAGAGCAGAACCGGTCAAGTGTCACTCTTAGTCCCAAGTACTTGGTTGTGAGTCCAGACCCCAAGCAGATGGATGTGAGTCTTCAGGTGTAAAAACTGTCTTACGGGAATATGTAAAAGTTAAATACCAACAGTAAAGTTGGTCACTTAACTGCTATTGGCTAGAATATGCTGTCCGTATTCATATAAAAAGCATTCTGCTAAATATGTATTTACATTTCCCAGAGGGTGCAGAGGGGTGGTGTTCTGGGTTTTTGAAAGGTCAAATGGGTATGTTTCATACTGCTTGTTCCATATCTTTTATGATGAAGTCCCAACATATCCTTATGGCTCAGATGCCTCTGAAACGGATCCACCAGCCGAACAAACAGCCAAAAACATATATTTGAAAGATCGCCGGGGTCTCTCAATGTGAAGGAGAACATTTTGAGTTGTGGATCATTAATACTTCATACCTGCTGTTCATCATGCTTTGGCTCCGGTAAAAGCAGCACGCTGGCGACTCTCCA
This sequence comes from Liparis tanakae, assembly GCA_036178185.1. Classification (NCBI taxonomy): domain Eukaryota; kingdom Metazoa; phylum Chordata; class Actinopteri; order Perciformes; family Liparidae; genus Liparis; species Liparis tanakae. Next base: position 13,408,037 of record CM070094.1, read on the forward strand.
TCGTATTATGGTCTCATATTTACAACCTCTTCCCAGATTTACCCTGAGCTTCTTCCTCTCTGAGGTACAACCTTTTTTATTTCTTCTCTTGGACCACAAACTGCTACCGGGGAACTGCCGAAGGCCCCCGGGCTAGAGCGACCTTCAGCGGCTCGGAGAGTGTGACTTGTGGAGTTGTGTTACCGCCATCACGGTGCTTCAAAAAGAGAGACAAAACGGACGCGTTTCAGGATCGATAGCCAGACAACGACAATGTTGCACGAAAAGAGTAGTTTTGATACATGAAGAATTAATCTGATTAACTGAAAACAGATGGGGCACTAGAGCTCAATGTGGCCCGTTACCACCTTATTGTATTCAACTTGTGTGTCATTAGATCTAAATGAGGTCCTGCAGACACTTACTGGACCAAGAACTACCATGAACGCAACCTTCGAGTACTTTGAGAAAGGAATATAATCATAAACCCCTGGATGTCTGTCTGGGTTCGTCACCACGATTGTGTCAAAAAAAACGAGACTTTACTTTAAAAAACGTCAATGAGCCAATAAGAGACTGTTGACCACCCGAATTCCATTGCTAGATGGTCTACTTTTTAACCAAAGTTTAACCAAAGGAGTTGTGTACTCGGTTTCCGGGCCTGGTTCCTCTCAGATGAATCCCAACATGGGAACAATGTGGTCTTTAACGCTCACTTAACGAGGTGTTTCCATTTCCAGATATCCTCGTAACTCACACCAACAATGAGAGAAGTTCGAGCCAATTCCGCGGCTAGAAAAATGTCACGCTGCCGCGGATGTTTTTTCAGTTTCTTTCAACAAACATGTTGTCTCCGCCAAAAAGCTTCCAGAGAAGCTCCAGTTGATCCACGACGTGAGAAACGCTCCCTCATTAAGCAACGCAGCACATGTGGATAAATCCCGTCCTCCAATGGGTCCGCACGCTATTAATGTATTAATGTAACCTCAAAGTCCAATATGTTTAGTCCTTATTTTTGCTCCGTGACACACTTTTATTACCCCGCTGTATCAAGAATAACAGAAACCCTCAAAAACAATCGGATGCTGTCATTTATTTTAGAATTTCTCTTTTTCTTTGGTTTCAACTGCTTATTAGCCACTACTTTACTTTAATGCTATAGGTCCTTTCCAACCCGGCCGGGGAAGTGAAAACAGACCTTTACCTTCCAGACCTTAACCTTCCTTGCCTCTAACTTCCAGACCTTAACCTTCCTTGCCTCTACCTTCCAGACCTCTGCCTTCCAGACCTCTACCTTCCAGACCTTTACCTTCCAGACTTCTACCTTTCAGACCTCTACCTACCAGACTTAAACTTACCAGACTTATACCAGAGCTGCCAACTCTCACAGTTTTGCCGTGTGACACACGATTTTGCGTGTTTTCACACGCTCTCACGCCACACAACCAATTTCTCACGGTAAAAGAAAGTCTGATTTGGGCCGAAGCGTGTTGGTTCCTTTTCAAACTCCGCGACGATAGATGGCGCTAAGGAATGCATCTGTAAACCTGTTCGCTGCATACACATCTATTGACCCCAAAGGGTCCCGAAGTTAGAAGCAGAAGAAGATGTTCAAACAGACAACGAGCAGAGACTACAGTATGTAAATGCGGGACTCTCAAGTGTCACGCATTGAGAGTGACAGTCACGCATTTCGGTCTTAAATCACGCACTCCCGCCACACATCGTATTTATCACGCTGAAAAAACCTCTCGGCTATTTGATGTTTTAATGTGCCGCAGCGCGCAAACATGAGCTGGCCGCGCTGACCTCACGGTGGGGAAATCACGCGCTCCCTGGAGGTCTAGTACTGCGAGGTGTCATCTGTTGTATGTGGGTAAGATTTAATACAGCAACCAATGAAAATAAAGCATCAGTCACTCTTACCTGTCTTTAGAACTTGAGAGCTGTTAATGACATGTGGTTCAATTAAGTACTCACTCTCTTAAACTTTAAATCTTGAAATAAATAATGTGTTGTGATTGTGTGTGGTGATGTAAACTCAGCTGTCATAACAAACAGGAGAGCACCGTGTGGACCTCTTGGTGTACTGTATGCTCAAAACATCATATCATTATTTATTAAGCTGCCCACATAGCATTTATCTTTTTATTTGCAGGCCTAGGAAAAGGACCATCTCAATTTTTTTCAAAACAATACTTTGAACAAGTAAGATGTTTTCTAAATAATTTAACATAAAGACAGGACATTTTTGCAATATAATTAGACATGTTTTTGTAAATGGGAGTAGAGTTATTAAAAACATTTTAATTCTTTAAGGTACCAAAGATGCCTCGTAAAAGACCTTTGCCAGGCCAGATCGAGGTACAACATGGGTACAACGCCAAATTAATTAAACTTTCCTGATATTTGAGCCACCACCACGTGTGGCTGCGTGCGTGTCAACATTTTGGTCAACCCCGACAAAATCTCACTCCAAGGTTTTTTGAAAAGTTGGCAGCTCTGTTATACTTACCAGACTTATACCGTCATTGCCTCTACCTTCCAGACTTATAACTACCGAAAGTATACCTTCAAGATGTCTACCTTCAAGACCTCTACCTTTCAGACATGTACCTTCCAGACTTCTATCTTCCAGACTTCTACCTTCCAGACCTCTGTCTTCCAAACCTTTACCTTCCAGACCTCTACCTTCCAGACCTCTACCTTCCAGACCTTTACCTTCCTTGCCTCTACCTTCCAGACCTTTGCCTTCCAGACCTCTACCTTCCAGACCACTACCTTCCAGAACTCTACCTTCCAGACCTCTACCTTCCAAAAGATGCTTAACTTTTCATGACCCACCGTTGAATATCGATATAACAGCGGACGTGCGATGCTCTTCCGTGAAAACTCCCAAAGTCGTGACCTTAGTTTGTCGCATTTTTTTTAAAGCCTGTGAAGAAAAGAGTCAAAACGCCAAATGTTCAGCTAGCATGCGCCACAAGCTTTGCAGACTTTGCAGGGTCAACCATGGATGAGCTGTCTTTTCAATTCACTCTGTATTTAGGTGCAGTGATAGTACCAGCCAATCACAGACCAGCTTTGCATTATTATTATTGTAAACCGCTGATGGAAATCTGTCCAAGTAATTCTTTACTTCTCCTTTTCCTCCACAGCTACTACAACTGGAGGACACAGGTGTCCACGTCCAACTCCAGCCCCAACTTTGAGGTGATTTACGACGACCCCAATGGCCTTCTCTTCAAGAACAAGATGGACAAGAAGATCCTAAACGTGGACCCATTGGTAGGTTTGTGTTATTGTTGTGGTTGTTGACATATGGCACTGCTAGTTGGTTCAGTTCACCTGTTGCATGGCTGTAAAAGTGTCCCAGGAAAGATGTCTGTAACACACTTTGTGTTGTCTTTAAACTCAGATATCAGATCCTAAACTTTAGATATAAAGGTGGAAACTAGAACCATATAGAGTTCTACGGCTTGTCCTCATAGGTGAACCCTTTGCGCTAACCTTTTAACACCTTTTTTACGGCTTCCAATCGGAACCCTTTTGTATTGTATACATTAAGTTTCATGTAGAAGCCACCCAGGGGGTTCCATCGAGAAGAGTTTGATCCCAGATCCTGCAATCATGCGTCACAATCACAGTTGTTGGGGTTCTGTGGGCGTTCTCTTTAAATACCCATGTTCGCAACAATCCACCAAGCACTGGTTCTTCCAAAAGAAATATAGGAAACCATTTGTGATCAAACTTTTGGTCACACTAAAACAATTAGAGTTCTCCAGAAGCAGAAGGTTTCTTAGTAGAACTTCAAGGACACTACAGTCAGTGGGAGGGAAAGATATTTGCTTTCCACCTGCACAAAGATCGGAAGGATCAAAGGGTCGCAGACAGGTGCTTCCTCCTCACTGCAAGAACAACCACCGACGGACTGGTTTTGTTCTGGTGGTTTTCTTTCACTCCAGTGAGTGAGTATGTGTGTGTGTGTGTGGGGACGGGGGGACGGACCTATTTTGAAATTGCAGACGGAGCTGTGGGGACTGCTGCGTTCTTGAGGCTTCAGTGTTCTGGCTGCTGGCTGTGGTGGAGCACCGCCCCGACCAGGCCTGTCTATTAAAAACACAAGAGGAGGCGCACGGGAAGCCGGACACAGCAAAAACTACCCCAGAATGCAGAACCCAGCTTCTGCTCAGCCCACGTTTCAGGGGCTGAGCGGAATTGATCCGGCTTTCGAACTAAACGCGATTTCCATTCACCCTCTGACTCGCGCGTGCGTTAGACTCCTTGGTCCGTGTTTCAAGACGGGTCGGGTGGGTTGCTGACATCGCCGCAGACCCCTGACGCCTTTTACGAGAGCCGATCCCCGTCCTGGCGACACTGTGAAGCATTTTTAATCGCATACTGTGACGTTTGCCAACCTATAACTCCGTTTGCCCTCGTTCACACGCAAATACAAAAACAGCGTTTTCAGAAATCTCCACTTTGGCCGGAGTTTTTAGAAATGATCGTTTTCCGTGATAAAACCTCCGTTTTCGTGTAAATGAAAGGCCAAAACGCATGAAAATATATGCGTTTATATGCGTTTTTCCATCGTGTAAACGGGGTCTGAGTCTCAAAGCTCGCATATAGCAACTAGCGTTCAGAAAGTGGAATATCAAGCAACTAGAGGTGGAAATGTGCCTTTGTGAAGACACCCCGAAAGGCAAATGTAGAACAGGGTGTTATGGTTAACGTGGGAGGGGCCGACGTGAACAACTCTCAAACCTCAACAACGCATTGTGCAGACCTCCTGCCTCGAGCAAGACGATTGGTTAATCGTCTCCGGACCTCCCTGGTGGACCTTCATCTTTAAGTAGAGTGTCTGCTAACGTGTTGAACAGCCAGCGGTATCTTTGGGAGAGACTCCGCCCCCTGAAAGAAGTCCACAAATAGCTAAATGTTGCTTAAAAAACCCTCACATGTCTCCGTGTGTTTAGACTGACAGCAGAGAACATTTTCGAGGACGGTACACAAATGTATATGAAGCCGATAGAAAGGCACAAAGATGGGCGGGGCATTGGGCACAAAGAAGGGCGGGGCATTGCCGCCTGGAAAACTAATGAAAAAAAATCATAAGAGAAAAGGACTTGATTGGTTAAATGTTATGAAGCAATGATAGAAATTCCCTTTTCACGTTGTCTTTTCTCTGACTCGCTGGGCTCCAGGCCGGTCCGGGCGAGGACTCTAAGCGGACCTTCTTGCAGTCAGATCTCTACAGCCACACCGTCATCTATGACCACAGCATCAGGACCGTCTGAGCTCCAGAGGTCCAGACACGTGAAGACTCTAATCTCAGCTGTAGTCGCCCGGTCATTTACAATCTGTGATGACTTTCCTCAAATAACCTGTAATTTCATGTTTAAATTCTTCTGGTGGAGACCCAGTTCCTCTTATTTCTTCGGCGTGTCCCCCTGAAGGGACGGTGACCGGCTCCGGGACCCCGGGTCGTTCCATCGGCTGTTTGTCTAAACAAATTAAAGGCGTTGGGGGGGGGGGTCTTTTATGTCCTCCACCCCGGGCGGTGGTATCTCCGGCTGGAGGAACGGGTAATGGGCTTAAAGCATTCCGCATGTTCCCAGACGTTAGACGCACTTTACAGGACATCAAAGAGCTCCTTCATTTGCATATTAGTCTTTAAATGGGAGACAACCTGCTGTAGGAGTTATTCAGGAGGTGCGGAAGACTTTCAGACACTTTTTTTTCTACATTCACATTTTTGTTGTTGTTATTTTGTTATTGAAACATATGGAAAACATCAGCTCCACCACAGGCACCGTTGTCTTTTTGTTCATGAATTAAGTTTTGTGTTTTCTGTAGAGAAGCAGCATGTCCTTCATTTACAAGGAGACGATACATACCCCAAAAACATTGGGGATATACAGTAAATTAAAGTACACGTATCCGATGTAGAGTTCATGATATCACGACAATAATAAAAAGAAGAGCAACACAAACAATAGTCTGTAGAAGAAGAACAATGAGAAGAGACCTCCAGAAGCTGCTTAGCTTAGCTTAGCATGAAGACTTGCAACAGGGGGTTTCACTTCTGGGAATAAGATGACCTGCCTCCTCCGTGACCAGAGGCCGGTCCTTTAGCCCCGCCTCCTCCATGACCACAGGACGGTCCTTTAGCCCCACCTCCTCTGTGACCACAGGACGATGCTTTTGCCCCACCTCCTCTGTGACCAGAGGACAGTCCTTTAGCCCCGCCTCCTCCGTGACCAGAGGACAGTCCTTTAGCCCCGCCTCCTCCGTGACCAGAGGATAGACCTTTAGCCCCGCCTCCTCCGTGACCAGAGGATAGACCTTTAGCCCCGCCTCCTCCGTGACCAGAGGATAGACCTTTAGCCCCGCCTCCTCTGTGACCACAGGACAATGCTTTTGCCCCACCTCCTCTGTGACCAGAGGACAGTCCTTTAGCCCCGCCTGCTCCGTTACCAGAGGAAGGAGAACATTTTTGAGAACCTTGTGACGTTGACGTGTTGCTCCATCTGCTGATTTAAAGACTCAATGCTCATATTATGATTGTTTGTATTTAGCCGTACGTTTCCTCAAACTGGCAACGTGGAGACTTGTCCTGTGGATTAATAAATTCAGCTGCAATTTATTTCTTAATGTTACGAGGTTTTAAACAAATGAGTTTAAAGCTGCTCCTGTTGGGGAAAGGGGGTTTGGTTTAGGCTTTTCTTAGTCACTGGTGTTTTGGGTCGATGATGATGATGATGATGATGATGATGATGATGATGATGATGATGATGACGATGACGATGACGATGATGATGATGATAAAAAAATGTCATAAACCCGGCGGCTAACTGGGTGTTTCAATTATTACATTTTTGGTGCGTCTTAAATTAATAATGTGAAAATCTATTTTAAGCTGTGGGTGAGGCAGAGAGTGGTTGTGTTGGGTGTGCCCCCCCCCCCCAAAATAAACTAATAAACAAGTTTCCTGAACTCACAGCAATGATTTCACAACAAAGTCTCATCTCAAAGGTTACTCCCGATCATCATTTCTTTCACTGTGCTTTAAAGCGGTCGGTTTTCATCAGAGTGACAACTGGTGTTTACTTTTATCTTCTGAGGAATACCGAGCCACGGAATTATACTTGTTTGATGTTGTTCTTTATGTGTTCTCTGTGTGTTCTCTATGTGTTCTACATGTGTTCCCTATGTGTTCTCTACGTGTTCTCTATGTGTTCTACATGTGGTCTCTGTGTTCTATGTGTTCTATATGTGTTCTCTGTGTGTTCTCTACATGTGTTCTCTGTGTGTTCTCTACATGTGTTCTCTATTTTTTCTCTACATGTTCTCTGTGTGTTCTCTACATGTGTTCTCTATGTCTTCTCTATTTGTTCTCTACATGTGTTCTGTGTGTTCTCTACACGTGTTCTCTGTGTGTTCTCTGTGTTCTCTACATGTGTTCTCTGTGTGTTCTCTACATGTGTCCCATAAGTAAAGTCAATGTACAGAGGCCAGTGGTTGCGTTCGACTCAACTTTTCGCCTCAAAAGTTCGCCCAACGGCGAGTTGCCAGAGCCAATCAGCGTTGAGCTGCTCCGCCATTGGTGAATCTAACTGCTGCTCTAGTGGAGCTGGAGAGACATTCAGACGTAGAGGTGAAAGTCACCGAGCTGTGTGAGCCTACGGGTGATGTCATATATACATATATATATATATATATATATATATATATATATATATATATATATATATATATATATATATTATTTTAATGTTATGAAGCCAAACACGAGGGCGTTACATGTTCAGATATTTGTTTGTTGTCTTCAATAAGTATAAAGCAGAACTAGTGGTTAGTTCTTCATGGTGGATAAAGGAAATGTAAAGCCTCAAAGATAAGCCCCGCCCACTCTAAGGTCCGAATGACGCTAATGACGCGAATAAACCACAAATAATCAAGTAAGTAAACTCACGAATAACGCAGCATGGGGGTCTGGTTTAGGGTCAGGGCTAGTCTTAGGTTCAGGGGGTCACATGTAAAAGTTCATCACAAACACCAAAGTTATGGTATTTATCTTTAATTGTGTGATCTCCTTTATGTCGGCTGGACGTTCCCTGGTGGATCGGTGGGGTGGATCTCCTCCGGGCTGAAGGGGTTAACCCCTCAGCTATGAAGGACATGATCATATTATTGCCATCAGATGTCCAGTGGGGTGGGGGGGGGGGGGTAATCATTTCCTCTTGAGTGCCCCTGAAAGAGAAGCCCAGTGGCGGGGCAGGGGGGAGGGGGTGGGGGGCACAGTACAGCATCCGGACCGGACCGCGATGGTCCAGGATGTGCGTGCTTAACTCCATTGAACTCCACTAAAGAGGCCAGAGAGCCTTTAATGCCGACAGTAAGCCCGCTGCTGCATTCAGGGAACATTACGCACGGAGAGGGGGGGGGGATATTTAACACACCAAAAAACACACACACAAAATAAATCACTTCAATAAACCGGCAGAAATTCCTTTTAATAAAACAATTTTATTATTATTTTTAAAGATCCGACTCAGGCTGAATGTGTGTAAAAGTGTCTGGAACAGGAAACTCACTCTCTCTCTCTCTCTCTCTCTCTCTCTCTCTCTCTCCTTTGCGATGGCGCGCGCGTGTGTGTGTGTGTGTGTGTGTGTGTGTGTGAGAGAGAGAGAGAGGAATACCCAGCTGGTCCCACAAGTCCTATAATACCGAGCACAACATGCTTTTACCTTCAATGAAAGCTGAGACGGGGGAGCTGCAGCAGGTCCTGAAGCGGATCTTCACCTTCTGTGTGCGCGTTCACTGAGCTGCATCGCAACTTTAGAGAATACAACAACAACAACAACAACAACAACAACAACAACAACAACAACAAAGACAACTTGGATACCTTTTTTCATGTTCTTGCCCACCGTCCTGCTGTCACGAGGTGACGGGATCGTTCTCTGAGAGGAGACTCCTCTGGGGACGATGAGTCTTTTTGGAGATAGGAGACACTTATTGGAAACGCGCTAAGTTTTCACCACAACTGTAACATTGATTTGTTATTATTATTTTCTTCTTGCTACCATCATTTTACCTTTTGAGCTCGAACATGGCTCTCTACTCCGGGCTCGCACTCGTGCTGCTCTACGGATGGAGTTCTCTGTGCATTGGATACTGCGCGATGCTGAACACGGACAGTCGGAAGGCGGATTTTACGCGTTCGGAGAAGGATACTACTACTAATACTACTACTACTACTACTACTACTACTACTAATAATAATAATAATAATAATAAGCAGATAGACGACATGGATCTGCTTTTACAGGATACACTGACGGAACACATGCAGATGCTTTACGCCAAATACAACCGGGCCGGGTTTCCCTACAAGGACGGAAACACCGTGCGCAGCTTCAAAGCGCACTGGGGTAGGTGTCCAAGCTTTTACGCACTGTTACACTCAGCGGTGAGGCATTACGCACACACACACACACACACACACACACACACACACACACACACATATATATATATATATATATATATATATATATATATATATATATATATATATATATATATATATATATATGTATATATATATATGTGTGTGTGTTGGTTCAAAGAAACTGTCAAGTGGAATAAAGTGCCCAATTTAGGCAATAGAGAAAGAAGAGAGGTTTATCATTTTTAAGTAGAAACATGATCAATATTAACCTGATTTCGATTTTTTAAATATATGTATTTATATATATTTTTTTAATACGTGAAAACTGGTGCCGTTCACATTCCCGTGCTGATACACCTGTTGATCCAGTCGGGTGTGATCAACCTGTTGCCCCCCCCTCCCTCCCTCCCTCCCTCCCTCCCCTCCTCCCAGAGGTTCCGCTTCAGTTATTTCTGAAAAAAAAGAAGCCAAATCATGTTTTCTCTCCTCCCCCGGACACATTTGTTAATTTACTCAACTTTTAGGATTTCCCTGTCAAATAGCCAATAACCATTTTTGTTTGTTCTCCCTCGAGCCACCAGCCCGCGGAGAGCTTTCAAATAAGATGTTTTTTGAGTGTTTCCACGAAGGAACTATTCTTAATAACTTTAATCCCATAAACTCTAAATTGCTTTCAGGCCACGCTGTGTTATTATCACAGGGACGTGTGCAGCAGTAAAGACCACCAAGTTACACACAGGGTCACAGTTTGTGAGATTATACTGCCCCCTTTCGGCCGGTGGCTGTATGGCACGTAAAGGCTCAGTTCACCTCTCTGAGGTGTCTAGCCGTTCCACATTCATGGAGATATTGTGTAGTTTAAATATTGTAAATACTTGACATACTATTGTGATTGTAAACCATATTATTCATCACATGCTCAGGCACAATGAACAAGAAGCAGCTGCAGATCTTCAACCTCACCTCGCTCACTAAGTCCGAGGACGTCCTGTCCGCCACGCTCCATTACTACATCGGAGACCTGCGGAACACCACGTGGGGGGGAGGCTGCCCCCGCCACAAGGGCTGCGCACGCCACGGCCCCCGCCGGCACGAGCACATCCATGTGGTCGTGTGGAGCTTCGCCTCCGTGGACAACAAGACCCGGACCCTGGGTCACTTCCGGCTCAACGCGTCCACGCTGTACCGGGATTTCATCTCCTGGCAGTGGAAGGACGTGACGCGCGTGGTGGGCCAGGCCAAGCACCACGACGAGCTGCTGATCGGCATCGACGTGGCGTCCCAGGGGCCGCGGCCTTGGAAGCAGCTGCTGTCCGACCGCTCGCCCTACATCCTGGTCTACGCCAACGACTCGGCCATCTCGGAGCCGGAGAGCGTGGTGGCGACGCTCCAGAGGCGCCACCCGGTGGGCGGGGAGGCTTTCCAGAAACTGAGGAACGACACGGGACGAGAGCCGCCACCGCCGCCCAGAGGCAAGCGCTCGGCCAACGTCCTGCTGCCGCTGCAGAACAACGAACTGCCGGGGCCCGAGTACCCGTACGAGGCGCCCGGCTGGGACGAGGCGAGCCCCTACGAGACCTACGAAGGCAAGCCGAGCCGCCGGCCGCGCAAGAAGGCACGCAAGAGCCAGCGGCACAAGATGCCCCTACTGCAGTTCGACGAGCAGACCATCAAGAAGGCGAGGAAGAGGCAGTGGATTGAGCCCAGGAACTGCGCCCGCCGGTACCTGAAGGTGGACTTCGCCGACATCGGGTGGAGCGAGTGGATTATATCGCCCAAGTCCTTCGACGCCTACTACTGCTCCGGGTCCTGCCAGTTCCCCATGCCCAAGGTGAGGGGGGCTCCATGAGGGTTCCTTATTGGTTTGTTTGCCTCTAGGATGGATCCAGAGCCAGACACTGACGCATTGTGGGTCACTGGATGACTCTTTGGGGTTTATTCATCTCTTTGGGGTTTTATTCGTCTCTTTGGGGTTTTATTCATCTCTTTGGGGTTTTATTCGTCTCTTTAGGGTTTTATTCATCTCTTTAGGGTTTTATTCGTCTCTTTAGGGTTTTATTCATCTCTTTAGGGTTTTATTCGTCTCTTTAGGGTTTTATTCATCTCTTTAGGGTTTTATTCGTCTCTTTAGGGTTTTATTCGTCTCTTTAGGGTTTTATTCATCTCTTTAGGGTTTCATTCGTCTCTTTGGGTTTTATTCGTCTCTATGAAACATGTTAACAACGTTATGCACCAACTCAACACGCAGACCTCAACGTTGAAAAAATCAATACAAATTAATCACCAGCCTTGCAGGAAAAAAGTGAACAAGCTCCTTTGAGGAAGCGACTCGGTTCCAAAGACACTCCTTTTAAAGGAAACATTCACCCAGAAAGACTTCCAGAGAAGTGAGAGGAATAAAGAACCCTGTTAAACATCCCCCGCCTCACCCCCTTGTGACCAGATAACATCACAGGTATTTTAAACATGGCCGGAATGCTCGAGATCCGTCCACTTAATTAATTACCTCGGAGTCTCCAGCCTTTGTAGTGGCTGGTAATTAGTCCCAGAAGGAGGGCCCGAGGCGACCCCCCTCTCCTCCACCACCACCACCACTCCACCCCAACCCTGTAATCTTGGTTGATGATAGGCTGAAGTCTTAGAAGCTGCTAAAAAGCTCCTTAAATTAAAAGGCGTCCCTATTGGACCAGGAGACGTGAAGCAACCGATCATATCGATTTTTTCTACAACACAGGATTAACACGACTCGGTTACGATCACTAAAAATATCATTGAGTTGGATTTAAATGAGCTTTTTCCTTACATCGTTAAAGTTACAGACGTCAATTGGAAAGTAAGTTTATAACATTCAAACGTTTGGGACTCGAACAGCGGGTCTTCTGGGTAAAAGTCCCGTGTTTGTTTGACCTGGACTACGATTCCAAAAACAACGGAAGTGAGGAGGAAATGAGTCTGCCTACAAAGACGGGTTGAACATGATTGAAGTCATATGTTTCCATTTTTACATATATCTATTATTATGACTGATAATGTCAGATAATTAAACTTTCAAGTTCATCTAAACCAGGTGAAGCCGAACTTGAGCGCACCCTGAATGTCGGTAACGTTCTATAGTTCCGACGCCATCGTTGATGCGGTACACTCAAAGAAATGGATCATTGGATGAACTCAATTAAAGTGTTGGCAGGTTTTCCATCCAATAATTATCTGCAACTCCAACTCAAATTCAGCACATCAGTGCAATACAATGTAATTAAGTTAGTCCAACTCATTTTTATCAAACACATCTAAAATAAAATAACGATATTCATTAAATTGAATTCATTTGAGTTAGTCCAACTCATTTGTATCAAACACATCTAAAATAACGATATTCATTCAATTAAATTAATTTGTGTTTGTCCAACTCAAAATATAAATTGGAAATGAAATACTCTATTCAGTACCGCTTAACCTCATTGGGGTCTTTGGAGCCGACGCCAGCTGACATTGGGCGAGGGGGGGGGGGGGGGGGTGGTCACCTGGACAGGCCACCAGTCCATCCAGGGGTCACATAGACATACAACCATTCACTCTCACACCTATGGGCAATATAGAGATGAATGAACCTGACTGCAAGTCTTTGGACTGAGAGGAAGCTGGACAACCATGTGTGAACCCACACTGAGTACAAACTCTAATAGGACCACCCTGACCAGGAATCGAACCCACAACCCTCTTGCTGTGAGGCGACAGTGCTACCCACTACACCAGCCATGAAAGTGTGTTTTTCCTTGTGAAAACAACCGATTTTCAGCTGGCCCATGCTCAAAGGGTAGTCCCCAATTAAACACATTAATTTTGAGTTGATATGCACACCATCTAACCTAAATAAATCTAATAAATGGAAGAATTCCTATATTTTGTTTTACACCAATTAAATATAAATATCTTTATTTTGTAATTGATTTATTTCAATGTATTAAACAATATTTAATTGAGTCACCTCTAAGAAGACCTGAATCGTTTTTTTGAGTGTAGTTCTTATCGAGGAACTCGGCCTGTGAACGGACATGTTGGCTTGATATTCATACCTTCTGTACCGTTTCTCCTCCAAAGACATTTAGTTAGAAATCTTCTCTTCACGTGCATCTAAAAAATTATCGAAACTGCTACAAAATGCTAAAGAAATGCTACCAAACACTGAAAAATGTTGCACAATCCTACAAAACACTACAAAATGCTACAAAACACTACAAAATACTACGAAATGCTACAAAACACTACAAAATACTACGAAATGCGATAAAACGCTAAAAGAAATTTGACAGAATGCTACAAAACTGCTACAGGAAGTGCATCAATGAAAGGTTTTGCCTTCAAAGCGATACAAGATGTCCTCCTCCGTTGTTTAACCCTTCTCCTCCCCGTTGCAGGCCCTGCGGCCCTCCAACCATGCCACCATCCAGAGCATCGTGCGAGCGGTGGGCGTCGTGCCCGGCATCCCCGAGCCGTGCTGCGTCCCGGAGAAAATGACGTCCCTCAGCATCCTCTTCTTCGACGAGGACAAGAACGTGGTGCTGAAGGTCTACCCCAACATGACTGTAGATTCTTGCGCTTGCAGATAGTTTATATATAAATAGAATTTTTGTAATCACATTTTTCGATGCCTGTTCAGATAAAACTCACAGAAAAGAAGAAAAACGTGCAGCCCTAAGAAGAACCCCCCAAAAGGACTCTCTCTCCTTCCGTTCCTTTCGTCAGACACTCGTTGGACTCAACTTGAGCCGCCGCCGGTCGTTCCCCGTGAAGAGGAGGCCGGTCCGCTCGGGAGTTATTATCTTCTCGGGCGGTCGTTCATAAACTCGCCTGTCAAGATATGAAAATACTCCGACGAAGGCGAGAGACTTTTGAACTGACGCCTGGCGAAGTCGTCTTCCGGTCACCCTACGCTCGCACTTGCATGGTTTTGTTACTCGTCGTACGTATTTATGTCCGTACCATCACTGTGTTATTCACTATATGAGAAGTTATCGTGTAATTATCGGCTTGGCTGCTATAGAGAGATATATTAGATTCCAAAGCCAGAAGACCTGTGACGCAGACGGTACAGTAGAAGGTGTGCGTGTTCGTGTTTTTTAGATCCGTTGTTGTACAGGACCACGTTTTAAGAGTTTATTATATGTTTTTAGAGGAGACCAATGAAAATGTCTTACAAGCAAACTTCAGAAAGATGGAGTTCTTCATTACAAGTGTAAAACCACAGGGATTTAAAATGTATTTGATGCTGGTGTATTTTTTTACATTTTGTTTTCGTGTTTAAATGTATGTATTAGAATAACGTTTATGAAGAAGAACTCTTATAAACTGTCAGAATAATCCTAGAAATCAACTAAGATAACAAAAACAAAAAGGTCCGGTCTGGAATCAGTTTTGCTTTGAACATTCTTTCGTTAAAAGAAAATAGCAGGAATATAAAAAATGAAATTCAAATAAAAGCTATTGGGGTTTTAGCTCCAAGAAAAAAAGAAGTGATCTAAATTTTAAAGTAAACGACGTGTGTTAAAGTGTTTCTTCTTAATATGAAAAACAATGAGCTAGAGTCCCTCAAAATGATAACAAATTGTGCCTTTGGGTTTTTAACACCGACTTTTCACTCAGATTCTGTTAAAAAGGTTATATTACGTATAATATAATGAATGATTAGGGCTGATCGGTTTTCCTGGGTTGCGTAAGCCTGGAATATTACTGTAAAGAGTTGTTTTTTAAATAACTGTGCGGTTGCTTTATCACGTCGGGTCAGCATGGAACAGGAGGGTCGTGATGTTGTCTTTGGGTTGTGGATTAATGTCAGAGATCATGAAACCAAATATTTATTCAGAGCAATTGGTCTGACGCATAGCAAAAAAAAGTTTTTCTCTCCATCGACTTGTTTATTGTTGTCTGTACATAGCTCACTCTCTACGCTGAGGAAAGTGTAATACTCGCTCTCTACAGCGATGAAAGTGTAATACTCGCTCTCTACAGCGATGAAAGTGTAATACTCACTCTACGCCGTTTACAGTGTAATACTCAATCTCTATGTCGATGAACGTGTAATACTCAATCTCTATGTCGATGAACGTGTAATACTCACTCTCTACGTCGATGAACGTGTAATACTCACTCTTTACGCCGATGACAGTGTAATACTCACTCTCTATGTCGATGAACGTGTAATACTCACTCTCTACGCCGATGACAGTTTAATGTCTCTCTGAGATAGTAGTGCCTTCCGATGGATTTCTTGCTTTTTCCGAACCGTTCCATTTGATTGGTCGACCTATTTCGGGAAAGACTAAACTCAGTTTGCAATGTAGTTGAAGTCAAGGCAAACAGCATGAGGACAAAAGTTTCTTTATGGTACGAAAGTTTGGTCCACAATGAGGGAACATGTACTTACTGTACGATCGCCAGAGGAACTCACTCTCTCAAATGTATTTTTGAATAATTCTCTATTTTGATATTTTCAGAGACTTTTTATTTTGTGTCAATAAAGAAGAGTGGATTATTTTTCTCTTTTTTTAAAAGTTTATATATTTCGTACCGGCACGTTCGTGCTTCCGCATCTCGTGCCAAATCAGATTCTCATTGGCGAGTGAAGCGGTGGCCTCTTGAGACTCTTCTTTCTAGACCTCCCCGGTTGTGGAAAGAGATCAAAGTGAAGCCATCTACTCCACTTCACGGTTAAATCTTGTTCTGTATATGTTATGCTGGTCGTTAAAAACAACAACAACATAAATGCTTGTACAATAAGCTTCATAAAATATATTTGTATATGGAAATGAGCCGTTGACATGCATCTATTTATTTTCTGTATGTTGCATATCTTGTACAGGTGTGGTCCCTCTGAGCTCCTGGCAGAGCGATCAAAGTAATGAATAAAAAGTATGCAAGACTCAGATCTGTCAAGGTTGTTTAGGGGTAGGTTGGATTTAAAGGGATGACGTATCTTTTACAGGCCAAGTTTGCATCATCGGATTATTGCAGAAAATATAAATAATAATAGTGCTGATAAAATGTATTAAACTTGCACGTTTTGCACTACTTTTTAAAATTGTTGAAGAGATGAGGTTATAAAGGAAGTGCTCAATGGTCACATGACTCCAAGTGTTGGCAAGTCGCCTTTTTTAAGACCCTTAAACCTTTTGAAGTCGCTCTTATCTGTCAGTGTGGTGAAGATAAACGCCGTTGGCTTGTTATCACTGCTCCCGTCGGCCATTTTGGAAACACGGAGAGCGTAGATGTGTGAGTCCAAAAGTTTTAGATTTAAATGGGAAGGGAATTAGACTCGCAGAGTGAAAAAGGAATTCTTTAAAATCAATTATAGTTTATTGAACACTTTTTTAATCACAGTGCAGAGCTCGTCCTGACTCATCGTATTTCAGTTTGGTAATTTCGCCTTCGGCGTCGCCATCTTGGAATAAGGGGCCATGATATTTGTTTTGGGCATTTGAATGCGTAGGAGTGGCGCAGAGACCCTGTATACATCTCTGGTAGAGACATGTCAATCACAGTAAGCCCCGCCCTTAACCTGCTTTCTAGTCTGTTTGACTAAATTATTATTATATTGTACGAAATGATGACATCATGCTATATAGAAGAAGACTTAAAACTAGAGATTGAGACATAAACTCATGTTTACAATGTTTACTGAGGGGATAAATCAAGAGAGAAGTAGAGTCATTATATAGACTTCTATACAACCAGAGAAGTTTCCCCCTGGTTGTCAGGAGAGAGAATTCAGCTTTAACACATGAAACATATACTTCTATACAACCAGAGGAGTCACCCCCCCCCCTTGTGGTCAGTAGAGAGAATGCAACTTTAACACATGACACATAGACTTCTATACAACCAGAAGGGTCACACCCAGGTGTTTAGTAGAAAGAATGCAGCTTTAAAATATGAAGCATATCCTAATATACAACCAAAGGAGTCACCCCCTGGTGGTCAGGAGAGAGAATGCTGCTTTAACACATAAAGCATCGATTTCTATACAACCAGAGGAGTTGCCCCCTCGTCGCTGGTAGAGATGAGGCAGCTTCAACACATAAAGCATAGACTTATATACAACCAGTGGAGCAGCCCCCCGGTGGCCAGTAGACATAATGTAGCTTTAATACATTAAGCTTTTACTTCTATACAACCAGACGATTCGCCCTCTGGTAGCCAGTAGAGAGAGTGTGCACGTTTGGCTTCACTCTGCAGAACCAGAGTTTGCGGCCTGATCGCAACACACAGGTTCAACTTATTCCAACAGCAGATTGTGGAGAACCATTGCTGTGTTTATGAGAATTCTAGTTTTAATACACTGTACGACTACACTACCACTTTTAGCACTAGCACACTTTATCCGAGTGCCTGTCAGATATATTGTCCAAAAGTATCGTGATGGTAACGTAACAAGCTGTTTAACTCGAAAGTCGAAGTAGAATTCTTCTATAATTATTCGGTTGTGTTGAGAAGGCTAACCAGAAGCTCACAAAGTAGCCAGCTAACAGCAGCCACGGCTTCCCAGAACCTGTGGACGTCCACCATGGCTGCCCGAGGGGATCCGAGGTCACCCCAACACCCATTTTGCCCCTTAAGTTTTGGTTTGTCGGGGTGTGCAAAGGAAGGACAATGATGGAAAGATGGAGCCGAAGGCCTCAGAAGTCCACGTCCCAACCAGACTGCTCATCGGGTGGACTCTCCTCATCCGGAGGGTAGCTGTCGAAATAGCTGTGATCCGTCGGTCCTGTGAGCTGGAAGAGGAGACGGAGGAAAGGGTGAGATTGTGATTCATGTAGATGAATCACTCACAGTTGTGTAATCCAACAGCAGCGGAAGAAGTAGAGTTCAAGCGCCAAAGACTTGTGACTTCATCATTGCACATCACATGTTAACAATAAACATCCTTTCTCTATTTAATGTCTCTCCTGATTGAAATTCTCACTATCGCAAGGTTGTTGATGTTCAACTGATATCCTCTTCTTAGAGGCCTTAAGGGGGCGCTAGAAACCAATAGTCAGAGGATCACCGCTCCATCAGTTCCCCTCGTTAAACAATGATGACTTTTGGGTCTGCCGAACGAAAAGGCGTCGTCCCTGCGGCACTTTACGAGATTCAGTATTTAAGGGATTTAATTCACATTGACATTGAAGCTATTTAAAGAAAGTTACATCTCAATCTGTGCTTATGTTGGCTTTGTATTATAATTCAGCATTAGGCTCCTTGTCGGGTTAGCGTTAGTCTGGTTGAATATTGACACTTACTTCTCTTTTCAGTGGAGACTGTAAAGTCATGTCCTTCAGTCCCTCCCAGTTGAAGCCGTTGAACCACCTTCAGGCACATTGTGGGACAGAGGAACACATGAGAAGGTGAGTCCAGCTGACTCAAACTGATGCTACAGTGATGCTGAGGAACCTTTATGAACATCAACTTGACTTCTTATTCCTCAGGGGCGATACAGTCTACTGGTCTGGAAGGAGGCAAGGAGGCCAGGAGTGGCCAGGAGGCTAGGAGGCCACAACGCTAGGAGGCAAGGAGAGGCCAGGAGGCTAGGAGGCCAGCAGGGTAGGATGCCAGGAGAGGTCAGGAGGCCAGGAGAGGCCAGGGCAGGCTAGGAGGCTAGGAGGCCAGGACGCTATGAGGCAAGGAGAGGCCAGGGGGCTAGGAGGCCAGCAGGGTAGGAGGCCAGGAGAGGCCAGGAGGCTAGTAGGCCAGCAGGGTAGGAGGCCAAGAGAGGCCAGGAAGCTATGAGGCCAGGACGCTAGGAGCCGAGGAGAGGCCAGAAGGCTAGGATGCCAGGAGTCTAGGAGGCCAGGCCTGAGGTAAGCCAACATTTCCTCTAATAAAATCAGACCTTTTTACCTGTGCTTCTTGATATCAGCTATTCCGTTTTTGAGGTTGCCAAGTCGCTCTGAGGGATTTCGCCTGGAAAGTGGAACCGAGTTGGAAATGAATGCTTTCACCAAAATAATAATAATATCTAGCTTATTATAGCATAGACTTGTATAGAACCAGAGGAGTCAACGTTCACTGAGGGAACAAAAGGCCTAAACCGTAATAAGTTAATGTCAGTGTACTTCCAGTTTGAGCATTAGTAAAAAATTACACTAACTTAATATTGTGACACTTGGATGAGGTTGTGTATTACTTCAAAAAGGACTCAGTGAGTACATCGGAATAAATCTCTAAAGCGACGTTGTACCTGCACAGTTTGCGTATGAGGTCCTCGGGTCTCTTGGTGACCTTCTTGGGAAAGTCCATTTTCTCGATTCCCTTCAAGATGAAAGTGTACGTCATCATCTGGTCACTGCCGGAGAACGGAGGACTGCGGAGCGAAGAAGATGAAGTAGAAGAAGAAGAAGCTGACGATTATTACCGCAAATCGTGAATGCGATGGAAAGCGATGACTCGAGGAAGCGAGATTATGTGACGCATCACCTGCCGGTTAGGAGCTCGAACACCAGGATGCCCAAAGACCAGAAGTCCACGCTGAAATTGTGGCCTTTGTTGAGGATGATCTCGGGAGCCACGTACTCCGGCGTCCCGCAGAAGGTCCAGGTCTTCTGGCCGCAACGGATCTTCTTGGCGAAGCCGAAGTCGACCTGGGGAAGGCGGGGTCGATCAGTTTGGTCCAATTTAAGATGAACGTTGACTTAAAGGAACACTTAGAGGACCCTTGTTGTGTTGAGTAGCTTATCGGCTCTCTTTAGATGAAATGCCCTGACGAGTACTTTGTTTTAGCTCCATCATTTAGTACAATAAGTACTCAGTGTACGATGAGTATTACAGTCGGAAGAACTTTGAGGTAATCGTCAGTCATTTTGTTCGAGATAGACTTTGTGCAGTCGCTCACCAGTTTGATGTAGCCCTCGGTATCCAACATGAGGTTCTCAGGCTTCAGGTCCCTGTAGAGGACCCCTTTGCGATGGAGGTAATCGAACGCCTCCGTGACGCAACCCACGCAAAATTTGGCGGTGGGCTCATCGAAACTTCCCCTTTTTAAAAGAAAAAAGGGGGCAAGAAGAAGTCAGACATGCAGCACAACATAGTTACAGGACGCCTCTTCTTCTGGGGATTCAAGTCCCTCGTTAGGCGGTAAACCGACAGCAACGTAATTACTGTCTATATGTCGGCGTTCGGCCTCTCCTACCGGTCTCGGAGCAGACTCCAAATCTCTCCGCCCAGACAGGCCTCCAGCAGCATGTACACAAACTTGTCGTCCTTGAAGGTGCGATAGAGTCTGCAGGAAAAGAAGCAAATACAAGGCTTTTAAATGGTTCAAATAAACAGAGAGGGAGCTAATGATGCACGACAGACCAAAAACAGGAAGCGGGTTGCTAACATTAATCAATGCAAAGTATTCAAAGACATTACTGCTCAGCTTATTGCTTCGTGGGTGCACCGATGTGATTGCAATGGACCCTCTGGGTGACGTTTCAGCCATTAGCCAACTACTAGATCTACAGACGAGTCTTGAATCTTACGAAATAACCATAGGATGGAATATGAAGAGATAAGGGGTAGAAAGTGTGAGGAGGGAGTCGACCTGGAGGAGCGGGAAGAAGGTGGCGGGAAGAAGAATGGCTTTAATATCCGGTTGAAATCGCATCATCGTAATCTCACAAGAGAAAAAAAAAGGCGAAGGAAAAAGCTACCGCCGCAATATTTCACGCTCTACCCCCCCGTGGAGACGATGTGATCTCTACTGTGATCTCATCAAAAGCTAATAAGTGCCGCACTGTTCCCCCAAACTGATGGAGCAGCTTGAGATAAATGGGGTGGGGTGGGGGGTGGTGGGATTGGGGGTTATGAGGGGGGGGCGGACTGACTTGACGACGAACGGCGAGCCTCTGCGAGGATCTTCCTCTCCGAGTGGATGTGCTCCTCCTGCCTGTTGTCCACGACGTGCTTCTTCTTAATGACCTTGAGAGCGAAGGTCACCTCCTCGCCCCGCACCTTCACCTGCAAACGGTTTATTATAAATATTTATATTATGTTCAAGTTGTAATTAACAATAATAAAAATGAGGTTTGTGATGCTTGTCAATGTTAAAATATACAATTATCAGGACTCGGGGCTCACCAGTTCTACCCGACCGAAGCCGCCGACCCCGAGCGTAGCGACGACCTCCAGGTGGTCGAAGGGCTTGGACGGAGGAAACTCCGACACCATCTCCTTTAGCTGGAGGACGTCCGGCGACAGCGGCTGGCTCTGGTGACGCGACACCGACCTCCTGCGAGGAGACGGGGGGGCTGAGTTTGTGTAACCAAATATAAGTATATAATATAAGTCTAGGGATACGGGGGCCGTGGTGTTACCTGGCATGCCTCTTCTTGTCGTCGCGGTCAAGCGTCGCCACGTAGCCCTGGAGGTACTTCTGCAGCTCGTCGAAAGTTCCCACCGTCTGATCGAAGGTCCTAGAAACACAACACGCACACTTCAACGGTACGACCTTCACGACCTTCACGACCTGCATGACCCCAACTCTGACTCGAGGAAGAGCTGCATTTTACGGGAGGAATCAGGGCCAGAGAATAAACTCCAACAAACACCACGTATAATATTCCCCGAGGGAGATCTGATGTGGTTGTTCATCACAGGAGGCTACAGGAAAGCTCACAGGATCATTTAAGAAGCCCTCAAAATAGCCAGAACATGTTCTTAACTTTATTCAGTTACAACACGAGGAAGCTAGGGGAGGGGGTGTAAACCAGAGATCTGGGGTTATACTAGTAACTAATAATAACTCTCAGTTGAATCAAGACCCCTCGGCATCACTTTCTAACGCATCGGGTCGGGTTGAGTTTGTAGTGACGTAGAAGCCTGGTGCTTTAAGGTCTTTTTTATTGTTTATGTAATACTCAAGTTTGCCATCGGGGGTGGCACACGTCAGCCTCTTGTGGTCAGATTGGGTATTGCAACAACAAATAGTAAGCAGTAAAATGGTTCAAACCCAAATAAATCATTTATTGGACGTCAATTAAAACATTTTATTGTCGTTGTTTTTCTTAACTTCCGTAACCTTTTACTGCAGAGAGAACAAGATCTCTCCAAATGTCAGAATACTCACTCTCTGTCGATGACAAGGCACTCCACCCCGTTCTCGTCAGCCATGATGTTCGCCGACCTGACGTCATCACTGAAACACACACACCAACCACGTCTCACTTTTTACATGAGGATTTGGGAATTAATAGAGCGTGTATGGGAAACATTGTGTTCCAAGAAAGATCTAGAAAGCATTGAGGTTGAGTCAAGGTTGTCATTTTCTATAGAATGCTATGCAACCAGAGGAGTCGCCCCCTGGTGGTCAGGTTGTAAATGTGTTGTTTTACATGGCTAGTATAAATAAACTCGTCTCACCAGTTAATGCCGGGTTTCCACCAAGACATCCGGAGTCTGTTTTTACCTGATGAGGGCCTTCTCTCCAAAGTAGTCCCCCTTGTGCAGCGTGTTGATGGTCTGCGGCAGCTCGTGGTTCTCGGTGGTCTGGGTCACCTTCACCTGCACAACACAGTCAGCTGGATCTGGTAAAGCACTCTGCACCGACGTCTCTAGTTCAATTACCCTCCCAATAGTTGTGCGCGCATTATAAAGAAAGAAAAAAGAATCTGAGGAAATTAAAATAATTTACGTATATTTAATGATAGTAATTGGAACACAAGTTACATTTTCTCGACATGCTGTAAAAATAGAAATATTTTGCAGTGAGAGGTTTTAAATCTGCCGACTTCTGTTTGTTCTGCTGGATTCTACTGCAGTGGGGTTTTTTTTAAAGTACTCCGGGCAAACAAAACGTCTTAATTTGTGAGGCTGTAAAAGAAACAGCCGGCCCAGCCGGCGCCCCCCGGTGGAGGTCACCGTGCTGCCGATGTGTTTTAGCTAAGTGTCCCGTTGGACCTCAGTGACCTTCACTTCCCCTGTTGGTCCCTGGTGATGGGGCGCTCCCAGAGTTTATCCCCTCCCTGGTTAGGGGAGGGGATAAAGGAGGGGGTAGTAAAGCCATTTCCTGTATTAGCCCCCCCCCCGTGTCAGGTTACTTATCTGGTGAGTCATCATTACACTCTGTCTCATATTGTTTTGGTCTGGTCTGTTTTTTTAAGGAAAATGCACTTATTTTATGTGCGTTTTAAATCATCTTCGGCTTTAATTTATATTGGTTGTGATAAACTTTCAGCGGTAATTTAGACATTAAAGTCTAATAAACATTTATTTTATTGTTGTATTATAATTTAACTGCAGCTATTACACCCAATGCATTGTCACTGTTGTTGTTTTTCTACTTTACATACATGTTGCTCTGTTGCTCATGTTGTTCTGTTGACCTGAATGTCTCTTTTATATTTATCTTGGTATTCGTAAATTATGCATGTGTACGATGAGAGTGTCTGGAGGCGTTTAGGCTCAGCCTGATAGAGAGAGCCTCATCCTTATCGGAGCAGCAGAGACGTCGTGCAGCAGGATTTACTTCATTGTAACTACAGGATTAAGTCTCTTGTCTCTTATGAGTCTCATTGTTACAGAAAACATCCCCGAAATCTCTGCAGTGCAGCTGTAGTATCGGGACTAGCCGGAATAACGAGCACAACAAAGTATTGAATGTGTGCATGTTATGTTTTGGACTTTCCACGTAGTAAAGTTTCCTTTATAGTTTATTTGTAATCCCTTAACATGTTCTTCTCGCGCCACTGTCAGGTCCAACGTGTGACTTGTGGTTTCTGACCGAATGGTTGACAGCTCTGTGTTTGAGCCAATGTTAGCATGCTAACTTCAACTTCAGCATTTAGCTCAACGCAGCATTGTTCCTGAGGACGGCCCATAGATGTATATAAACAACCGGATACAAGACCTAACATGTATTATTATTGATCTCGTTCAATCTCTATCATCCAATCTGTTTATCAATCCGGTATTTTTGTAATTACGTTGGTTAACAGTCGTTAACTTTTACCCACGGTCACTCTTTTCCATTCCATTCCAAGATGGCCGCCTCTCAGTCCAATGAGAATGGCTTTCCCCTGTGCATGTAGAGCCATGAAGTCATATCTGACCATGTTGGCAGTTTGTCGTGTCCCGTCCACAGTTTCCTCGTCTTGTGTCACTGTGCTCTATAGGCAGATCTGTGCTGACTGCAGTACCGCGATGAGCCACCACAGCATATGTGAAACAAGGCGCATGTCATCGTCTCCAGTTCTTATCCTGTTGTGCGTGTGTGTGCATGTGCATGTGTGTGTGAGTGTATGCGTGTGTGTGCATGTGTGTGTGCGTATGTGTGTGTGCGTATGCGTAGGTGTGCATGTGTGCGTGTATGTGTGTGTTTATGTATGTGTGTGTGTGTGTGTGGGTCTGTTACCTTCCCCTGTGCGATGATGTAGAAGGTGCTCCCCTCCTCTCCCTCCCGGATGATGTGCTCTCCCTTGTCAAAGTATTCCTAATAGGGGTGTAGGTAGGAGGGAGGAGGGGAGGAGAAGGGGGAGGAGGGGAGGAGGGCAGGGGGGGGGGGGTGAGACAACAACATCAGAGTTGAAGCGTTACATTGATTCGGCCATTGAACCGTCTGGTTCCCGGTAGCCGTCCCCCGAGGGAGGAGAGCCGAGTTCAGCCCTCATGACGTCATCCTCCCGCCATGAGGGCTCCGGTTCTTCATCTAAAGGACGAGTGTGAGTTTGACTTTAAATGTCCTGCTTTGTCACGCGATTCTCCTTTTATATATAATATTATCACAATCAGTTGTTTACAGGTTTAAAATCGTACAGTTTCAGTCATCTGAAACATTCTCTCTGTTTGTCGTCTGAATGTAAATGAACCACGTGCAGTATTTTAATATCATTTCTGATGGAACAAAACAGTGTATATCTTTGTATATCTTTGTATATCTTTGTATATCTTTGTATATCTAATCATCCTTATTCCTCAGACAAAGAGAGAGAGAGAGATTTGTTTGGAGAGTAAAGTGGTAACCAGTGTTGCTGCTATGGTTACCTGCATGTTGAATAGACCCATTGTTATAGAACGGTGTTTTAGTCTTTCACTCTTTGGTCTCAAAAAGTAGCAATAAAAATGGTATATATTAATATGAGAAAATATCTAAATGTGGTGGGAAATAGTTTTTAAAAACATCCCTTTTGAAGCTTTGGTTCTAGGTTGAAAGTTTGAGATATTAGAATGTAGATGTTGGACTGATTAAGAACATTGTGGTCTTACTAGGTTTGTGTGTTTGTATTTTGATTACACAGTTTATTATTACGAGAACTGAGGTAAACTTCCAAAATATGGTTTTATTTGAATTTTAAATGGAAAAGGCCCCGAAATCTCCTTAATGCATTTCCTTGATTATATCTGACACCTGTCAGCCAATCAGACCCGAGCGAGCCAAAAGAACAAAGTGGTATCGCGCCAAATTCAGTCCAAACCACGGCTGATAATCCATCTGAGGACTTTGGCGGGAAAAATAAGGCAAGTAAACAAAATCCAGACAACCAGACGTCTTAAAGAACCTTAAAAAAATGGTTCTTCAAGGCACCATTTCTGGTTCAACAAATAACCTTTCAAAACAGAGTTCTTTAAAGAACCATCACCTTAAATAGTTCTTCAAAGAACCTTAGAAAATGGTTCTGGCACCATCTCTGGTTACCAAAATAACTTTTCAAACCAGGGTTCTTCAAAGAACCATTTCCTTGAAGAGTTCTTCAAAGAACCTTTAAAACGTGTTTCTTCGCTAACACCTGGCTAGCTACAGTAGCAGCCGTTTGCTATCACCTCTGGTTGACGTGTTGTCGTTGTATTTTTGTACCTTTGCTTCCCAATTATTTTCTAAATGTTCTGAGGGGGAACAAACTAATGGTCAGATTCTTTCACAGAGGGGAATAAAGCTAGCGGGTATGCTATGTTAGCTTGTTAGCGTAGTCAAGCTTTAAAATTCGGACCACCGTTACCCGGCTGTCGTTGGATTTTGCTTGACGAATGAAAACGAGTGAATGAATAGATACGTTGTTTTGATTTGTCAATGAATACCTGCAAGAACTATTGGGTTACCCCCCCCCCCCTCTCCCCACTCCATCACCACTCCCCCCATCCGAAAGGCAGCAGTACGAGCTCCATGAGAAACGACTGAATCAGGAGATTCTCCCCTAAAGAGACGAGCGAGTGCAGAGGAACGTCCTTGAAGAAAGAAAGAAAGAAAGAAAGAAGAAAAGTCGCTGACGGGGGCTGATGGAGGCTGTTATTGTCCCGACACCGGCGAGCCTCCACCGTTGAAATATGACACACACACACACACACACACACACACACACACACACACACAGACTCTGCATGTCACTCGCACACCTTTAAGAAATCACTCTTCCCCCATTTTTGTAGGAATAAACACTTTTTCTCCGGGGGGGGGGGGGGGGGGTCTTCTTAGTCAAATAATTACTGTAATAATAATAGTATCGTCTCCGTTCATCAACGAGGTAATTTGTGAAGTCTCACCGAATGGAGGGAGAGAGAATTACGCTGACGTGCAGTAATGCTGCACGGCCACATGGTGATGATGATGTTTTGACAGATGCTTCACAATGAGAAGTTAAATTGTCCCCAGCAGCAGAATCTCAGGTAGACCGACAGAATCACTTACCACCTCCAGGCAGTCCACTATTTTGCTGAGCTTGTCCTCCGGTAGATAAGCCAAGAGGGAAACGCTGAAAACATAGAAGAATATAAGTGATGAGCGCTCGCTTTTTTCTGTGTGACGTTATTGGACAGATGAGTTTTTTAATAGATGTCGGGACCTTTTTTTTAATGCATCGAGACAACACCATACCACGATCCAGAACGTCTTAACAACGATGTTTTTACTTTAAGAGTAAAAGAAGTACCGAAAGATACATATATTCAGGCCCGATTAAGCCACAGCTAACGAGTAAATATTGGACTCATCGGCTGGACACGAATAAAACTAAGTACATTGATGATAAATACGTTTTTTTCTTCTTGAATATTTCTGCCCCCTAGTGGTCCAAAAGTGCTTCACGGTTCGTTAAATGTAGGTATTTATTTTCTGTGGGTGGAAAAAAAACTTTATCGATGGACAAAAAGAATCATATATATATATTAACACACACTCCTTCATTTTTGTATTACTATATAACAATATGTTGATATCCAAGTGACCTGTCGACTGAACATCACCGGCTACCAGCTGTTTTACATTAGATGGTCAGATACCATCTTTCTTTCATATCATCTAAAAGCTACTTATTTCTAATCGGACAGTTAAATTGTCGTTTTTCGAACCTCGTGGAGATCTCGTGGGTACTGACCTCCGGAGGAAGTTGCGGTACTGTTCGTGCCGCGTCTCGGCCGTCCTCCTCATGATGTTCTGGAACACCTCCCGGTCCAACGCCCACGTCCTCACTTTGTTCACCGCTGCAGGGACAACATCACGTCCATCAGGAAACATCACGTCCATCAGGAAACATCACGTCCATCAGGAAACATCACGTCCATCAAGAAACATCACGTCCATCAGGAAACATCACGTCCATCAAGAAACATCACGTCCATCAGGAAACATCACGTCCATCAGGAAACATCACGTCCATCAAGAAACATCACGTCCATCAGGAAACATCACGTCCATCAAGAAACATCACGTCCATCAGGAAACATCACGTCCATCAAGAAACATCACGTCCATCAGGAAACATCACGTCCATCAGGAAACACTGGTTAACCTGCGGCGCTGATGAGTACATACTAAAGGAACCACAGGAAGAACACTTAGACTATTAAATAAAAGCACATCAATTAAATAAAATGCTGTTTTATTTTGTCGGGAGAAAACACTGAGATCTTTCCTCTGTCTCGGCTGGTGGGTCATACAATTATGCAAATGTTAGCTATTTTTTCTTATATTTATTTAATTAATTACATTTTTATGTTAACTTTGTTTGATTAATTGAATTCATTTTGACATGAACTGCATGGTAGCAAAGAAAGAGATCCCCCATAATGCACTTCTCATGTAAAACCCACTTAGAGAGACTTGTTCCAGTTCACCCTGAGTATTGAGGTCAATCCCCCTCACCCAAAGGCCATGAGTCAATTACCCGGTTAAATATACAGAACCCGACATAAAGCACTCACATCCTCCACCCGATGCACTTTACGAACGCCGAGGAGGTGAGAACCAATCAGAATGCAAAGCTGTGGATACAAGGCGGAGCCTTCTGTCAACAAACCGATGCCAGAGCTTGTTTACTCGAGACGTATCAGGCGATTTCTTGGATGAAGGTCAGATGAAGTGTCAGATTGCATTCAGGAGTTGGGAGGTGCGTTGGAGGGAGGGGGAGGCGGGGGGGCATGAATATAAAATGGGGAACAGGAGGGGAAACTGATTTTAACAATGGCTGGGAAGAATATTTTTTTTAAGTTCCTTTAACATTTTATTTATTTATTTATTTTTTATTTATATATATATATATATATATATATATATATATATATACATATATATTATTCATTTTATTTGTTTTGGTACATTTTTATTTTTAATTACATTTTATTTTCATTTCAAATTTATTTTATATCTATCGATCTCTATGTATGTATGTATGTATGTATGTATGTATGTATGTATGTATGTATGTATGTATCTATCTATCTATCTATCTATCTATCTATCTATCTATCCATCTATACATCTATCTATCAACTTACATATCTATCTACCTGTAGGTAGATAGATAGATGAATAGAGGGAAGTCACGAGTCATCGGTGTGTAAAGTAGACCAGAGAAATGGGGAATACAACGTGAGCTATACGTGAAGCATAACGTGATTGCCGTCTCCATGGTTACCTCTCACCGACGCGGTCCTCGTGCAGTTGTACAGGATGGCGAGCTCTCCAAATGTGGTCCACACTGTGATGGACGCCAGCAGCTTGTTGTGCTGGAACACGTCCAGCTTCCCGTCTGCATACACAATCAAGAGGACAGTCAACAGAGGGTTTTAAGGATACATTTGTTATTTATATACATATTTATTTATATATATTTTTTTGTTTTGTTTTTTTTGTTCTAGAGACCAAGGAGACATAATCCTTCATTTCATGGGATTTTACCATTTTGAAAGACTATTTCCAAAACTAGTTATGGGATGTATCACAATCAATAATAATAATAATAATAATAATAATAATAATTATTATTATTATTATTATTATTACATGTTTGCAAACATGTTTGTCTATTTCAATAATAATAATAATAATAATACTTCCACATTTCATTCCTTTTCTTTTGTTTGTTTCTTTTTTTCTTTTCTTCTTAAATTTTATTTATTTTATTTAAAATGCCAATGTAGTGAAAAAAGTTCCCCTTGTGTATTCAAAAGAAAAATACAATAAATTTGTCAAGAATAAATACCCGTGTCTTTTCCTCCTGTCCCCCTACCTAGTATCCTTACCTAGCATCCTTACCCAAAGACACAAAGACACAATCAATATGTTTAGGCTGTTGGACCATGAAATTAAATCATTTTGCTCAATGAATTATGACTCAATTAAAAACCTCTTTAATGAGATTAGAATCACCGGCTCCTGACGCACAAGGGTCATTATGAATAATCATTATTCCTCTTATTATCAATTATTCACAACACAAAAAAAGCTGCAACAAGTAAAATTATACTTTTGCAGTTATTTTAATACAAGTTGCGTCAGGACTTTTAGGAATTTGAGTTTTGTCATTGTTGTCAGTCTGCAGGGTGATAAATGTCTTTAACACCCGAAATTAGAACAAATACGAGGACCAACCAGGTACTGAGATGAAGAAAATTCAAACAGCCAAACATTAGATTAAGAAATTAGAGTAAATAAGTATGCATTCATATATATATATATATATATATATATATATATATATATGTATATATATACATATATATACATATATATAAATACATACATTATGCATATATATGTATATATATTCTTTATATATATATATATATATACATGAATACATATTCATAAATATGTATCTACATATATATTTATATATATATTATATATATATATATATACATATATATATACATATATATAAATACATACATTATGCATATATATATGTATATATATTCTTTATATATATATATATATATATATATATATATATATATATATATGAATACATATTCCTAAATATGTATCTACATATATATTTATATATATTATATATATTATATATATATATATATATATATATATATATATATATATATATATATATATATATATATATATATATAAATTTCACTCTGGTGTTAAAAAGTCTGTAAAACTGCAGAAACTAATTAACTCTTATCATTGACATCACCTGTGGTTACCTGAGTGCTTCCTATTGGCCGCCTACATGTCACGTGACGTTTTGAACCATAGAGTGAATCTTCCAGAAGAAGAACAGGAGGAGGAGGATGACGCTGATGAAATGAACGTACCTGCCAGGACGAAGAGGTGGTGCCCGGGCTCCCCCTGCTGGATGACGTTGTCCCCCTGCTGGTAGGTGCGCTCGTACATGCACTCCACCATGTCCTTGATCTGCTGCACCTCAAGCCGCCTCAGGTACTGGTTCTTGTTCAGGGCGTCGGCCAGCAGCTTCTTCACGCTGTGTGTGTGGGGGGAGGGGAGGGGGGGGTTAAAACCTGAGCCAGGTGAGAGAAGAAGAAGAAGAAGAAGAAGAAGAAGAAGAAGAAGAAGAAGAAGAAGAAGAAGAAGAAGAAGAAGAAGAAGAAGAAGAAGAAGAAGAAGAAGAAGAAGAAGAAGAAGAAGAAGAAGAAGAAGAAGAAGAAGAAGAAGAAGAAGAAGAGTTGTGGAGTTGTAAACCCCAAAAGAAGGTTGAACTCTGACCGTAGGTCACGTGACCCTGTGTCAGGAGGCTTCATGAAACTAGACCGATGACATCATCCCCTCCTTCCTGAAGCCTCTTCCGGCTTCTCAAAGGACTCCAGCCTCATCTACATCATGCATGGCGGCTTATTAGCGTTGCGTTCTTTAAACATGAGGCTCAGGTGGAGAGAGGCAGACGCTGCTCATTTGTTCTCGTTGTGCGTTACGACGAAAAGGCAATTTGAGTTCCATGGCAGAGGTATAAAAAAAAAGTCTAATTTAAATATCCTCGTCGGCAAGGCAACTACAACCGGTGGATGAAATCCAAGCTCAGATCCTGAAGGATATGGACACTCTATGCTTCATGTGTTAAAGCTACATTCTCTCTCCTGACCACCAGGGGGTTACTCCACTTCTCTCTTGATGTATTCCCTCAGTAAACGTTGTAAACATGAGTTTATGTCTCAGCCTCTAGTTCCAAGTTTTCTTCTATACAGCATGATGTCATCATTTAGTACACTATGGTCATTTGGAGTCAAACATACCATAAAGCAGGGGACGCTTTAGGGGCGGAGCTACAAGGTGATTGACAGGTTTCTACCAGAGACGTTGACGGTGTCTTTGCGTCGCGCCTCATTCCAAATATGGTCACTTCCTGTTCATTAGTTGCAAGAAGACACATCAAAGGGTCCACTCATGGCTTCATGTTTATGATTCATATTTGATGATTTTCGTGGCCACGACCAGTAACACCTTGGAACCGCTGGTTGCCTGGCAACTGTGGAGCCAATACATTTTCCGATAGGACAATTACAGGGTAGACTTAGCGTCCAATTCACAGATCTTTCCTGTATTCTCCAGCATCCCATGAGTCATCCACGTCTCCAGTTATTTTATCCTCTGCACTTCTTTATGATTTCCTAGGTATAAAGTACATCATTAGTCATACCGTACAGACGTTTATTTAATATCTACTCTTAACAGTAAAGAATTTCCTGGTTTTAATGGTTGTTACTCTATTTCCGGGGTTTTTAGAGAAGGACCTTGAAGTCCTCTGCTGTACATCTGAAGGACGGTGTTACAGGAAGAAGATGTAAACAATCCTGTTTCCTCAGTTTTCACTTGTCGCCATTATTGAGCTTCTGCTCTGTGTCTGAATGATTCTGGTTGTGATGGTTTTCAGTGGTTGTGATGGTTTTCAGCCCCGAAGCTTGTGCGTCCCCAGAAGGCAGCGTGGCTTGTTGAGATCAACTTACTTCCTTGATTTGATATACTTCCTGTGGGGGCGGGACTTACTTTAGCGCGGACGTATAAATCAATAAGATAACAGCTTGGAGAGAGGAAAGGTAATTGTATTTTGTTTATTTATATGGGACGGGGGGAAGGGTCTTCTTGATGTCTGCCTGTTTTACACCGTCTAAGGTCATACATGAAATATTGTTTTTTTTGCGATGAACTATAAACGCAACTTTAATAAATCTTGAGGGAAAATAACTAAATATTTTTCTTTTTGTTTAATACAAAACCTCCTGTTCTCCCGAGTGACGCTAATGCTTCATTCTCTCTCCTGACCACCAGGGGGCGACTCCTCTGGTTGTATAGAGGTCTATGCTTCATGTGTTAAAGCCGCATTCTCTCTTCTGACAATCAGGAGGCGAGTATTATGGTCTCAATTTCTTGTTTCAAGTATTCTAATAAATTATAGTCCTTCAAGGTCATTTAGAGTCAAACAGACCATAAAGCAGGGGATGTTTTAGGGGCGGGGCTAAAGGTGACTAATCCTTGCCAGAGTTTCTATGGCACACATTCTAAATATGGTCACTTCTGTTAATTGGCTGCACACACACAAAATAACATGGCGACGGCCACGATACAAAGACGCGGACGCCGAACTCTAAACGTGTTGCCGTCCACAAAACAATGGGTGAGGTCACCCTTTTTTGAGATTGTTGGAATATCTACTACTCACACCGAGGGTGTCACCACCTCCGCCTTCTGGTTTCAAGCGTTCGAACCTCACCATCGAAAGTGTTGGATGAGCCAGACATTTAGGAGAAATGGACTCGGACGCCTCACCTGACGTCCTTCGACACCCGGGCCTTCTCGAAGGAGAACTTGGGCAGGCCTCCGGAGTCGTAGGTCCTGGACGTGGGTTCGGCCGACACCCCGGACTTGGCCCCTTTCCTCCGGTTGACGCTTCCCTTGACGCGGGCGCTGAGGTTCGGGCTGCCCCTGCTGACCCCCGCACCGGCTCTGACGGAGGGGGTTCTCGAGGCCGCCGGGGCTGCCGGGGCCCCGCCCCCCTGGCTCCTCATCACGTCCTGCAGCTTGCCGAGCTGGACGCCCTTCTCCTGCAGCTCCTCGCTCAGCTCGGCCAGAGATCGGGTCTGGCCGGCCAGCTGCTCCTGGAGACCTTTGATCTGGCGCTCCTTGGCGCCGAGCTCCTCGTCCCGTCGCTTGACCTCCAGCTCCAGCTCGTCCACCCGGTTCCTCAGAGATTCCAGGGATGGGTTTTTGAAGCCGTGGTCTTTGTGGGCTCGGCTGTTGGAGGCGTTGGAGGCGTTGGCTGCGTTGGCGGAGATGTCCGTGTGTTTGTACCGCTTCGATTTCATGGAACCGTTCCCCATCTTTGCCACCTGGGAGGAGGGGGGGGGGGAGGTTCAGAGTCATCGAAGGAGGCGAACCTTGACATTTACGTACGAAAAAATCAGTTTTGAGTAGGCCGGGCCGACGCTAGGAGTAGACCGGTACATAACGGTCAATACGTCTCCCTCATTTATTATTCAGGAGGCAGGAAGTATTATATTACATCAATCGCAGCCCATCTGCTCACACACTCCCAGCAGAGGCTTGGAATCCGTCTGAAGGACGGCGTTCACAACGGCGTTAACAACGTTGCTGCATCTACAGATCTCAAGCGCATTTCTGTCCACATGGTAAGAGCTTGTATGTGTGTGTGTGTGTGGGGGGGGGGGACAACAATCCTGTTTCTGTCTCCTGACGCCCACTCCCACACTTGCAGTACTTCATTCAGGACATTCCTGCTGATGTTCTGAATAACCATTCTGACAAGTCTAAATTATTACTGGCGTCATTGTAGAAGCAGAGCATCTGATTCATGTTTTAAAAGCTTTGATTCTTCAGCCGGTTCAAAACGATGACATCACATTAAAGACTGATCCTCATTATGACCACGGGACTGGATTAGAAACGACTAACTTGGGTACATTTATGAATCAAAGCCTCCAGACGGGATTGTGCACCTGCAACTTCCACTGACTCACCTGGTTTCAGTCCTCAGCTGGTTTCAGTCCTCAGCTGGTTTCAGTCCTCAGCTGGTCTCAGTCCTCAGCTGGTTTCAGTCCTCAGCTGGTCTCAGTCCTCAGCTGGTTTCAGTCCTCAGCTGGTTTCAGTCCTCAGCTGGTCTCAGTCCTCAGCTGGTTTCAGTCCTCAGCTGGTTTCAGTCCTCAGCTGGTTTCAGTCCTCAGCTGGTCTCAGTCCTCAGCTGGTTTCAGTCCTCAGCTGGTTTCAGTCCTCAGCTGGTCTCAGTCCTCAGCTGGTTTCAGTCCTCAGCTGGTTTCAGGTCCTCAGCTGGTCTCAGTCCTCAGCTGGTTTCAGTCCTCAGCTGGTTTCAGGTCCTCAGCTGGTTTGAGTCCTCAGCTGGTTTCAGTCCTCAGCTGGTTTCAGGTCCTCAGCTGGTCTCAGTCCTCAGCTGGTTTCAGTCCTCAGCTGGTTTCAGTCCTCAGCTGGTTTGAGTCCTCAGCTGGTTTCAGTCCTCAGCTGGTTTCAGGTCCTCAGCTGGTTTGAGTCCTCAGCTGGTTTCAGTCCTCAGCTGGTTTCAGGTCCTCAGCTGGTTTCAGTCCTCAGCTGGTTTCAGGTCCTCAGCTGGTTTCAGGTCCTCGGCTAGTATTATTTCTTGACTGGTTTCTGGTCTCAGCTGGGTTCAATCCTCAGCTGGTCTCAGCTGGTTTGAAGTCTCAACTGGTCTCAGCTGGTCTCACTCCGGGTCTCCAGTGTAGAAGAGGATCTTGTGTGTCCGACCATCGCAGCATCAGAGAGAGACACGGTCCATCTACTGGAACACTGGCTGCTGCCTCCTCTCCTCCTCTCTCTCTCTCTCTGCCCCCTCTCCTCCTCTGTCTGTCTGTCTGTCTCTCTCTCTCTCTCTCTATCTCTCTATCTCTCTCTCTGCCTCCTCCTCCCTCCTCTCTGTGTCTTTCTCCGTCTGTCTCTCTCTCTCTCTCTCTCTCTCTCTCTCTCTCTCTCTCTCTCTCTCTCTCTCTATCCCGCGAGCTATCTGCCTCTCTCCCTCGTCCTCGCTCGCCCGCAGTATGTGTTTCCCCGGTACCGGCTGTGCGCGTTCCCGCGCGGTAACCGTGGATCATGTGAGGTGAGCAGCGCATGGAGCAGGATGTGTGTTCTGATTGAAATACGACTTAATATGTAATATTAATCAACGTTTCATCGAAAGCCTCCATGCAGATTAGAAACAACATCAACAACAACAATAACAACAACTACTACGACTACTTTTAGACAGACGACATAAGACCCACAAATATACCACAGAATCAGCCTTAAATATGAATTTCATGAATCTAATATATATATATAATAAATAAATATGAAAATATATACATATATAAGTATATATCAATATATATATATATGAGTATATAGAAATATTAGTATATATATACATTAATATATATTATATATAGTAATATAGAAAATAAAAAAGACATAGATAGATAGCTGGACGATTATTTTGTCATCTTAACAAAATAAATAAATACATATATATAATCATGAGATAATCCTTTTGAGGGGTCTGTACCTGAGACAATATCAGACTTATCATAAGTTTAAACCTTCAGCAACTTTATGATTTTAATTTTGAGTAAAATATATATATATCGATATATTTACTCTCCTCTTTAGCTTATAACTAAATAAAAGCATCAGATATTTAATAACTCGTATTAATATGCATGTGGTTTGTGTTGGAGGTACAAGCTCCAGACCAGTGCCAGGACCAAGACCAGGACCTGAACTGTTCCCCGACCCACAATGATTAATTGTTTTTCCCTGTGTGTCTCTGCCTGCAGCAGCTCGGTATCGATGCCACAGTGCAGCGATGGCAGAAGGCCGAGACCAACATCACAAAGTAGACAACACAAGAACCAGATCCAGGTCACCCAGACTTAACCCGCTTCCTCTGATGTTGCCTTGCTCAAGGGCTGGCCAGCGGATAACAAAGGACGGTTTAGGCCAAAGCTGCAGGACTCCGAATCAGTCTTAAAATAATAATAATAATAAAAAATAAAACCTTTTATCTGTATCAGTTTTAAGGCATCGTACATTGACATTGTGCATTGACATTGTAGAGCAGGGGCGTCAAACTACACAGTGGTCCGAAATAAAGAAATTGATACAAGTCAAGGGTCAGATGGGTTCAACGTTTATTGAAAACGTATTGAAAGAACCTTGGTGCACATATTGAACCTGGAACTAACAAGGCATGTCTCATCATCACGGAGAGAAGCCCCTCCCCCTTTCACGGGCGCCGGTGTTCTGTCATTTCATGCTACTTGTCAAGAACCGATACCTTGTGGTATTGCGCATGCGCCGAGTCGATTTTCCGAGTTTTTTTTTGACACGTCCATAATGTTTTGCCACCCTGTCGATACACGTCTGATAACGGGGAGTGACATCATCAAAATTCCGATTATTTCCCTAGTTAAAAGTACATTCAGCATGTATATTGTACAGGTAGTAATAATATGTAGTAATGACATGTAGATTAATGAGTGATAAGCAGTTGCTATTTCTTGTGTGTCAACAAATTATTGTAAACATGAGTTTGTTCACATTATAATAAAGCACTGGTTTATTATTAGGGTATTTAGTGTTGACGATAAACACTTTAACAATGAAAAGTGAAACATTGAACTTTGAAAGAAAAGCATATTTTGATACTACAATAACATCCTATCAGATAGGGTAGCATGAATCGATACACACCTATCAGTTTATGCAGCGGGTAGCAAATTTTGACAAGGCAGCAAAAAATTACAGAACACCGGCCCAACGTGTGTGTGCGACAGCGAGCAAACATTTCACAGTCGTTTCGAGGAGGGAGGGGGGGGTTATATATATATATATATATATATGTATATATATGTGCGCACAACACAGCTGAGCTCTAATGCGATGTCGGTGCCCGCAGCGCGCTCCTGCGCGAGCCGAGCTGTGTTGACGGGGAATGAATAATACATAATTAAGCCTGGTTAACGCGCGATAAAATAATTTCGGCATTAATTCAGTGATGCGTTAACGCACGATTAACGCGTTAACGTGCCCAGCCCTAGTTGATAGTTGTTGTTGGACCGTGTTGAGCACGCTGTGTTCTTGAAATAAAGCTTTGTTTTTACAATATTCTACTCAAAACCTCTTTTCTTCTCATTGTTGAGTGCTATTTAATTGTAAGTTGCTTTGGATAAAAGCCTCTGATAAATTACATGTAATGTAATGTGTCGCCCAACTCCGCCCAGTTCAAATCTGCTTTGTTGGGCTACAAAATCGGCAAAACGGCGTGTGAATGTCTTTCAAATGCAACACGGTGCGTTTTTCTAGCGTTTTAGGCGCGCCTATTTTCCCGACGAGACGCTCATATTAGCGGTAATTAATTCCGAAGAGATTTATAATTTTAAATCGAAACACGACTCCAACGCGCTGATTTGCCCAGCGCGTTTTTGCCAAGGCGGTTTTGGAGAGGTTGCTCTTTTAAAAGCGTAAAAGTTCTTTCATTACAGCCACACTGTCTCCGCACAGAAGATACAAAGTTTTGATGTTTACATCTGCGAACAATCACTGAGGCTCCACCTGTCTTGAAACACCTGTTTTCAGATTCCATCT
This sequence comes from Liparis tanakae, assembly GCA_036178185.1. Lineage (NCBI taxonomy): Eukaryota > Metazoa > Chordata > Actinopteri > Perciformes > Liparidae > Liparis > Liparis tanakae. The sequence continues at coordinate 13,446,277 of CM070094.1, forward strand.
TTCGTTTAGCCATTTTTTGGAGAGAGGGATAGTTGAAAGTTGACAGAAGTGATGTGTAATACAGACTGAGGCGCGCATTCGCGGGCCCGTGATTGACGTGCCGACACATGGACAGTGCATTGTGGGATTTGTAGTATTATGGTGGTGCGCATCGTGCATTGACATCGTACATTGATATTGTACATTAATATCTTACATAAACATTGTGCATTGACATTGTACATTGACATCGTACATTGACATCGTACATTGATATTGCACATTTGTATCGTACATAAACATTGTGCATTGACATCGTAAATTGACATTGTGCATTGACATCGTACATTGACATTGTGCATTTACATCGTACATATAGTAAATTAGACGATTCAAGTGATTAGTTGAATACCCTACTAGTATACTTTTTTATGATATTCTAATATATATTTATTGAGTTTTCTTAAGCTGTAAGCCATAATCAACAATATTAAAAGAATAAAAGGCTTGCAATATTTCAGTTGATTTGTAATGAATCCAGAATGCATGACATGTTGTTTTTTTTAATTGCATGACGTGCCGACACATGGACAGTGCATTGTGGGATTTGTAGTATTATGGTGGTGCGCATCGTGCATTGACATCGTACATTGATATTGTACATTAATATCTTACATAAACATTGTGCATTGACATTGTACATTGACATCGTACATTGACATCGTACATTGATATTGCACATTTGTATCGTACATAAACATTGTGCATTGACATCGTAAATTGACATTGTGCATTGACATCGTACATTGACATTGTGCATTTACATCGTACATAAAAATCGTGCATTGACATCGTAGATTAACATTGTGCATTGACATCGTACATAAACATTGTGCGTTGAAATTGTGGATTGACATCTTAGAGTGACATTTTGCATTGTTATTGTATATTTATATCGTAGATTGAAATTGTGCATTTACAGCATGCATTGGCATTGTGCATTGTCATTGTGCATAGACATTGTACATTAACATTGTACGTTGATATTGTACATTAATATCGTACATTGATATTGTACATTGATATCGTAGATTGACATTGTGCATGTATCATAAATATGATAGATATTCAATAATAATGTTGAATGCCACTGTTATTTATTTATATTTCTGACTAACATCAAACATCATCAGAGCAACAGACTCGTTTAGCACATATAATTCAGTAACAAAGATGGGTGCAGTAACCTTTTTTGGCCACTTGGTGGAACCAAATATAGATGTGTATTTCCTGCTCCTGTGATCAAATGATTCTTCGCGTTCTTTTCACACTGACGTCATGACGCATTGATCCTCACGTTGGGTTGTTTTGGTTTATATTGTGTTGTAATGTTGCCTCTACGCATGTTTTATTGAAGAAAGTTCTGTAAAATTATTTTAAACTTTTATATTGCTTTTAACCTTCTGTAAGTCTGCTCCACGTATAGTGGGGTTGATGAACACTGAAATATGAGCTCAATTATAGGTTAATATTTGTATATAAATATATACAGGACTGTCAGAAAATTAGAATATTGTGATAAAGTTCTTTATTTTCTGTAATGCAATTAAAAAAACAAAAATGTTATGCATTCTGGATTCATTACAAATCAACTGAAATATTTCAAGCCTTTTATTCTTTTAATATTGCTGATTATGGCTTACAGCTTAAGAAAACTCAAATATCCTATCTCTAAATATTAGAATATTTCCTCAGACCAAGTAAAAAAAAAGATTTATAACAGCAAAACAAAATTAAACATTTGAAAATGTCCATTAATGCACTCAGTACTTGGTTGGGAATCCTTTTGCACGGATTACTGCATCAATGTGGCGTGGCATGGAGGCAATCAGCCTGTGGCATTGCTGAGGTGTTATGGATGCCCAGGATGCTTCAATAGCGGCCTTTAGCTCATTTGCATTGTTGGGTCTGGTGTCTTTCAGCTTCCTCTTCACAATACCCCACACATTCTCTATGATCAGAATCAGAATCAGAATCAGCTTTAATGGCCATGAAAGTTTTCACATACATGGAATTTGTCTCCGGTTCCACTTTGCTCTCTCATACACAATATACATTGAACTAGATAAATATAAATATTAAAAAAATTCAAAAAGACATTAAAGGCAGTAGTCAAAAAGTGCAGATAGTGCAAATGCAGAGTCTGATCAACTGTTCATCAGGGTGACAGCCAGAGGGAAGAAGCTGTTTCTGTGACTGGTGGTTTTGGCGTACAGAGCTCTGTAGCGCCTCCCAGAGGGGAGGAGTTGGAACAGCTTGTGTCCAGGGTGTGACGGGTCTGTAGTGATCTTTCCAGCCCGCTTCCTGACTCTGGAGGTGTACAAGTCCAGGATGGAGGGCAGGCTGGAACCAATAGTTCTCTCTGCCGACCTGACGATCCGCTGTAGTCTGCCTCTGTCCTGTTTGGTGGCCGATCCAAACCACACAGTGATGGAAGAGCAGAGGACAGACTGGATGATGGCGGTGTAGAAGAGGATCAGCAGCTCCTGAGGCAGGTTGAACTTCCTGAGCTGGCGCAGGAAGTACAGCCTCTGCTGGGCCTTTTTCCGGATGGTGTTGATGTTGGAGGCCCACTTCAGGTCCTGGGAGATTGTGGATCCCAGAAACCTGAAGGTCTCCACCGCGGACACAGTGCTATTGTGTATGGTGAGGGGGGGTAGTGTTGGGGGCCTCCTCCTGAAGTCCACTGTCATCTCCACAGTCTTGAGCTTGTTCAGCTCCAGGTGGTTCTCACCACACCAGAGGACCAGCTGTTCAGGTCAGGGGAATTGGCAGGCCAATCGAGGACAGTAATGCCATGGTCAGTACACCAGTTACTGCTGGTTCTGGCACTGTGGGCAGGTGCCAGATCATGCTGGAAAATGAAATCCTCATCTCCATAGAGCTTTTCAGCAGACGGAAGCATGTAGTGCTCTAAAATCTCTTGGTACACAGCTGCATTTACTCTGGACTTGATGAAACACAGTGGACCAACACCAGCAGCTGACATGGCTCCCCAAACCATCCCTGACTGTGGGAACTTCACACTGGATTTCAAGCAACTTGGATTTTGCTCCTCTCCAGCCTTTCTCCAGACTCTGGCGCCTTGACTTCCAAATGAAATACAACACTTGCTTTTGTCTGAAAAGAGGACTTTGGACCACTCTGCAACTGTCCGGTGTTTTTCAAGGCTCAGGAAACCCTTGAAGGTGTTTCAAGTAAATTAGACGATTCAAGTGATTAGTTGAATACCCTACTAGTATACTTTTTTATGATATTCTAATATATATTTATTGAGTTTTCTTAAGCTGTAAGCCATAATCAACAATATTAAAAGAATAAAAGGCTTGCAATATTTCAGTTGATTTGTAATGAATCCAGAATGCATGACATGTTGTTTTTTTTAATTGCATTACAGAAAATAAAGAACTTTATCACAATATTCTAATTTTCTGAGACAGTCCTGTATATATGGTTTATGGACATATTTATACATAGTAACAAATGTGCAGGTCCTTAAGGGCCAGTATTATACACTGTTGCAGTATATTCATTGACATGGAAAATAAAAACATGCTTAGCTTACTGAAACGGATCAAACTGCCGTGAAAGGCTATATTTTTATTTATTTTGTGTTTGACTTAAATGTGCTGTTCTGTTCATCCATATTGTTTAAAGTAAAATGAAGGTTCTCTAAAAAATGAAGTCTCGCTCCCTCTCTCTCTCTCTCTCCCTCTCTCCCTCTCTCTCTCCCTCTCTATTTTATCAAGACTTTTGCTGCCACCTATTGGACAAGCCCCAGAAATGAAATTGTTCTACTAATTATCATTTATATTACATATATAATATAAATATCAGACTTTTTTTAAATGTTGTGTTGTGAGGGAAACGTTTTCAGATATAATATGACAATATATATATATATATATCATATTAGACAAACACATTTCATGCAACACTTGAAACAAACTGAAACAAACTGAGTTAATTTGCTGATGTACAATTATGAAGTTCTTGTACTTGTATTGGACCAGGAGTATTGCACTTTAAAATCAACTCTGCAGTACAGTCAGTTGCTGCAGTGTTGCATGTTTTCAGCGACACATTGAGCTCCACCCGATGATTTTAGGAACTGAAACAGGAACTGAAATTGTTCTAATTTGTAGTTTGTGTGTTCCTCCATTTCATTTTGTAAATACTGATTTCATGAAAAGTTTATCATTTAGTCTTAATTTTTATTTTGGCTACCGGGAAAAAAATATCTTAGTTTCTTTATATATATATATATATATATATATATATATATATATATATATATATATATATATATATATATACTGTAAGGATGATAGCATCGCACAGGAAGTAGAGCGTCTCGACGGGTGAGGAAGTATTTCAAATCTTATGTGTCAGAGTTTACTGGAGTAAAAGGGGTCAAACTGTTGCTGTTAACTTCTTAGTCATAATGTTTAATCTGTGATGACATCATCACTTATTAACCAATGAGTCACGTGCTTTCTGTGAGGAGATAACCTCCTAACTCCTGTTTTCAGATAACCTAAGAAGCAGAATATGTCTTTCTCTCTCTAATGTTTATTCTACTTAAAGTTACCATGAAGAACATTTCCTGTAGTGTTGATTCTGACGCCCCCTGTGGACTAAAGTTATAGTGTTGGTTCAGTTAACCCACAGATCCTTATTTCCTCCCTTCAGGACCTGGTATCTCAAGCACTGCACTCTCCATTTTCTCATCCTACCTCAACGACTGCACTTACCGGGAAACTTGGAGAGGATCTGTGTGAACCTTGCCCTCTCACTACTGGGGTCCCTCAAGGCTCTGTCCTGGTTCCACTTCTCTTCCTCTCAATACTGGAGTCCATCAAGGTTCCATCCTGGCTCCCCTCCTCATCCTCTCAATTCACTTCAATTCAATTCAATTCAGTTTATTTGAATAGCCCATTTTCACAAATTACAAATTTGAGTGCTTTACAATCTGTACAAATAGACATCCCTGTCCCAAAACCTCACATCGTATAAGGAAAAACTCCCAAACAACCCTTCAGGGGAAAAAAGGGAAGAAACCTTCAGGAGAGCAACAGAGGAGGATCCCTCTCTAGGATGGACAGGTGTAATATATATAATGTGTACAGAAGGTATCATTACACACAAATTAAAACGGCAACAATACAATCAATGAATATGACGGAGTGTATGAATAGTTGGTAGTAGTCATATTCCACGATCCAGACCTCGATGATCCATCATGCAGATAGGATCTATGACCGATGACCCTATGAGACGTGAAGTCAAAAGGACTCCGGGGAGAAAGAAAAGTTAGTAATGTGCAATAGAGAGATGAACATTCATCCACAAGGAGAGAGAAAAGAGGAGAGAGGTGCTCAGTGTATCCTAAACGTACCCCAGCAGCCTATAAGCCTATAGCAGCATATCAAGGGGCTGGACCAGATGAACCTTATTCAGCCCTATAAGCTCTGTCAAGGAGGAAAGTCTTAAGTCTACTCTTGAATGTGGTGACTGTGTCTGCCTCCCGGACTGAAATTGGAAGCTGGTTCCATAAAAGAGGAGCTTGATAACTAAAGGCTCTGGCTCCTATCCTACTTTTTAAGACTCTAGAAACTACAAGTAGCCCCGCATTTAGTGAGCGCAGCTCTCTAGTGGGGCATTATGGTACTACAAGCTCCTTAAGATATGATGGTGCATCACCAATCAAGGCTGTGGTTGTTAAATGTTTCAAATTGGGTGCTTCCACAGCATATATACATAGGGTGTATTAAACTTTTACATTGTGTTATATTACGCTTAAATTACATCTACAAAGATGATTGAGAGGGCACACACAGCTCTCTCCCTCAGACAAGGTTCAACAACACCAGACAGAGATAGACCCAGCGGCCTTGTGCTGCTCTAGTCTTAACCGGTAGAGAGGAGACTGCAGAGCGAGGACCAGGAGGCCCAGACACAATAAAGATAAGAGGAGTAACGAGGGGGGAGACGTCAGCAAGAAACCTCCACTTTCCTTAAAGTAACCAGCTTGGACTGGGAAAGGGGTCACACTGAATGTCGATAACTAATATGTAATGAGGGAGTGGGCGGAGGCGGCACCTGCATTGAGTCTGATGTATAAATAATATGTCAATGTGTTTGTTCGGGGGTTGTGAAAGACAGATATAAAGGGAGGTCGTTGTCTTTAATACCGGACCCAGCTCAGGTTTATTTGTGAAACTGTTGGTTACAAATACATCTACGTGAATTGAACTCTGATCCAAACTCTCTGTGTTCTGTGGATGTGTGATTACTGAGGTCCAGAGGGTGAGTATCCTGTGGCGTCTAACCAGCAGTCAGATAGGAGAGAGAAACAAGTTTATAAGCATCAGATTAAGAGATTAGTCAGAATCAACCCAAAAAGGAAGAAATTCAGCCACAACAAGGCATTATAGGTTAAGATAAGAATTTTAAAAGTGATTTTTGATTTTACAGGGAGCCAGTGCAGAGCAGCTACTGCAGGAGTGATGTGATCTCTTTTCTTAGTTTGGTGAGAACACAAGCTGCAGCCTTCTGCGTCAACTGGAGGGGCCTAAGCGACTTATTAGAGCAGCCTTATAATAAGGAGTTGCAGTAATCCAGTCTAGAAGTAACGAATGTGTGAACCAATTTGTCTGCATCCTTTTGAGACAAGATGTGCCTGATTTTTGAAATATTACATAGATGAAAGAATGCAATCCTTGAGATTTGCTTTACGTGGGAGTTAAAGGACAAGTCCCGATCAATGATAACGCCAAGATTCTTTACAGTGGTGTTGGATGCTAGAGCAATGCCATCTACAGAAACCACATCACCAGATAATTGATCTCTGAGGTGCTCGGGTCGAGTAGAATTACTCAAGTTTTGTCTGAGTTTAACATCAAGAAGTTGCAGGTCATCCATGTTTTTATGTTTTTAAGACATGCTTGAATTTTACCGAGTTGGTTGGTCTCCTCTGATTTGATCGATATATATAGTTGAGTATCATGTGCATAACAATGACAATTTATGGAGTGTTTCCTGATAATATTGCCCAAACGAAGCATGTATAAGGTAAATAAAATTGGTCCAAGCACAGAACTTTGTCTCTACTGGGGTCCCTCAAGGCTCTGTCCTGGGACCCCTTCTCTTCTCTCTGGACACTAATTATCTCTGTCCTGTTATCCGCTTGAATGTGGTATATACACTTATATATTTATTTTGGTGTCAGATTGTCGTTGAATCCTTTTCACCATTATTAAAAGTTTTATTATTCTGAAAAATGAACAATAAGAATGTATCCAGTGACTACCACAGAGATCTGGTTGCATCAAAACACAGGAAACAGGATGTGGGGCATCGAGCATGCGGCTCGTCATCACGCTGCTGAAGCTGAGCGAACTCATCAGGAAGTCAACGTCTGAACATGAACACGCGGAAACTGAGTGAGTTGCATTTCACTTTGTGGTTTATTTAATTGTTTTTATTAATAAATGTGTATATATGAGTCTCTGAATGGTGTGTGAACAAACCGCTTTGCATAAAGCTTCATAATGTATAGTTTTTATTTAGAAATGTATATAAATGAGTCTCTGAATGCTGTGTGAACAAACCCCACTGCCTAAAGCTTCATAGTATATACTTGTTATCAATGAATACGTATAAATTAGTCATAATATGACCTAACGCAGACAAAGACAATGTTTAATAATCAGTTTGTTTGTGTGATCCTATACAAGACTTTATCTGTTGACACTTGTTTCACTGTGTGTGTGTGTGTGTGTGTGTGTGTGTGTGTGTGTGTGTGTGTGTGTGTGTGTGTGTAAGTGTGTGTGTGTGTTCTCTGATTCATTGTGAGACAACAGGCTTCTCTTCTTTGGCCGCTGACTCCGTCGTAGTTTCCTTTTTTGTAAAAGCTTAATTTTACCCATGATACATCTGGAGGCTTTAAACAAAAATCTCTGTGTTTTTTGAGTTTCTTTGAGGGAAACTGTTAGCCCTGTACCATCAAGGTGATGCTTTTACACAGATAGTCTGTATTTATTATGCAAGTGTTTTGCATCTTTAATATTTAACACAACCTTGTGTTGCATTAATCATGTTTGCACAACAACTTTTAAAAGAGGTTTGGTTTCTCTCTGTCTTGTCCATTCTGAGCCACCGTAAACACAACCCCGCCGTCCAGGAATAGCCCCCGAACTCCTGATTCACTTCAGAGGTTCAGAGGTTGAAGGAGAAGTTTGTTGCGTTGTGTCACTTGTTACACAACAAGCAGAACAAATCAAAAGGAAATGAAGTAACTTTCTGTTTCTTGTGGGAGAAATAATGTTATTTTCTCCTCCACATCATAGTTTATGTTTAGGGTTATAATAATAATAGATATCCAGCTGGTTCTTGGGGATCTAATTGGTCTCCGGGGCCGAAACATAACCAGATGGATCAGAATAGAAATGATGAGAGTTTCAGCAACACAAGGGAACAACAACAGCATTCCTCAGAAACATTCCTCAGAGGCTCCTAGGCAAAGAAAACATTTGTTTTTTATGTTTTACAGGACAAAAGTGAAAATTAAATATTTGCAGCTGCAGAAGTAAAGATGTTGCGTTGTTCCGTTGCGTTTTTCCGTTGCGATGTTCCGTTGCGCTGTTCCGTTGCGCTGTTCCGTTGCGCTGTTCCGTTGTTCCGTTGTTGCGTTCCGTTGTTGCGTTCCGTTGTTCTGTTGTTACGTTGCTACGTTACATTGTTGCGTTACGTTGTTGCGTTACGTTGTTGCGTTACGTTGTTGCGTTGCGTTGTTCCGTTGCGCTGTTCCGTTGCGCTGTTCCGTTATTCCATTGCGTTGTTCCGTTGCGTTGTTCTGTTGCTTTGTTCCGTTGTTCCGTTGTTGCGTTCTGTTGTTCCGGTGTTACGTTGCTAGCTTGTTGCGTTACATTGTTGCGTTACATTGTTGAGTTTTGTGTTGCGTTACGTTGTTGTGTTACGTTGTTGTGTTACGTTGTTGCGTTACGTGTTTGCGTTACGTGTTTGCGTTACGTGTTTGCGTTACGTGTTTGCGTTACGTTGTTGCGTTACGTTGTTGCGTTACGTTGTTGCGTTACGTTGTTGCGTTACGTTGTTGCGTTACGTTGTTGCGTTACGTTGTTGCGTTACGTTGTTGCGTTACGTTGTTGCGTTACGTTGTTGCGTTACGTTGTTGCGTTACGTTTGCGTCCATGTTGCATCCGTTATTGCTACGTATTTGTTACGTTGTTGCGTTACGTTGTTGCGTTACGTTGTTGCGTTACGTTGTTGCGTTACGTTGTTGCGTTACGTTGTTGCGTTACGTTGTTGCGTTACGTTTTTGCGTTACGTTGTTGCGTTACGTTGTTGCGTTACGTTGTTGCGTTACGTTGTTGCGTTATGTTGTTGCGTTACGTTGCTGTGCTACTTTGTTTCATTGAGTTCAGTTCTGATGATCACTGACCTAAATCTGTACAAAGTAACATATTTCTGTCTTTAAGGTTCCTGCACTGATAGTTAACGTCCTTCTACTCTTCAGGTTTCAAATGGTTTGGGAGCCTCACCAATCTGTCCGCCCGCCGCCCGTCACAGAAGACCAAGGCCGCCCCAGAGCATCATGGGAGCCTCGGTCAAAAATCAGTGGACGACATGGAGCCGCGCCTCCACACCCCCGGCTACGCCTGCTCCAGCCAGATGTACACACACTTGGGCACGGTGCCACGCAGCCAGAAGAAGAGCTGCACAAGGCTGAAGGAGAAGAACAAGAACAAGAAGAAAAAAGAGGAGGAGGAGGAGGAGGAGGAGGAGGAGGAGGGGATGGGGATGGGCAGAGGGAGGCGGGAGAGCATGTCCGGGACTCCCCTCTGCTCAGTGCACTGTCTGGCCTCAGTGAGACCAGTCTGGACCGGACTCTTCCTGGTCCCGCACCGGCCCGCCCGCTGCCTTCTATCCCGTCACTCGTCCGCGCTTCACCTTTGACCTCGGCGCACGAAAGACGCTTCAATGGCCGCCTGGCCGACCCCTTGAAGAGCCGGTCGGGGAGCAGGGAGGCTTTAGAAAGAGAATCGTCGGACATGACGACTAACGGCATCACCGCGGCTTCACCGCAGGACGTCTACGTGCCGATGGACCCGATAGCCGAAGCGGCTCGCAGCCAATCACTGGAAACGGGAAAGGATGAGAGTGTCGCGCTGGAAGTGGAGCGTGTCGACGGGTGAGGAAGTAGATTTAGTTTGTGTGCTTTCAACCTGCTGGAGGAATGTCAGCATTTGTCAGAACGAGAGGTTTCAGAACACTTTTATAATTTGTGTTGGGTGGTTACATTTTGTTTTATCGCAGTAGAATACATATTTTTTCAGATACAAGAAAATACCTACAAACACAAATAGAAAACATCCTAATTAAACTCCTATCAGTCGACTTGTGAAATTACTAAACATAGATTGTATTTTAGGAACAAGGGAAAACAATTAACTCTATTTTTATTGGCGTAGACATGATTGGACAATATGATTAACCTCAATTGATTTGAGCTTGTTTTTTAAGTATGTGCTACCGCAGGAACAAAGTCTCAATATTATTTATATAAATGAAAAGAAAATGCTACTGGGTACATGAATCTCTTCCTGGTGGCTTATTGATCCATTTAGAGCAGGAAAACACATGTTTTTGGTTCATTTGGGCTGAACTCTTAAAAGTTTACTACAACTTTGAAGCCAGAAGATCTGCTGTGTGTTTCATCTGGAGGCTGAAACTGGAACGGACGGTTACATAAGAACAGTCTTGAAGGCATTTTCTTTTTTTCATTTTATTAAGTCTGAGCTGAATCTGATCTCTGACTACTGAATGAAGCTGTTTGGTACATGACACCAGATATTATACATATCGTCTTGCAGATTGAAAGTCTTCTTCGTTAGATATTCATGTCTCTTATTGGAGTGTTGCTCTTGCTTGTTCATCACGTCTGTTTCATAGTTTAATTCTCACCTGAAGTAAAGAGCGCTTCTGCTAATATCGGATTATTATAAGCAGAAATTGAAACCACATCAATCTAACAAGTTATGGCAACAAGTTATGGCAACATGTTATAGCAATATGTTATAGCAATATGTTATAGCAACATGGTATCTCAATAAGTTATCACAATAAGTTACAGCGTAGCGTCGCGGCGTAGCGCCTAAAACGAGCCAAAGCTCCACCAGTGAGGTGGGCATTCAGCGGTTTACACTTTGATGGTTGCTGACCAGAAGCTGTGTGTGTGTGTGTGTGTGTGTGTGTGTTTGTCAAAGAGTGGTGGAAGAGCTTTCTGGAGGAGACGGAAGTGCAGTAAAATGTAAATGCTGGCTTGGGGCAGCGGCCCCCAGGTGGAAGGACTTCCCCTCTCGCTGGGGACAGAGCTTTGTCTCGTCCAATAGGAAACATTCACTGATAAAAGATCTCATAAGACAACAATGCACAATATGTTTTATTGTCATGAAATATCCAACACTACTGTGACAACAGCTTTCAAAGCAGCAGCACTGACGAGTTATATTCAATAAACTATTAACATTGATCTATTTAATGTAATTGAGGATTTAGTTTCATATATAATGAAATGATGACTTTATAAAATATGGTGACGCTCCATTTGTAAACCTGAATAAAAGGTTTATATATAGCTTTTTAATATAAAAATAAACAAGACATTCCTTTCGTCTCCACCTGTTATCAGGACTGAACTAAATAACAAGCCGTAACAAACTAAACGGACGAGAAAATAAAATAAATGTTCATCTTACAACAAACATTTACTCTAATAAGGAAATAATGTAACAAATAGCTCCATAACATCGAGGTTTGGGAGTTTGTCATGCTTTATGTTTTCACATATGTGTGTGTGTGTGTGTGTGTGTGTGTGTGTGTGTGTGTGTGTGTGTGTGTGTGTGTGTGTGAACAAAAGGTCACCTCCCTTGCCGTTACTCATGTCATATACGCAGCACGTTGAGCAGAGCCAGCCCCAAAAACAGTTCCACTTCTTCTTCTTCTTCTTCTTCTTCTTCTTCTTCTTCTTCTTCTTCTTCTTCTTCTTCTTCTTCTTCTTCTTCTTCTTCTTCTTCTTCTTCTTCTTCTTCTAGTATTTACATAAAGCATAATTTTCATGTTTTAAATGTTTTTGTTGTCGTGTTTGTTTCCAGGCAGCAGAACGTGGCGCAGAGAGGAGGAGAATACGTCAAGGTGAACTTCCTCTTCCTGTTGGCCCTCAGCTTCCTGCTCGTCATACGATGAAACACACTAGAGGCCGAGGGTCCAGTTCACCGTGAAGGGGACACGCGCTTTGTAATGATGATGTAATGAGTTAAAGCTTTTCATTTGGGGCTTCCAGGTCCACACACACACACACACTCCCATGTTGTTGTGAATTGGTATTTGCCCGCTGCCCACCCCTTTATTCACAGTCCAGTGTGTGAGTGTTTGTATGTGTGTGCCTGCATGTGTGTGACTGTGTGGGAGGGTGTTCGTTAGTGTGTATGTGTGCGTGTTTCTGTCTGTTTGTGCGTGTGCGTGTGGATGTCTGTGTGTGTTTCTGTTTGTGTGTATACGTGTGTATGTGTGTGACTGTGTGTGTGGGTGTGTGTCTGTATATGTGTGTGTGTGTGTGTTTCTCTCTGTATGTGTATGGTGTATGTGTATGCGTGTATGTTTTTTATATTTGTCTATGTATGCATGTGTATGTATGTATGTTGTGTGTGTGTGTGTGTGTTTGTGTGTGTATATGTGGGTGTCCCAAACACAAAAGCATTCCCAGCCCGTTGTCAGTGTAAACTCTTCATGTACAGTATCTTCACTTGTGTTTGTGTAAAGAAGTGATGGACAAAAGCGCCACTGAGTGATTCCCCCCCCCCCACACACACACACAACGATCGCACAAAGGCGTTGCCACGGCAATGAGGCCAAGACTTCACGCCAGAGGGTGTCTGGCGGTGCTCGGGGGCCCTGGCGTCGCCAGTGTGGGAATGCCCGAGCTGTCCCCCCGCCCCCAAACGCCTCCTCTGTGGTCTAGTTAGCACAGACACAAACACACACAGACCCACAATGCACGTTGTTCTCTAAAGGCGACCGGTACAACATATTTTTGGTAAAATCGTGTCGGCCGGAGAGCAGAAGACGCTGCATGTATGGTCTTAAGTCAGGTTATTGTTTACCTTTGTTGTTGTGATTGTTGTTGGTTCTTTCTGTCTGATTGTGAGTCTATGATATCCCGTTAAGTTCTCCAAAGAAAAGTTCTGGTTGGAGCCGACGGACGAACTGAAGAAGCAGTTGGAGGCAGAGCTTAAACTGAGCGGAAGCAACCTGGAGAGCCACGGCTGGTACCACGGAGCGGTCCCCTGGGAGGTGGTACCACAGACACACACACACACACACACACACACACGTGCACACAAACACACATACACGTACACAAAAACACATACACACACCTATACACACACATATACAGATAAACACATACACATACTCGCATAAACACACACACACACTCGCATACAAACACACACACACACGTACACACATGCACACACATACACACACGCAATGACACTCACATACACACACAAATACACACATACACAAAAACACACACATAAAACGACACACATGTACACACACGGAATGACACACATATAAACACACACATATACACACATAAACACACACGCACATACACACACAAAACTAAGCTCAACATTGAGCTTTTTTCTTGTCTGGTGGAGCAATCGGGTTTACTTGAAAGTGATTGCAATTATATTTATTGCAAGTTGCACTGATCATGTTGTCAGTGTTGTGCTGTCCGTTGATAAACACAGCATTTATATTGGTAATGCATCCAGCTGCTCATTGCAAATGTGTTTGTTCTTGTTTATATTGTGTGCGGTTAACAAATAATTACATTTTCATATTGCACTTAAATGTTGTGTTCCTGGTCTCATCAATTTGAGAGCTGGACCAAAGTGTTTTGATTTCATTCTTAAAATTAGGCCAAATGAAAAGCCTCAAGTAGTAAGTCCAGTCTGGACCGTTGTTTTCTCTCAACGCCTCAATAGGTAGATCTTGCCTGTCACGAAGGCAGAGGTCAGAGATCTTGGGCTCAAGAATGTTGGTGACCACTGCCTTAAATGATCAGGAGCAATGCAGTAATCAAACCACTAGAGGGAGCTCTGTTCAAACTCCAGCTGATCGGATTCTTAATTTAAAGGAAACATCTTCAGGAAATCTAGATTCTTAAAATGTGTTTAATAAGAAACAACCGAAACATACGTAGCCCTCTACGTCATTATTTAGAGATAAAGAGGAATTATTTAATTTAAAAAAATATTATTCTTGAAACGGGTGGACTTGATATTATAACCCACAAGCTTTAATATTCTATTATTTCTACACATAACAATCCATTTATTAATTATTACTCAGGTGTCCGAGAGCCTGGTGGTAAACCACGGAGACTTCCTGGTTCGACACTCTCGGTCCAGTCGGGGCGACTTCGTCCTGACGGGCCGCTGGGAGCAGGAGGCGGTCCACTTCCTGGTCAGGAGGACGGCGGCGCCGCGGGTCCAGTACCGCCTGGAGGGCGAGGCCTTCGACTCGCTGCCGGCTCTGGTCCACTTCTACGCGGGGAGTCGGGCGGCTCTGACCCGGTGGAGCGGAGCCCGGATCCACCGGCCCGTGAACAGGAAGCTGCCTCTCGGCCACCTGGAGGCAGCGTTCTGCCACTGGGAGGGTGGGAGCGGCGAGGAGGAGGTCCTGCCGTGTAGGTGAGGAGCTTTGTTGACGACTAATACTGATATTATTTTGGCGGGAAAATTATAGATGTTGTAGAAAATATCGGGATAAAGATGTTCAGACAGAATAAGACGTTGAGAAAAGAAAAGGATCATTTCTAAAAGTGCAATTAACGTCATTCTTGTGGAAACAATATCTCAGGAACGTCTGGAGAGAATTTTTTCAAATTAGGCACAAACCTCCACGTGGACCCAATGATGACCGGATTATAATTTGGTGGTCAAAAGGTCACACTGACCTAAAAAAAAGAAGCAAAAGTCTCCCCATGGTTCTTCTATCAGTCCTTATTTATAATGTTAGTTCATCGTAGATTTAATGTTCATTATAATGATCTGCAAGATGCAAAATGCATTACTTCTTCAAATGTTGATATAGTTCGTAGTCGTATATTATATTTATTTTGCAACTCTTTTTTATATATATATATATATATATATATATATATATATATATATATATATATATATATATATATATATATATATATATTGAATTAAAAATGTTCCTCTGTTAACCATTCAAATTGAGATACGGTTTCCTTTCTGGTAATATCTCTCTCTCTCGCTCTCTCTCTCGCTCTCTCTCTCTCTCTCTCTCTCTCTCTCTCTATGCAGTCCTTCCTCTCTCCACAGGGGGGCAGAGGTTGATGGGGAGCAGCACCACCGGCCTCTACTGACTGCTGGAGAACCCCCTTTCTCTCCTCTGAACAACAACAGTGAGTTATTGGGATTATATGGGTTATTGGGGTTCTAGGAGTTGTTGGGATTATATAGGTTTTGTTTTTTGGGGGGGTTTATAGGGGTTATTGGGGATATAAGGTGTATATGTGTTATTGGGGTTGTAGAGGTTATTGGAGTTATTGGATTATAGGAGTTACAGGGGTTATTGGGGTGAATGGGGATTTAAGGTTTGTCATTGAGATAAAGAGGACTTTATTTCAGAGTTCTCTGTTTTGGACTTTGAGTAGTTCATATAGTTAATAGGAGTCTGTTAAAGTTATTTTGCTGCTTTTTTATGCAAGTTTAATGTTTTGGGGGCATTACCGGAACGTAGCGAGTTTGGCCGGGGAGCTTTGCTGTATGTCTTCTGTCTCCAGCATCCACGGTAACGTGTTCAAGGGAATGTCATAAATACAAAGAAACTTCAAACACAATGGCACAATAACCCAAAACTAATTCAGCTATGTAAGAAGATACCAAAAAGCTTCTACGCTTTGGTAATTAAGGATAACGCACGCTTCAAGGGGCAGAACAGGTTTAGTCACTGAGTATTATAAAACTGTTTCAGCAGCCGAGATAGCCCAGTTTTCAAATATGGATCCATTAAATGGTATTAATTTAGTCAAATAAGTTAAAATGGAAGAATCAAGACAATACTTAGTAGAAAACAATACTGCTTTGATGTTTCTAGGCCAAATACATTTCAATCAGGAGAGACCAGTCGGATAAAGAAAGGATGTTTATCCTTAACAGATGATAAATAACCAAGTAAATAAATACATCATTTGGGTACATTTTTATTTACAGCTTGAAATCATCATTTTTAAAACATGAATTTGTGGAATGATTAACTTAAAAACATCTCATAATCACTAAACATTACGAACGGTATGTAATCATTCACCGGCCACAGGGAAAAATAATCTCAAGATGCATGTGCAAGTTTTGTAAAATAAATCAAATTTCATTTAATTCAAAATAAGTGAACAATTTAATGAGATATTTTTTTAAAAAGCTGACAAGAAATCAAGCCAAAATAATTCCTGGATATTGAGCGAAAACTGATGGTCCAACCTAACAGCATTACATATTTATTTTTGAGGTATTCTGCTAACCGACGAACAAACCGACAACGTAAACATGACCTCGTTGGCTGAAGTCATCCGATAAAAGGAGGTTTGTGAGTGAAGCTGCACTCTGAGACGTGTTAGGTCACCAACGCAAGGCATCCTGATGATAACAATAAAGCATTTCATGAATGTTTGGACAGTTGTCTATCTAGCGGGATATTCTTCATTCCGTCTTGACTTTGCTTCTAAACACTCTGCGGCACAAAAATGTAACCGCAGAAATCAAAATGGTAAAAACAAGCAAAATGGCCGCCAATAGGAACGCCACCACATCAATTGAGTAGTACTGGATCTTAGACATCTTGTAGGACTCTGTCCTTAGATGTGCCGCTCCTTTGTTCCGCATGACAAACTCGATCCAGAACATAGCCCGGTCCAGGGGTTTCATGGGCTGATCTCTATGCAGGTTGGAGAGCACCTTCATCTTCTCCCTGTAGGTTGGATCGTGGAGAACCTCCTTCAGAGCCTCCAGGACGTTGTCTTTGTTCATGGTTGCGATGTCTAGAACTTTGGCCACGCCTCTCGCTTTCATCCTGGCGAAGTTGTCCGGCTGGTCGAACATAAGCGGTAGGCCCACCAGAGGGACCCCGTGGTAGATGGCCTCCTGGATTCCATTGGTGCCTCCGTGGGCCACAAACACTCTGGTCTTCGGGTGACCCAGGAGGTCGTTTTGAGGCAGCCAGTCCAAGAGTAAGGTGTTGTTCCCGAGGGACGACGGTCTTTTGCCTTTGTGCCTCCAGATGACTTTCTGAGGAAGTTGGGCAAAAGCAGCGGCAATGACCTCGGTGATGTCCTCGGGAAGTTTCCCCACGAGGGTTCCCAATGTCATCACAATGACGCCGTGGTCACCGGAGCTCTGGACAAAGGCCTCTAGTTCCTCAGACAGGGGCTTGGAAGGCTTGCACTGAAATCCGGACATGTAGACGACGTTCGGCATCGTGGGTCGCGGGTACTCAAAGGTGAAATCGTTCCTCATCAGCCAGATGTCCGCCGACTGAAACAGCTCCATGTAATGGACGTTGTTTCCAAAGTAGTGCTGGACGAACGGTTTGAAGACGGGATCTGTGACATACCAAATTTGAAAAATGGTGAAGAAGTAATAAAGTACGTTATTGATCCGCTCAGGAAAAGTCATCTTGTCGGTCAGCTCCGCCCCTGGTATCGGGACGTAAGACAATGGGGAAGGAGCGATGGCTTGATGTCCTTCACCCTGAACAGTCCACCTCACATTAAAGACGAGCGGAAGACCCAACCGGTGACCCAGAACCACCCCTCCGCCAATCGCAGGGTCTGTCAGAAACACGTCGTATTTGGCATCGCGGAGGCTTTGCATCAGTTTGACGTCCTCAAACATCTGCACCATCAACTGGATCTGCAGCTTGTTCATCTCGTAGAACTGTTCCAGCAACTCCAGCTCCAGAGATATGCGAGTCCAAACCGAGGCGCCATCGCGCCGTATTCTCATCATCGTGTCCACAAACGACCCAAAGCCTTCTTCATCAAAACCGGCAGTGGAGTTGACGGTGATGGACGTGTAGTGGGGGGACTCCGGCTTGATGTACCAGCTGTCCGATGGACGTATCACCGTGAGTTCGTGGCCTCTCGCGTGGAGCTCCTCCACAAGGATTTTCATGTTGATCCAGTGGCTCCCGTCCACAGGGAACACCAGGATTTTACCTCCATTGACCAAGAGCGAAGAGCAGAGCAGCACCGCCAGGGCCACCGAGGTCGGTCGGTACATCGCTGAAAGAGATTCTGACGAGATACCCAAGAAGGTTAGAAATCCGTCATGCTCAGTAAGGCCTGACAGGTCTTAAGCTCAAGAGTGTGAATATACATCTAGAAGCTTCACTCCTTTACCTGAACCTGAACCTTAAGAAGAACAAAACTGTGCAGTTGCAGAACCCTGTTAGAGTACCTTTAGTTCTAGTTCCGTTAATTTGAGTTTGGTATGCGTTGTCGATAGGTCAGAAGATTGGACCTTTTCTAAATCTGGTTGTTTGTTAGATAAAGATAGATACCATCTATAAGACCTTTGAGACTCCATAAACATCAGTGCTCCATAAACATCAGTGCTACCTCCATCCTGTCCGACTTGACGCCTTAAGGCTCTTCAGAGGAAGAGAACAGATAACTTATATAACTTGTCTTAAAAGAATTTGGTCCAGGAAGAGGAAGTTAGCTTCTCCGGCTCACTCACAGTTTTACTATTGATTGGTGTGGGTATAAAATCCGTATTACGGTAAGAAGTTCTATTTGCACCCAGATGAATATAGTAAATTTACAACCAACAAAGATGAATATGCTACTTTATTAGCAATAGTTAGGTCGGCGAAAAGCTGGTTTTCAATAGTAACAGTTACAGTAGTGGCCATTTGTCCAATAAATCAAAAACAAACATAAATCAAATGGTTTGGGTTTCACGGAGCCAAAATAAAACGTTGTTTATTCAGGTTTCAAAGAACAAAGGAACTTCTAATGCTTCGGCCTACCCAGGTGCATGCTAGTCCTGTACCTGACTACTCCTACATATAAATATAGGGTGTTAGCCAATTAGTGAACAAATGAACAAGACAAAATAGGTACATATACATATGAATTAAACTAAACTACAAACTAACATAGTGTTTTAAACACATTTTGTGTCAGTAAAAGTCATTCTGACTCATTCCACAACTACTACTATTATAATTAATTATAATAGTATAATAATACATAGGAATACAACTATTAGTAAAAAGTCAGTAAAATGTTAAGTTTTTGCTTAACACGGTGTTTTAAACATGTTATTAAACGTGTCAGTAAAAGTAATTTTGAGTCATTCCACGACTACTATTACATTACATATTATTAATAAGTCTATAATAATACACCTGGGTATGTATTTCAATTTAAAGCTACAGTACCTGTAGATCATGAGAAGTCTCAGAGACAAAATTAAAATAATTTTCAAGCAAGAACAAATTTCGAGCAATACTTTAAAAGTCCGGGGATACTTTAATAAACGTCCACGACCTCGTTGTGAACGAGAGAACACGTCTGCGAAAAGGAAACAAGCTGACCGATCCCAAAACACTTGACCCTGTGCGGTTTTACCTGCTCATCCAAAACCTCGAAACTCTGACAAACAGGAATGTGGTGAGCGTTCACTCAAAGTATCCGAAACGGAAACATCTGGAGGTCTGCACACATCTGGTTGCATATAGCGTTCAACACACACACACACACCCACACACACACACACACACACGGCTTCTTTGACATACACACTTACTGGTGGGCGACGTCTTCAGCTTTCTGTGCGTCCGGCCTCCCTTATAGCAGACGAACGACTGAGGAGGGTGTTGCCTCTAAGCAGTAGTAAAGTTCACAGTGTGTGTGTGTGTGTGTGTGTGTGTGTGTGTGTGTGTGTGTGTGTAGGTGTGTTGTGCAGGTTTAGTTATGTAAAGGAAAATAGGATCAAAGAGTCTCACGTGGCAAACTTGAACCCTAATAAGACCTCAGGACGTAGTGCTGAGAGCAGATCAAGGAAAATAAACCATTTAATGATTTCTTTTTCACTAACTTAGCTTTCTTTAAAACACAAAAGAAGCAGAAATTACTTTTAAGGGTTAGAAAAAATAAAACGCTTAAGTTTTATATATGTATATAAATACATATACTTAAATACATACACATTTATGTATAAATACATATTTATATACATATTTTAATATGATTAAAATTATGTATATATACAGGACTGTCTCAGAAAATTAGAATATTGTGATAAAGTTCTTTATTTTCTGTAATGCAATTTAAAAAAACAAAAATGTCATGCATTCTGGATTCATTACAAATCAACTGAAATATTGCAAGCCTTTTATTCTTTTAATATTGCTGATTATGGCTTACAGCTTAAGAAGACTCAAACTCTAAATATTAGAATATCATGAAAAAGTATACTAGTAGGGTATTCAACTATTCACTTGAATCATCTAATTAAATCGAAACACCTGCAAGGGTCACAATATTCAAATTTTCTGAGGAAGTCCTGTGTATATGTAAAACATATATGTATTTTTTGTATTTGAATCATATTAATATATATATATATATATATATATATATATATTAAAGTATTTATACATACATTCATGATTAAAATGATATTCATATCCATATATTTATACATATACAAAATAAATGTATAAATATATATATATATATTAATATGATTAAAATGATATGTATATAAATACATGTATTAATGTATTAATGTTTATATATACATATATATTAATTTGATACAAATTATATATATATATATATCAATTAAAATGATTGGAATTGTCTGTAGTAAAACTTTGATCATATATATATATATATATATATATATACACATATATTTATATATTTAAAAAAGATATATATGAATATCCATCTGCATTAAATTTAACATGTTGCAAATGATTAATTACAAAATAAAAAATGCTACAAACTTAAATTTAATAATCTCTCTTTCGTGTGGTTTGAAGTTCATCGATGGAAAGGTCGTCGAGTAACCAAACAGCAAACCACATAACCCCGCTGACCGACTGTCAAGCGCTTGATGTACAAGATAAATGTGTCACATATTAAAACAAATATTATGGACTCAGGTGAAGGGTTAAAAAGAAAGCAGAGGTTTCTGTCAATTCCATGAAACAGTTAATCTTACGGTTGTTTCTCTATCTGTCAGGCCGGGATTCTGATCAGGACTCAAACGCGGAGGTGTCAGTGAGCAGGCTTTATTTCTTCAAACAAAAACACTACTAAGAGCTGGAGGATGAACAAAGCACAAATAAACAAAAGGCTGGGCTATGAAAACTGCAACAAAAAGTGCTCTTTCGAGGTAGATTCAAACTTACTGTGAATAACCCCTTAAAAGGTTTATTGTTTTGTGTTTATTGCCTTATTTTGTATCTGCTTTATTGATTTTGATGAATGCCTTTTTATATTGTATTGCTTTAATGTTTTGTATATGTTTTAATCTACTTCCGTTTTGAGCTAAATCTGACCTTTATCTTGAAATGCAATTGCAATTATTGAGACTGATCTGACCCCATACTTTTACGGTGGTGACAAATTGATTCCAGTTCAAGAGTTTTAGTTCATGTTCGTACTTACAAAGGAAAGAATGTAAACAAGTTCACCAGCAGTAATGTCTGACGCCAATTGATATACGGGGATCCATTACACTTACAAAAGGACTCTGTGGCTATGAACATGGAGCTGGCTTGGGTGATCAGACATAGGACAAAACCCTTTGGCACAGAACAGAGGGAAGACGCAGACTATAAGCACATGAGGGTAATGGGGAACAGGTGGAAACAATCAAGGATCAGGGGAGACAATCAGACCGGTGACACATGAGGAAGAGCAAGTGATCTGAAACGAGAGGAGAGTTAGACTTCAAAATAAAACAGGAAGTTACAAGACAAAAACCCAAGACTTCACCGCGGTGTGACACTATCACCGTGAAAACACACCCTGGAGGGCTAATGTGGATTAATCCGCTGCTGAAAATACTCCCCCACAATGCACCACTTCTTCCTGTGTGAGTGGCGTTCAGATGTTTCTTTCTATTTCAGTCTAAAAGGTTTTTTATTGGGAGTAGAAGATAAAGTTGCTTTTGATTGGATGACACTTTCATGAGAGCGAGGCGCTTTATTTACCGAATAAAGTATCTTTAATAATGTTTATTTTGTAAACAGCGGAGATCAACTCAATCAAAAAAAAGGTTAAGAACCCAAAACAAATATTGATAGAAATTACTCAACAATAAAAGAAAACTGAGACGTGGCATTTTCCTTCTGTTTTGTTGTCTGATGACATCATCGATGTTGACTAGTAAACATCTAATTTTCAGAGTAATGTTAATGTTATAATGTTATGTAATGTTGTTGTTTGTGTATTTTACTTACATGGAGAATTTTTCCTTTTTTTACATTGTATTTGTACATTTCCAATAATAAAAATACTTGTTATATACATTTATTTAAAACTTAATCCGCCAATATATTATTATATATAATATAGTTCCAAAACAAATATTTTTAGAGACTTAAAATAAAGAAAGAAAACATCTAAATTAGGCTCCCACTTTCATCCTTTGATGGACTTCCCGTGCCTCTGTTTCCAGCTCCTGATGGTGACGGCGTGGCTCTAGCCCCGCCCCTATCTCCTCTAGCCCCGCCCCTCTCTCATCCGAACCCGGACCCCCCGTCCTCTGAGGATCTCGGAAGCTGCTACACGGAGCTGCAGCCGGGCCCCCGGAGCTACGTGGAGAGGCTGCGGGCTGAGGACGGGTCGGCGGGCATCGAGGACGGGAATGTGTACTCAACGGCGGCGGCGGAGACGGTCTCTTCTTTCAAACCCGGCGGGTACCAGTCGCGGCTGATGCCCGGGGACAACAAACCTCTGGAAGTGGGCGTCCTGCGGCGGGTCAAGGAGCTGCTGGCTGAGGTCGACCCGAGGACAGCGGCCAAACACATCACCAAGGCCAACTGCGTGGTACGACCACCTTGTCAGCATCTTTAGCTATTTTTTGCTCTTTTTGGCCCAGTTTGGCCCTCTATGGCCACTTGGTGATGGTGGAGACCAAAACTGGAGCTAAAAGAGAATTTAAAGCGGACACAAACGGCACCTTGGGAACTGTTAGCGAACCCGTTAGCCTCAACCACTTAACTATTAGCTAATACACATTGGCATTATAATCACCGAATATGAAGACATAGCTTCAGGAGTAAAACCAGTAAACGTGTGTCCCTGTTTTCCCAGCTGGCCAGAATTCTGGAGGTGACTCCAGAGGAGCAAAGGATGATGGGAGTTAGTTCTGGGATGGAGTTACTTACGTTGCCACACGGCCGTCGGTTGAGACTGGACTTGCTGGAGAGGTGAGGAAGGATTCAAAAGAAATCCACGTCTCATTTGAAGGATCTGTTGAGTTAGCCTTTACAGTTTCCAACCTGATGGAACTTGAGAGGTTCTGCAAAGAAGAATAGGAGAAACTGCCAAGCAATAGGTGTGCCATGCTTGTGGAATCATACCCAAGAAGACTTGAGGCTGTAATTGCTGCCAAAGGTGCATCAACAAAGTATTGAGCAAAGGATGTGAATACTTGCGTACATGTTGTGTTTTTGTTCTTTATTTTTAACAGATTTGTAAAAATTGGCAAAAAACAGTTTTCACTTTGTCATTATGTTTTTTTTTGTGTAGAACGTTGAGGAAACTAATTAATTTAATCCCTTTTGGAACAAAATGTGGAAGAAATGAAGTGCTGTGAATAATTTCCAGATGCACTGTATGTATATATATATATATATTTAATTTTTTTATTAAAACAATTTTAACACTTTTTTTTAATGATGAAATTGAAATGTGAAACATATTTTTTAAATATGAACAAAACAATTTTTAAATATGAATTTTTTTTTAAGTCAAAATACTTATTTTTTTATGGAAAAACGTCTTCCTTTTTTTGTAATTTTTTTTTTTATTGAAAACTTTGTAAAAAATAATTTTAAGCTAATTAATGCCAATGCATTTTCTCTACAAATAAAGGCATCAGCTAACCCCGGCTTTAGTGCGACAATATAGTTATTTTTTAAACTTTTTTTTTATTATGTGAAAACTTTTATTTTAATTTTTAATTTTTAATTTGAGAAAAAGAATGTAAATGTTAAAAATAATATTTTTTAAATGTGTAAAAAGAAATTAAAATTTTTGGGGGAAATGTAAACCCTTTTTTTATGTGCACATTTTTTATTAAATGGATTTTTAGAAATTTATTATGAAAACCTTTTATTTTAAATCACAACTTAACAAAAATATATTTTAAGCTTAAAAAATGCTATTTAATTTTTTTCCAAAGAAAAAGGCGTCAACCAATCACGGCGTTATTACTCCTTTGACCTTTGTACAAAGGCAGCTCAGGTCCACTACTCTCCACAATAAAAGCCTGGCATGAATTTATTTTCTCAGCGAGTATAAAACAATCTTAGGAGCAGTAGATCACGAAGCCGTATAAAATGTTGGGCCTTCCTACGGCGTGATCACATGACCTCATCCTCAGGTTCCATACCATGGCGACCGCGCTGGCCGTGCAGCTTCTGGGCTGCACCGGCTCCACCGAGGAGCGCGCCGGCCTGCTGCACAAGCTCATCCAGATCGCCGCTGAGCTCAAGACCACCACGGGGGACATGTTCGGCTTCACGGCCGTCATGAGGGCGTTGGAGCTGCCCCAGGTGAGGGGGGGGTGGGGGGGGGATGACATGACATGACCTTTATCTACAGCTTGAAGATTAACAGTTTATGATATTGACGGCTTAGTCATCTGCGATAAAACCTGCAGCAGAACACTGATGGTGATCATGGGTTAATTGATTGATGCTATAAAACTTTAATGTATTTTAAAGTATTTATTGTTTACTCATCTTAGAAGTTAGAGATCACAAATATGGCTCACCTTTACAGCAGTAGAGGAGGTGACTCCGTCTTTGGTTGTGTTGTCGTTCATTTTTGTCTTTTTTTTGTAACCAAGTTTTTATTTTATTTCACTGTATTATTTTTAAAATATTCTCTCAGAAAAACTCAGCATTTACAGTTTCTCGGTCATCTCATGTTTTACTAGAGATCAAATAATGCCAAATATCTAATAAAAAGCTTTAATCTTCTTGAAATACTAGTCTGTTAAGAAAAATGATTTAAAGAACCAATTTAACTGTATTATTTATTTTTATTTGTTGATTTATTTATTACATTTATATTATATATATTAAATCCTGTTTTAGTAACGCCCGAGACACAGGAATACCATAGTGTGTGGCAATTTCAAACAGATCGTCCTTCCTACCCCTTTCAATTTGTTCCAGGGTAGGATTCTCCACAAAATACTCTAAACTAAAAGCCGCCATATCCCGGACGAGCCCCCAATTATGTTACGGCCTCTACGTTTGCTAAAGGTCCACAGGCCGCAACATACGAAGAAGGGATAAGGCTGAGGGGGAAACAAAGGAGGCAATCAATAAAGTCAGGTATATAAGCAAAGAATGGAGATTTATTTCACGGGGCGTAGGGTTTTAACGAAGGGTGGAATAACATAGAACAAAAAGGAAGAAAGGCATCAGGGTCTCTAAGGCCAACACAACAAACAAAACCCCCATTCTAACTAGAAAGAAAAGATCCCACTGACCTACCAGCGAAGAAAGGAAAAACAATACTGCCCTCCCTGCCTGACCACAAAACAGGAGAAAATGTATACAACAAAAATGGCAGAGAACCCCTACACACGTTACCCGCAAAAACACAAATGATGGCCTACTCGTCGGCACCATACCAACACAATCAGTGGTTGAGAGGAAGAGAGCCAGAACACTTCCTCTGGGTGTATATATGTGACTCCCCCTGATTACATGATCCCTCTCAGGTGGCGTTGCTCCCTTCCTCTTCCTGGAAGAGGCCGGTCTTAAGTCACGTGACGTAACAATATTAGATATATGTATATATATATTTAGTATTCAAGTCTAACACCTAATTTACAGATCAATCTCCATCAAATAATACCAAATATCCCATTAAAGCTTTAATCGCGTTCAAATACCAGTTTAAGTTATTTTTTTACTGAAAAGTTTTCAGAGTGTGTTACTGACTTGTTTTTATTCTTTTTGTATATATTGATGTTCACAGTTTTTACCCCAGTCTGACTGAACTTAAGGGTCTTCCTGTCTCAGGTGTCCCGTCTGGAGCAGACCTGGACGGCGTTACGCCAGCGACACACAGAGGGCGCCGTTCTCTACGAGAAGACCCTGAGGCCGTTCATGAAGAGCCTGAATGACGGCCGAGGTTCGTGCCGCAGCTCGTCGTTCGTTTAGCTTTTTAAACGACGGCCGCTGACCGTCTCTGTGCTCCGTCCTCCAGAGAGCTGCCCGCTGTCCAGCACCAGCTTCCCCCACGTCTTGCCCCTCCTGGCCCTGATGGAGAAGAGCGTGGCGGTGGGCGGGGGGGCGGAGCCGTGGGAGGCGGCGGAGGTCGAGCTGGACGTGGTCATGTTCCACCTGGGGGCGGCGAGGACCATCGCTCAGCTGGGGGGCATCTACAGCTCCAACGCCGAGAGCAAGCTACGAGGTAGGAGGGGGCGACTATCTAGTTGTATAGAAGTCTATGCTTCATGTGTTGAAGCTGTATTCTCTCTCCTGACCACCGGGGGGCGACTCCTCTGGTTGTATAGAAGTCTATATTCCATGTGTTGAAGCTGTATTCTCTCTCCTGACCACTGGGGACATTCTGCTGTTGATCCAGGGGTTATTGTTGTTGTCGATGCTGTTGTTGTTGATGTTATTGTTGATGCTGCAGGTTTCACTGAGCAGCCGGAGGTCCTGGAACTCTTCCTGACCGACTTCCAGATGCGGCTGCTGTGGGGGAGCCGCGGTGCCGAGGAGAGCCAGGCTCTGCGCTACGCCAAGTTCGACCAGGTGCTGACCGCCTTGTCCGCCCGGCTGGAGCCGCCCGGCCGGCGCCGCGGCCCACGCCCCTCATGTTGATCCACGTCGTTCCTCTTTCACTTCCTCCTCTGAGAGCCACATTCCTTTAACCACCACGAAGACTTCTGTGTATACATTCAGGATTTTGTTGCTTTTGATTCTGCGGGAATAACCAAAGAGGAAGTGGGCTTTTATTTTGGTGAAATGAGGCCGTAGCCTCACGTGTGTTGTGGGCGTGTCTCTGAAGGCTGGACCTTCCTATTTTCATATTAATAACCCCAATAACAGAATAACATTGTAACCATGTGTGCATCATGACGACTTTAATATGTATTCATATTTAAAGTAATAACGAGGTTACTGGCGCTGTAATCGCTGCTGAGGTCAGTTTCCTTCAAAATAAAATCCCATACGGTTCCTCACACTTTTTCTCATTATATCGCCGCCGGACTTCTGAAGCTTTTCTTTTACTATGCAACAGATTGTATTAATGTCTAATATTTATCAGAAATGTAAATAAACATGTTTACCTTGTTGTCGGGCGGTGATTTTCTTTACATTTTAGTCGTTGGTAACATCCTATTGCAACCGTTTGGTGGAATTGTTCCTAAGAGGTATATTTGATCAAATCTGCCCGATCGGCCATTCAAAAATCCAAGTTGGCAGCCATTTTTAAAGATGGCCATTTATCAATTGGGTCTCCAAAAAATAGTTGTCTTCATAAAATTGTTTGTATTTCAACGATTTCAATAATATTGCTATATTTTCAAAATGTTGAAACATTTCGATGAAGAAATTGAATTTAGATGTGAAGGTGAAGACAGTTCCAGAGTTACCAGAAGCATTCACCAATGTCCTCCCAGCTTACATTTAAAGAATCCCAACCGTCCACCAGCAGCATACAATTCCCTCCCAGCACCAGAATCAATCCAGTCACACTTCAAACAAGAATGTGCCTGATTGAAAGATGTTTACCCCACTGAAGATGTGGATAATGCTGCTTGTAAAACATAGTCAGCCCATCATGGAGAGCAGAACAGGAGCCATCCATTTGAAGTGTGCATGTCAGCACTGATGCCACTAATGCAAGACCAGGCTCACTCAGTTGCAACCACCAGGCATACCTATGGGGAAGGTTTGTGGCTATATCCTTAACCGAGAGCAGACGCCCGTTGTTACTGCTGATCAACGCTGTATGCTCTGGCTGAACACATCCAATGGCAGTGGCCTGGGTATGGAGAGGACACGTTGGTAATAATGTGTGGTGGACTTCACATTGAGATGGCTCCACTGGGATCTTTGGGAACTCTTCTACAGGACAGCGGTTGGACCAGTGCCCTTGTGGAAGCAGGAGTGGAATTATTTCTAGCAGAAAAGATATACGATGCACAGACGACAAGCACAAATATTGTCACAAAAGGAGAAGATGTCAATAGCAATACAAAGACATGCCTGGATGCTATGTCCCCATGCTCTTATGAGGAAGCAGACAACCGCATAGTTGTACATGCCAGGGATGCAGCAATGGGAGGTATCAAGTCCCGCATCCTCAATGCTAATGACACTGATATTCTTGTTATAGCAATATCTTACAGGCCATTGGTCTTGAGCGTATGTGGATTGTGTTTGGCCAAGGAGCCAGTGTGGCATGAAGTAATAGCGGCAATTGGGATTGAAGTTGAACAAATATAATTACTTAATATCAAGTGTCTAAAACTTTATATTCTGTTGAAATATTTACTAATAACACGGTTCTCTGCTATTACATAAAGGTTACTATTGTTTTATTGTGTTTTGTTCTGACTTCATTTATTAAGTCTGCTTTCTTTATTGTTTAAACTCGTTCAAGAAGGACACCTGCTGTTGTATTTTGGTATCGCACATTAAGTGCTTTTGTTTTTGTTCCGCTGGTAAAATCCAGTTTGAACGTGTTGATAGAGCTGTACGGACCGACGCGGTTTCTAGCGGTCAGAGCCTTGTAGTAAATGTTAGTGTAAGTGTAAGTGTTAAATGTTACTATCATTTGAGACATAAGATGTTTAACCATTACAAAAGATCTCTGTGATAATTATAAGGAACGAATTGGCATAATTGTACGTTTGGTTATGAACCTATGATGGCATGACTAGCTTGCTAACCAACTCGTGTTCGCTAACTATGTAGCTTGTGGTTATTGTCTGATATGTCTAGCATTTGTTTGTTTACAAGACACATGTTTAATGATGTATTACTGAAACAAGGTGATATGTTGTTTTTCTGTTTATTTTATAGTTTTACCACACATCACATATGAGAAAAGAATGAACATCTGGAAGTAAAGTTAAAAAACGAAACATTCTGGAGCGTCATTCCTTCTTCACTCTTAGGTTAACTATCTGTCTGTGCCTTGTAAGGATGCACACAATTGCTAGGACAGAATATGTTTTGTAAATATGTTCCGATAATTACATAAATATAAAAAAATATTATTATTTATTTAGTAAAATAATAAATATAAATACATATATAAATAAATACAAAGCGAGTAAAAGAAAAAGTCCCTCGTTGTCCTAAATGTTTTCACGGCTTTGATTTCTGGACTGCGGTCCTCCAACGTGTCCCTCTTCCACGTTCCGCACCCGCGCCAGATGCATTCTGGGAACTGTCGTTTCCTCTGTCACTTCGTTACGTGTCCACGGACGGACTTCCGAGACGAGGGGAAAGTTCTTCCGGTTTCTCTGCGTGCCAGCAGGCAGCCGAGATGTTAGCTGTGCTGTCCGTGCTGTGTTTACACCTCTGTAGTCCGGTCTGTGGAGTGTTCCAGAAGCTCTACTGCAGCATCTCGGACAACTGCGAATGCGACTTTAAGCCAAACATTAGAGGTGAGCCGCCAACGGCGCTAACGGGCGCTGCCGCGGCTTCCTGCTAGCGCGCGAGCTAAACAGGAAGTCCCCTCAGCTGCTGGTTCAAAAAGATATTAATTAAATATTTATTAATAGCTCTTAAAACTACGGAGGGACTTTCTTAATATGCAGCGTTACAATGTGTTCCCTTAATGGGAAATTATTGTGTTTATGTACATATTTAATTGAATAAATGTTATATAAATCGTGACATATTGTTTAATGTAACTGTGTATATTTACTCAATTACTTTACGTTGAGGTACTTGTAATTCATTATTTACATTTTCTGCTACTTTCTACTCGGGTAAATATAGTACTCTTGTACTGTTTCACAAGTAAATATAATACTTAGTTTTTACAGTATTACATATCATGTATGTATATAGTACTTTTGACCTTTTTACATCTTCGATATATATATATATATATATTACTGTCTCAGAGGTAAATATAGTACTCGTTATTGTATTACATATCAGGTATACATAGTACTATTATTATTTAATAGTTATTTAAATATTTAGCTCTGAGATAATACCAGGGTGTGAAACCAGTTTCTCGCCAAAACAAGAGTTGTTTTTTGTGCAAAAGTACTTTTAGTTTCTTCACTTCCTGGACCCTTTGGGGATCAAAGTTCATATGTTTAATCTGTCGGTGACATCTCCTCATGTCCTGATGTCCTGAGACCTGGAGTGGGACCTCTACAAGAATGTGTACGGGCAACACCTGGCCCAGGACATCGTGTCGGAGGAGGTGGCGAGGTTCCTTGAGAATAAAAGCCCCGAGCGGCCCCTGGTGCTGTCCTTCCACGGCTCCTCGGGCACGGGCAAGACGCTGGTCAGCTCCATTCTGGCCAACCACCTGTACGGCTCGGCCATGAGCAGCCCCTTCGTCCACACCTTCGTGCCCGCGCTGCACTTCCCCTTGCCGGACCGGGTCCAGCAGTACAGGGTGAGTCAGGGGTTAAAGGTCAGGGCTGACAGGCAATCTCCATTGAAGCATTTCAAAGATTAAAGAAAATATTGTACTTGTTACTGCATCTCAGAGGTACAACATGTACTTTCTACTGTACTGACCCCCCATCCCCCCTTGTGGTTTCAGGAGGAGCTGAAGAGGTGGGTTCTGGGTAACCTGACGCAGTGCGCTCGCTCCGTCTTCCTGTTCGAGGAGATGGAGAAGATGCCTCCGGGCGTCATCGACATTTTGGAGCCCTTCCTCGGCCCCTCGCACGTCGTGTTCCGCACCAACTACCGCAAGGCCATCTACGTTTTCATCGGGTACACACACACACACACACACACACACGCACAGACCCTTAAGGCCGATTCATACTTCGGCGTTTTCAGAAAAACGGACAGATACGCAAGCTTTTTCACCCCTTGCGTGCGTCGACAAAAATCTACACAAGCATACACAAGCCTGCAAGGCTGTGATTGGTCTGCTGGTCTGATGACTACTTCCTTTCTGGAGTCTCACATTTCCGGTTTTCACAGCATAATACCGCCATTTTTAAAAGCAAAGTGAGTCAAGACGATCATTTTAAAAAGATGAACGCTATTCAGGAGCTGCTAAGCGAGGAAGTCAGGAGGTATGAACACCTCTATAACCCGTCGATGGCGGGTTATAAGGACGCGCAGATGGCCTCAAATTCGTGGAGGGAGATCTCCTCCAACGTGGGTTTGGCGGTGGACCTGTGCCTGAAAATGTGGAGGAAACTGCGCGACAAATATGTCCGCGAGAAGAAGGCGATGCAGGGCAGAAGTGGTGATCCTGGGATAAAGATCTCTCCTTCTCCCTTTTTTGTATCGCTTTCCTGGTTGGGCGTGCACATAAAGCATTCATATTCATTTTCCACCACTTAATAATCCATTCATATCGATGTGAATCAATCAATACTAATACAACTTAAACTGTGATGCGTTTTAGTTTCATTTCGCAATTTATTTAGTATATAATCCATAGCAGCTGCCTTAAAACACAACGTTTTTTTTTCCATTGTCCCGCTGCAATTAATACCCCGACGTCCGAGCCCGACCTGGGCCCTCGTATGATTTCTAAATGTTTTGTCAGACGGCCTGGCTGGTCGGGTCCAGTTGGAAGAGGTGAGGAGATATGAACATTTATACAACCCCAATGATCTCGGTTGCCATCCTTCACTGTGTGTGTGGACAACAAGACTTGGTAAATAAATAAACCAAAGACTTCCACACACAAATACGTCATTCTCTATGTCGTCTTCGACAAAAAACGTTACTCCACCTATTGTTTGGGCGGTGAATTGCTTTGCAACACCCTTTTAGGAACTATGAATTAAAACGAGCAATTTACACAAACAATTACACAACGATTTACGCTGTTGTAGAAGTATGCTCCAGCCTTTAGACGACTCGGGGGCACACAGATCAGAATCGGTTATGAGAGTGTCTCTCATCTGACGAGTGGTTGTGTCTCCTGCAGCACCACAGGAGAGGAGGTGATCCTCAGGGAGGTTCTGGAGAGCCGGCAGGCCGGACTCGACCGGGAGGAGATCCAGTGGGCCGACTTCCAGGACGCCATCGCACAGGCGGCGTACAACAGCTCAACCAGTGAGTCTACTTCCGGTCTTCCTCTGGTTGTACAGAAGTATGTGCTTCATGTGTTAATGCTATATTATCTCTAGTGGCCACCAGAGGGTGACTCCTCTGGTTGTATAGAAGCCTATGCTTCACGTGTTAAAGCTGCATTCTCTCTCCTGACCTCCACATGTCTGAAGTGACTCCTGTCTCTCTCTCTCTCTCTCTCAGGCGGTTTCTTCCGCTCCTCCGTCATCAGCCAGAAGCTGGTCTCTCGCTTCGTGCCCTTCCTGCCGCTGAGCCGGCGCCACGTAGAGCGCTGCGCCCAATCGCAGCTCTGCCAGCGCGGCAGCTGCGGCCGCGGCGACGTGGTGGAGTCGGTGGGCGGCGACATGACCTACGACCCCGTGCCAGGTCACTACTTCTCCACCACTGGCTGCAAGGCCGTGCCAGCCAAAATAAACCTCTTCCTGTGAGAGGAAAGGACTCTCACTAACTACCCTCGCAGAGGGTTCCTGAAGACATCGGTGGACTGAACCAGGAGTCGCGTGACGCTCCGGCTTCCCCTTTTAACTTAGGAACTCTGGAGTTGGTACGTTCATATTTCAGCTGCCTTATTTATTCAGTTATTATGGATCTTTTTTCTCAACATGCAGATTTCTTTTTGTGTTTGAGAATTCGACTACAAAGGGATAGAAATGTAAAGAACAAATGTTTTCTTGATTTAAATCTGAATATTTTAATTTGTGTGGGGGGAAAAGCCAACATTTGTGTTTCAGTCACTCCACACAAAAAAATCTAGAAGAAGAGTTGGGGTGTAATTCCTCAAGAGATTTAGAGAATTGAGAAAGAACATAATTTAATTAAATGCATATCCTTGATTAAGAACCTAAATATCCTTAAAGTATCATCTTCAGTCCTCCTAACAACACGTTGTACATACTTCATGTATTAAAACATGTATGACGTCCACAAGTATTCATCTTCCAGGAGGTTGTTTGTGTTTTTTTGTAATTTTTAAATGAATTTCACCTCAGTCTTTTTGCAGGGCTTAGTGCACGTGGCGGGTTCTGCCACCAGGGGGCAGCAGAGACTGCATTTAGCCACAAAGAGGAGGAGCTTGGTGCTTTTTATATGAGTATTTAGTGTCTTTAATGTAAATTGTGTTGTAGAGAAGTTTCCTGTGTGAACACACGCAAAGTGCACTTTAACTCTGTGGGCGGCGACGTGGACCTGATGCCAGTGAACGCCACACGGAGACTTTGAACTCTGAGATATTGCCATGAGTTTGAATTGTTGACAACTCGTGAATAAACAAGACAATTAAAATCCCCTTTAACAGAGCAGGAGGTGCAGCAGAAGGAGGTGCAGCCACCATCAGATGTGTTTCTATTGTTTGTGTCTATTGTTCTTTGATCATTACGTTTCACAAAGCCAGAATACGACTTTAGCTACAATTATAATGACAGACATGTGATCGGACAACAAGTCTTATGGATTTTTATTTTTCTGTTATTTCTTTTTTTTCTATTGTTTACATTGATGACTGTGTCCACACACACACACACACACTATAAGACTATGTTTAAAAAGAGGAAATGTATTCACATATGTTTCCAGTTTTCCAGTTTGATTGGTTTAAAAAGCCAAACTATTAAATATAATTTATTATTGTTTACATCCTGATTTAATCATCTTCCAGGAGAAAAAAGTCAAATCTGTTCACTTGTTTTTGTCAAAAAGCATCAATAAGGATTAAAATAAATGTTTATGAATAAACAACATGTCTTATGTCATGTCCTGAATCCTTAAAGCAGTGTCATTAATATAATAATATACAACCAGAGGGTGACTCCTCTGGTTGTATAGAAGTCTCTGCTTCTTATCCTCACTCTCTAATATTTTGAACCTGAATCTGACATGTGTGCATATTTTCAGGCCTAAATGTGACTTTGTGGTTTTCTTGCTGTAAGGTGACCTCCTCTTCCTCCTCCTCCTCCACTCTCAGACCTCATGCTGTCACCTCCGTATATCGGTCACGTGTCTCTGCAGTTCCGACCGTGATGACTTTATCACACACACCACACACACACACACACACACACACAGTCTCTGCAGAAGAGCTGGACTCTGCTGTCCACTCCTTTCTTTTTTACCATCTTTCATCTCCATCTTTCCTTCCGTCCTCCTTCCTTCCTCCCTTCCTACCATTATTCCTTCCTCCATCCTTCCTCCCTTCCCACCATCCTTCCATTCCTTCTGTCCATCCATCCTTCCTTCCATTCTTCCTTACTCCTTCCAGACATCCCTCCTTCCCTCATACCTTCCTTCCTTACTTCTCTTCAGTCTGAGGGACTAAACTCAGGGACTTCCTTCCTTCATCTTTCCTTCAATCCATCCTTCCTTCCTTCCTCTGCCGTCACAAATTGGGTGTAAAAAGCCACTTGTACCTCCTACTTTACCTCCTCCCCCCTATCCCATCTCTTGCTCCTTTCCTCCCCTGCATTGGGGGGGTGGGGGGTAACAATGGGACGCTGCTCCCCCCCCCTCCTCCTCCTCCCACCTCCACATCTGTGAGTGGCCCTCTCCTTCTCTTTCTTCTCCCTAACCGCTCCATTATTGAGCCTCTTTCACTTGTAAATGTAGCCAGCGATACTTCTGATGGGTCTTTTATGCAGCCGGCCGGGGTCGGGGGGTGGGGGGGGGTCAGGGTTGAAGGGTGAGGAGAGGGGGAGAGGTTTAGGGAGTCTTGTGCTTGGTTCTTTCTTCTCCTCTCAGGAGTGTGAGGGGACAATCGTGACAAAGAGTTAAATCCTTTTTTGTGTGTGCAGTCATTTGGGACGCTTTGGGCCGGCTTCGCATTCCTGCAGCCGGCCACTCCTTTAACCTCGCCCGCCCTTCCTTTACCACCCCCTCTAAACGCCCCCTCCCACCGGGCTGAGAGCTCAATGGGCAGGAGTGGTTCAGGAGGCCCGTTAGCGTAGCGTAGCATGTCGATGGGACTCAGGTCCATCTAGAGTCCTGATGAGAGAGGAGGAGAGGAAGGAGGAGGAGGACGAGGACGAGAAATATAGATAAACATATGTGTGTATATATATATATATATATATATATATATATATATATATATATATATATATATATATATAAATAAATAGATTTATTTATATCAATTTATATATAAATACATGTTTATATGTGCGAATGAAGAAATATACGTATATATATATATATATATATATATATATAAATACATATTTCTTCATTCGCACATATATATAAATATGTATGAAATATATAACTGTATATATATAGAGATTTATATAAATATGTATATATTTTTTCTAAAGAACGTATGATTCAGATATGTTTACATTGAGGAGGCAGCTGAATTTAACCTCCAGGTTCTGTGGGATTATCTGTTATTTTAGCCCCCAGTCTGACCTCTAACACACACACACACACACACACACACACACACACACACACACACACACACACACACACACACACAGTCGGGTGGTCTCAGTGGCAATCGAGTCTCCTGGACAACAGGTGGACAAAGGGGACGCGGCGGGGGGAATGTGAGGCGAGTAGGTTGTGTGGGGGTGTGTGTGTGTGACCTTGGCCTCTGTGCCGTGGTCAGATGGGGTGCGAAGGCCAAAGGAGGAGGACGAGGAGCGAGGGGAGGATGAAGGCTGTGACGCCTCTCACTTTCTTCAAACCCATTTGATTAATGACTAAACACACGCACATACTCTCACAGCCACACACACACACAAACACACACACGGCTGACCACTCGGTCTATGGTGTGGTCACTTCCTGATTGATGAGCGATTCCTTTCCCACCACAACTTATGTTAA
The DNA here is from genome assembly GCA_036178185.1 of Liparis tanakae. Lineage (NCBI taxonomy): Eukaryota > Metazoa > Chordata > Actinopteri > Perciformes > Liparidae > Liparis > Liparis tanakae. The sequence continues at coordinate 13,482,790 of CM070094.1, forward strand.
TGAGACTGCAGCTGCTCAGAGTTCAGGCCCCAGATCTGGTCCTCTGGGTCCACTGGACTCATGCATAACACCTGCCATAACACCTGCCATGACACCTGCCATGACACCTGCCATGATACCTGCCATGACACCTGCCATGATACATGCGATTCATTTTTTTTCAATTCAGTTTATTTGTATAGCCCATTTTCATAGCTTACAAATTTGTCTCAGAGTGCTTTACAATCTGTACACATAGACATCCCTGTCACAGAACCTCACATCGGATCAGGAAAAACTCCCAAACAACCCTTCAGGGGGAAAAAAGGGGAAGAAACCTTCAGGAGAGAACAGAGGAGGATCCCTCTCCAGGATGGACAGGTGCAATAGATGTAATGTGAACCGAAGGACAGATTTAGAGTTAAAATACATTCAATGAATATGACAGAGTTTATCAATAGTTCATATTTAGGCATATCCCACGATGGAGACCTCCACGATCCATCAGGCAGATGGAGGTAGAGAAGGAGTGGGCGGAGTCTCAACAGGGCCATGGCATAGTAGTAGGAATATTCCCCGATCCAGACCTCTTTTCTTAGTTTTAGTGAGAACACGAGCTGCAGCATTCTGGATCAACTGGAGGGACCTAAGAGACTTATTAGAGCAGCCTGATAATAAGGAGTTGCAGTAATCCAGTCTAGAAGCAACACACGTGTGAACCAAATTGTCTGCATCTGTTTGACACAAGTTGTGGCAGATTTTTTTAATATTACGTAGATGGAAGAATGTAGTTTTTGAGATTTGCTTCACGTGGGAGTTAAAGGACAAGTCCCGATCAAAGATAACGCCGAGATTCTTGACAGTGGTGTTGGATGCCAGAGCAATGCCATCTACAGAAACCACATCACCAGATAATTGACCTCTGAGGTGTTCAGAGTAAAATAACTTCAGTTCTGTCAGAGTTTAACGGGAAGTTGCAGGTCATCCATGTTTTTATGTCTTTAAGATATGCTTGAATGTTACTGAGCTGGTGGGACTCCTCTGGTTTGATCCATAGATATAGTTGAGTATCATCTGCATAACAATGAACGTTTATTAGGTGTTTCCTGATAATATTACCCAAAGGAAGCATGTATAAGGTAAATAAAAGTGGTCCAAGCACAGATCCTTGTGGAACGTTGGTGGTCATCGAGGCTTCATCCTTTACAAATACAAACTGAGATCGATCTGATAAATAGGATTTAAACCAACTTAGTGTGGTTCCTGAAATACCAATCGACTGCTCCAGTCTCTGTAATAGGATGTTATGGTCAAAGGTGTCGAATGCAGCACTAAGGTCTAACAAGACCAGTACAGAGAGAAGTCCTTTATCTGCTGCCATTAAGAGGTCATTGGTAATCTTCACCAGTGCTGTCTCTGTGCTGTGGTGTTTTCTAAATCCTGATTGAAACTCCTCAAATAAACTATTCTGATGTAGAAAGTCACACAACTGATTTGCGACTACTTTCTCAAGGATCTTAGAGAGGAAGGGGAGGTTAGTTAGCCAAAACCTCTGGATCCAGAGTGGGCTTCTTCAGGAGAGGTTTAATTACAGCTACTTTGAAGGAATGTGGTACGTGGCCTGTTAACAAAGACACATTGATAATATCCAAAATAGATCTGCCAATTAAAGGCAAAACGTCTTTAAGAACGTTTTGCCATGGCCATGACTGCCATGATACCTACCATGACACCTATCATATCACTGGCCATGTCACCTGTCATGTCACCTTTCATGACACCTGCAATTAAACCTGCTATGTCAACTACATTTGACTTGCCATTTTAACTGTCATGTCACCTGTCTATCTTACAATATTGGAATTATATTAAAATGTGCACATTATGTCCGTTCAGCCCAACTTGATGGTCAATGCTTTTATTTGCTGCAGCGCTGCTAGTAACGGGCTGCTAGCCAGTAGCTGCTACACACTAGCTGCTCGTCGCCATGAGTCGTGTGGACTGGAGACAATTGAAATGTTTAGCACCTTTAATGGGATGCCTGCATTATTATGGAGCTTTCAGCTGCTCTCAGGTTAGTGTTAGATGTGTGCGTGTGTGTGTGTGTGTGTGTGTCTGTTTGTGTGTGTGTGTGTGCGTGTGTGTGTGTGTGTGTGTGTGTGTTATGATGTCCCCCCATTTACATTGGTCTCCATCCTCATTGCCTGCTCTGCTCTCCAATTAAAACTTATTTTCTGTATATTCATGATTGTGTCAATCAACAGACTTCTATCAACATGTTGACAATATGTGTTTTCTTTTTTAATTATTGATTTGTTTGTTAAATGAAAACTTGTTTTTTGTTGCATCTCCGGCCTGGCACGATGAGGCGTTCAGGGGCGCTGGGTCCATAGACAAGCTGTGTGTTTTCCCCCCACGTGGGTGGTACTGTTTTAATCCACTGAGCTCCGTCGTGGTGTGAAAAAATCAAACGCACCCCTCTCGGAGGCCGAAGTCCAGCTGAAGGTTTGATTGGTTCGGTCTGACCGGAAGTCAAAAAATAAAACACAGAAATTTAAAATCTGCAGAAAACTATTTAACTGAGATTAATAAAAAATAAAAAAATGAATGTAATTAATTAATCTAATGAAAAAATAAACCAAAACAAGTTAATTCAATATGGAACATAATTGAAAATGTCGTAACTTATTTGAAGCTGTATTTTTATTATTCTTTATTATATTATTGTATTCTATTTCATTCATAAATATAATAATACCACACTGTAACTATTCTTTTTTATTGTCATTTCCTCGACCGTTTTATGCATCTTTTAATTTCTAATGAATGCATGTCAGAAGTCACGTGACTGAAACTAAAAATAATAAACATTATTATTAAACATAATACATGTGACAATTAAATGATTGAACATTCAAACTGCTTGAATGGGATTTACATTTGAATAATAAACCTTTCAATAAAGCTGAACGTGAGATAAAATAAATCCGGAAAGATGAAAAAAAAGAGAAAAAAAACATGAAAACTGATCATTAATTATTTATTATTAACCGAAAATATAATCAGAACAAACAAATTCCTCTTTATTGGCTCATGATATCATCTTCTCTCTTCTTATTTTCATCAAAGGGATAAAAAGGCTTGAAAAAAGGGTCACGGTTTGTTAAACAAAATTTAAATGATACATTCTTGGAGAGATATATGCTAATTTTAATCCCCCAAAAAACGCCAACAAAAGAGCAGCAACAAAAGCGGATCGACAATAAACCTCCAGATATTAGTTTCACTCCAACAGCTTGCAAAATACTTAATTGTCACTCTTTAGTATCACTCTTTATTATCACTCTTTATTATCACTAAGTTAATTTAAAAAAGTGTAAAAAGTAACCGAAAGTTACATGAAGAGGGAAACATGATTACAAGCTCTCAGACACAATCACTCACGTCGAATGAGTGATATGCAGGTATATATATATATATATATATATATATATATATATATATATATATATATATATATATAAAAAGAAGGAACATCTCGAATATTAAATATATTAAAATATATTAAATATATTAAATTAATTAAATATATTAAAAAAAGAAGGAACATCTCGAATCCGGTGATGGAAGAAGAGGAGGAGGAGAAGAGGAGGAGGAGGAGGAGGTGTAGAGGAGGAGCTCCAGCAACAGATGTCCAGGCACAACTCTCGGTTTTGGGGTTTGAAATCTCACAAGAATTGCGTTTGGACAATCAGCAGCTAGAGCTCAAAAATATACTTGAAGCAGACATGCAACGACTTTAGCATATACATATGTATATATAAATATATATATATATATATATATATATATATATATATATATATATATATATATATATATATTAAAGTGAAGCTTCTCACCAGTTCACAGACTCTATCAGAGCCACATTATCTAATTACAGCCTGTAATTAGATTCCAAACCCGACAACAACAACACAGCAGTCGAGACAAACTTAACCCCCAGAAAGCACAGAACATAGCTTTGTGGAGAAGAAGAAGAAGAAGAAGAAGAAGAAGAAGAAGAAGAAGAAGAAGAAGAAGAAGAAGAAGAAGAAGAAGAAGAAGAAGAAGAAGAAGAAGAAGAAGAAGAAGAAGAAGAAGAAGAAGAAGAAGAAGAAGAAGAAGAAGAACTCTTCTACGCAATATCTGCACCTGTTATGAACAAATCTCTCTCTCTCTCTCTCCCTCTCACACACTCTCTCTCACTCTCTCCTTCCTTCCTACCTGAATAATCATCTGTATAGAAAAAGTTGAACTTCCATCGACCATTTTTTCTAAAGCTGCACAAACCTGCACTTTTTTTCTTCACAAAATACAACTAAAAAGAAGAAGAAGTTCAGAACGCGCTGCGGGTCCGCGATGCACCTGCTGCTGCGCGCGCCTACTTCCAGAAACAATTTCCTCTTCCAAAATAAAAGGAGGATGATGGAGCAGGAGGAGGAGGAGAAGGGTGAAATGGTCTGGGTGCTTCTCCTCCTCCTGGATCCTGGATGGTCGCGAGGACGACCGGGGAGCCGGATGACGGCGAGCTGCCGGAGGACCGCGAGCCGCGATGCTAAGACTGACCGCCGGCTGCGGCCGCCGGCTTCTTCTGTCGCTCCTCATCTCCTCCTTCTCTTCCTCCTCCTCCTCCGCTATTCCTCCTCCTCCTTCCTCCCTTTCTCACTGGCCGATTTCGGAGGGCTTTTTCTGGGGCTCCTCCAACAATAAGCCCCGGTGGGTCTGTGTCACCGAGAGAAAGAGAGAGAGAGAGAAAGAGAGAGAGAGAGAGAGAGAGAGAGAGAGAGAGAGAGAGGGGGGGAGCTAGTCTGCTCTTGCTACTGAGATTTGAATAAACACGCACACACACACTTACAAACACACACACACGCACACACACACACACACACACACCACGGGGGTTGATGATAAATGCCCATTGTACCGGGAAAGGAGGAGGAGAAGAAGAAGTAATGAATCTGCACTAAAAGAGAGAGGGAGACAGATAGAGGGAGAAAGGCAGAGAGTGGAAGAGAGAGTGAGAGAGAGAGAGAGAGAGAGAGAGAGAGAGAGAGAGAGAGAGAGAGAGAGAGAGAGCAGCTGTGAAGGACCAGCGACTCTTACAGACGCAACGGTGTAATTTTCCAATTACAATCCACACACTGTGAACCGTTCTCTATACACACTGTAACGCACACAAAACACACACACACACACACACACACACACACACACTCACACACACACACACACACACTCACACACACACACACGCACGCACACACAGATGACGTTTCCCATGATGCTGTCAGGGATAGTTGGAGGCTTTCCCTCGATGGTGATGTAAACAAATCAATGACAACAATAGACATACAAAACAATGACAACAACAGACAAACACAATAATGACAAGAACCGACAAACACAACAATGACAACAATAAACAAACAAAAGTACATTACGTTCATTTAAAGAAAAATGAAATTCATTAAAAAAGTAAAAATGTGTTATTTAATAGATTTTAATCTTATAAGACAAAAGCCATCCTTAAATAAAAATATAGATATTTAAAGCATATAATACAATGTTCTCGTATAGAACATGTAATTGTATACTCAACTTTTCAGAAAGCTAAATGTGTCCTTTTGAAAGACCGTATGATGACAGCTGGACCTCAGAGTGAAGTTTATTTATTGAGCATGTCTCGTTTAATGATAAACAAATTACATTTAAATGAAAATGTATTGCATAGTAACATTGTATCAATAATGAATTTCAATTGTTTTTGTTATTGTAAGGAATTATGTTAAAAAAAGGAATAAAACATGCATGTCCTTATAGCAGACAGTCACCAATTCAAAGCAATACATAAGGCACATTTAATCAAACACATATTATATCCTTTAATTTAATAATTTACTTTTCTGTTTTGTAAGTTAAAGAAAAAACACAACATCATGACATTCGACCCCTCATTGTTCTAGCGGGACCTTGGACCAACGAGAAGGTATAAGGGTTGGACTAACCTGTGAGAATAGGTGATTGGCTGATATGCAACTAACACACGATGTATTGGGACAATTGTTCTTTCGTTCTGATGCTGGTGAAGGAGTGACACACGTTTTCCGGAACCTGTACCTGCGGAGCCTCATCACCACGGGAACCACAATCGTGAGCTTTTGATTATTTGTAAAAACTTTCGTTTATATTTCTTGCCATTAAATACTGTTAAACTTGATCGATCGCATCCAGTTTTCATTTCCATCGAGCGCGAGGTGCCCCATCACAACTTTCACTCTTTATTATCTAAACTTAACTGAGTAGTTTATTTATCTGAAGTCACTAAGTAGTGTGGTTGTATAGAGCGACCTAAGTAGTTGCATCATAATGTAAACAGTGGGACAAGGGGTGAAGGGATAAATGACTCATAATGCATAGACTTCTATACAACCAGAGGAGTCGCCCCCTGGTGGTCAGTAGAGAAAATGCAGCTATAACAAATGAAGCATAGACTTCTATACAACCAGAGGAGTCACCCCTGGTGGCCAAGAGAGAGAATGCCGCTTTAACACTTGAAGTATAGACTTCTATACAACCAGAGGAGTCTAGATGTTGAGATGTTTCAGAGGACCTCCCTGGATCCTCGTGAGTAGAACACATGTGGACATGAGCTTTGAGAGTGTAAATGTATGCGTGTGACACTAATATAATTCTTCATGACCCTCACACACACACACACACACACACACACGCACACACACGCAGACACATCAGAGCCGGTGGGCTTGTGTTGTGTTCCTGCAGAGTTAGCACGACTGTGGGAAGACCCCCCACCAGGCCTCTGTGAGCCCCGCTACGCCGACCCTGGTGCAATGGGGGGTGGGGGTCGGGGGTGGGGGGGTGATGGTTGGTGGAAGGTTGGAGGTCCCATTCCTGAATACATTTTAGGGTCCAGGTGTCCGGCCCCAGTGCTGACCTCTGACCTCCTGCAGAAGAGAAGTTATTGAAAGGCGTCGGTGAAGCTCGCTGACCAGCGAGGAAGAGGGCTGGGAAAGAGCCCTGATGGAGGGTTAGGGTGTGGGGGGGGGATTAGGAGTGTGAAGGAGTCTCCTTTGAGTCCCCCCCACCCCCCACCTCCCTCCTGTCCACAAGTGTGTCCCTGCAGCCTTTGTGACTCGGCAGAAGGCCAGAAGGCCTGAAAACAATGTTGAACCTTTTGTTTCTTTCTTCTGCAGCGCAATGTAGATCCTTTGTAGTCAGGGATAAATGCTCTTTTCTGGTCTCTCACACACACACACACACAGACACAGACACAGACACACACACACACACCTAGACACATGCACATACAAACACAGACACACACACACACACCTACACACACACACGGAGAGACACAGACACACCTACACACACGGAGAGGAACACACACTCCTAAACACACACATATACACACACACAGAGACACACATACTCCTAAACACACGCACATATACAAACATATACACACACAGACACACAGAGGCACACATGCACACAAAGAAACATACACACACACACATTCCACCTTTTAACTGGATGTAACTCATTAAAGTCCCCAATTGATGAAGAGTAATTAGTGTGATAATCAGGAGAAGAGGGGGGGGGGGACGACAAGAGGAGCAGAGCAGTGAGGTGAGCCGTGTGTTCGATGACACTTTCAGATACTAAAGGAGGAGAAATTGAGCCTGAAGAAAAACAGCTTTTTGTTGTTTTTTTCTTCCTGTGACATCACCCAGGAGTCAGTTCATAGAGGAGACTCTGATGTTCCTCTTAAACCCTCCTGGGCCTCTGGGGGCAGCTGAAGCACCCGGGAGCCAATCAGACGCTCCGATTCCTTCTGAAGTTGCACCAATCAGGAGACATTCATTTAAATCAATTTTGTAGGCCATTGTGCAAATAATAAATGATAAAATTGGCTTTTTAAATATAATTAGAATGATTTCTGGTATCATCTGGCAAAAAAACTATTTTGAACTAGGAAGTATTTCATCATCTTTATTAAAGCGGACTCATTTCAATGGTGAATTTAATAAAATATAAGAAATGGGAAACAAAACATTTACAATCTTTACACTTTACATTTATTAATTCAGTCCGAATAAATGTATTGAAATGTGCATCGGCATCATCAGGAAACAGTTCAAAAATATCATCTTGTTAGATTTCCTCAATAGAGAAACGATCAATATTAATATCAACACCAATATCAATATTAATATAAATATCAATATCCCCCAATGATCAATATCACAGCCGCTTCCCTGAAAGTCATAAATAATATGAATAACTGGCGATCCATCATTGTGATCGGCAGAGGATCGATAGTCTCTGAAGGGTCACGTCTTCTTCCCGGCGCCCCCTGCTGGTGAGGAGGGGGAGTGGGGTTCCTCCTGGGAGAGCTGGGCCAGCAGCAGGTCTACGCTCTGGACCAGAACCGAGTCCAGAACCTTCTTCTCGGAGGAGGAGAAGTGGCCCAGAACGTGAACCTGAACGGGGGCTCCGGGGACCGGGCGGCCGATCCCGACACGGAGCCGGGGCATCACCTGATAAAGGTAATAACTTATTTATAAAGGGTCATTCCATTACACGTCATTTAGCTGACGCTTTAATCCAAAGCGACTTACAATCCTGTTGCATTCATACACCGTAGAGGCAGCTACAGGGAGCAACTCGGGGTTAAGCGTCTTGCTCAAGGACACTTTGACTAGGCAGGGTTTGGAGGTTCAATCACCCGCCCTAGTCAATGTGTCCAACCCCCTGATTGAAAGACAATGCAATAATAACTATTAACAATACAGTGTATTAACTATTATTAATAAAGGGTCATAACTAGTATAAATAAAGGGCTATAACTATTATAAATAAAGGTTAATAACTATTATTAATAAAGGGTAATAATAACTATTATTAATGAAGGGTAATAATAACTATTGATAACAAAGTGTAATAACTATTAATAATAAAGTGTAACAACTATTAATAATAAAGTGTAATACCTTATTAATAACATGTAATATTAACTCTTAATAAAGTGTAATAACTATTATAACATGTAATACAAACTATTAATAAAGGGTTATAATACCTCTTATAAATAAAGGGTAATAATAACTCTTATAAAAAAGGGTAATAATCACTCTTATTAATAAAGGGAAAGTGTGTCACTCACATCCGTCTGAAGGCAGTCGACACAAGAGCGGACTCCATTGTGACCTCTGTGAAGAAGAGGTCAAAGGTCAATGAATCAATTCGTCGTTTTGTCCGTAAAATGTAAAAAAATGTTGAAATATTCCTAGATTGGTCCACAACTCAAAAAGTTATTTGTTTTTCTTTCACAGAAGATTAAAGAACCCATAAAATATTCAAAAGGGAAACGGGAAATAGAAAACGGGAAAAAGGTAAACAGGAGACAGGGAACCCACCTGGCGCTGCCTCCGTGCTTCAGCACCACTTTGCCCAGGGGCTTGTCTAGCTCATCGTGGACCAGCAGGATATCTTCGGGCTTGATGCCAAATTTACCGGCTGAAGAAACAACAAACACACGTTTAAGATCACAAGACAACGATACAGATGTTTATCATCCATAATACACATATAATGGAGGGTGAACATTGACAGATTAGGTTTAATAAAATGACTAATCGTGTCTAATCGGTTGCCGATAAAAAAATGTAATTGCAAAAATTTACATTTTCAAAGGAAAAGCAGGAATAAGTCAAAATAAACTCATGAGCTCACCGGCTTTGGCCACCGACACGCCGTTGACGTTCATGAGCAGCCGGGGGCGGAGCAACACCACGTGCGTCCGCTGCATCTCCGACACAATGACCTCGCCGGACACTTGCTTGTCACCGCGCCAACGGTCGGCCACGCCAAGGCGGGCGGCAAGCGCGGCGAGCACCGCCATACCGACGCTGTGCCGGGTACCCTCCATCCCCGGGTTCCCCAGCCCCACCACCTAGAACACACAAAGACATATACATATATATATATATATAGAAATACATATTTGTATGTATATATATGTATATAGTATATAAATATACAAGTAAATAAATATGTATATATACATATATAAATAACTACACATATATACAGCATATAAATATATATATATATATATATATATATATATATATATATATATATATATATATATTAATATGCATGTATGTTTATAAAAATAGAACATACATATGTATATCTATATAGTTATTTCATTCATATGTATATACGTATAAAGACACTCCACTGACTCTTAATTAGAATGGAATGTATTCCAAATTTAAAAGTAATAGAGGATCCGGAACATATAATCAAATGTATATTATGGCATGGATAGTCACCCCAAAAAGCTCTAACCCGACATGTTTTTAATGGTGTTTAGTGTGATTAGCATTTGATAAAGAAGTAGATCTAAAAAAGGCCCACGATACGATACCCACAATGCACAGCGCGTCAGAGGGGTCACACTTACCAGCTTCCGCCGGCCCTCCGTGTGTATCTGGGTCTCGATGGCCGCCGCCGGACCCCACGGGGCGCTCAGCAGGACCCGGCTCACGAGTCTCGTGAGAAGTCGCCGCATAGCAACGAAGTTCAACAGCTTCCGGAAATAATATGTCAAATAATGACGAAAACTACTCGAGACGGAGAATCGCGAGGACTTCCGGCCCATACAGAGAGAAGCTTCTTTGAGTCAGACGTAAAGCGTTTCCCCTCGCGAGGACGTGACATGAAACCGGAAGTGGATTCACGTGTAGCGCCACTCGCCGGTGTTTATGTCGGAAACAGACACACACATACACACACTAACAACACGTACACATTATCAACACACTCGGTGAGGGTTGTGTTACGGTATAAGCGACTCTCACGTGGTCACGTGATCCTCTCATATAGTCAACGACCCACAAAGACAACCAGGCTCCGGGTTATTTCCTCCTCCTGTTGGACTACAGCACCTCTTAAGGGTGGGCACTGGCAACTGCACTATATTATTATTATTATTATTATTATTATTATTATTATTATTATTATTATTATTATTATTATTATTATTATTATTATCATTATTATTATAGGAATTACTGATTATTACCATTCTTATAATAATGGTAAATATCACAATTTATAATAATAGTAATATTTATAAATATTACCATTCTTATAATAATTATAAATATGTTTTTAAAGTATTATTATTATAATTATTACTTTTAATGGGCAATTACCCTTTTTTGGTTGCATGCCTTTAACTGAGATATTTTAGTACAGAGAAACACCATGAAATTCATGTTTATATGATATTTAAAAAATGTGTTTTGTTTAATGAAGCCCTGTACTATGTTCTACATAATGTTAATTCTTCAAGGGATTAAATAGGTAAGTATTAAAATAAACAAATAATCTAGTAACTGTCCTAAAAAATACAAAAAACGCCTTATTTATGATTGGATTGGATTGATAAAAATAACGTTGTATTTAATGATGCCCTGTTATATATTACTACTAATATTAATACTTCCAGGGATTATAAAAAGTTATTAAAATAAATAAATAATTAGAAAATTAGTTTTACATAATTGTTTTAAAAAATACAAAGAAACAACTTTAAATTCATGATTGTATTTTATTTTGAAAAACAAGACTTTCTTTAAACCGTTTAAGTCCAGCAGACTGGTCCTCAGCCTTGAGCCGGTGGGCAGGGCACGGCGTCCGCCACCGGCTGGCACCTCTCCACCACGGCGTTGATCTCGCCCACGCTCACGCCGTCGTACACGCCCGTGATGAACGTCCAGCGCGTGTCTCCGTCGCGGTTGGTCCGGCTCAGCCGGCCGGTGAACGGGATGTCCGCGGTCATCTTCCTGCCGTCCATCCTCACAGCGCACGAGTGATTGGGCGGCACCAGCAGCTCCACGGAGACGGCATGACCCATGGACTCCGTCACGCTGGTGCCCTCGGAGAAGGTCACCGTCTGCTCCTTGGTGAAGTCCACGTCTCCCGGGCTGAGAATCGGCACCTTGGCCTTCATGGTGGACACGGTGCCGTTGCGGGTCACCCGGCCGATGTCCCAGGTCTTCTCCACCGAGCTGGTCTTCTCCAGGCTCACCGTCTTCTGCACGTCTCGGCACTCCAGGTTGGTGACCTTGGCGAGCTGCAAGGCCTCGGGGGGGTGATGGAAGAGCTCCATCTGGTCCACGCCGTACTCCACGTGGGACACGTGCTGGCTGTAGCCGTCGCGGCTGACGGTCAGGACCTGGTAGCTCTTGTACCAGTACTCATCGCCCTCCCAGGGCAGGAAGAAAGCCTTGTGTTGGGTCACCACTTTGCCGAGGCCATACTTGTTCTTGCCCACGAAGATGTCGGCGTTGGGGCAGGTTTTGACGGCGTAGCTCGGCACCGACCCGTACGAATCCTCAACCCACTCCAGGAACTCAAAGTGGTCCACGTTGATCAGCATCTCGAACTTAGAGGACGCGTATTCTTTGTTGGCGTATGGGTAGCGGCAGAAGTCACCGCCTTCTTGGCCCGGCGAGTAGAAGCCGGCCTCGCAGTTGACCTTGCACACGTAGTCCGTGCGTCCGGCGTAGCCGTTGAAGACGGCGACGGCGCCGTTTGGGAGGCGGCCGCCCCACGTCACCCACCGGAGGTTGGCGTGCTCGGCGAACACGGGGGAGGACGACGGCGAAGTTCGGACCTCTCTGATGTCAGGAGGTCGGACGGCTTCCCGGGAAGGGACGACGTCTTCCAGCGCAGGGTTCAACGCTGGAGAGACGGAAGATGGTATGGTTTGGTATCAAAGTTATTGACCAGAACTACAGAAATAGTTCTAAATAAAAGCAGAATCTCGTCTTAGTCGAAGCCCGTTGACCAACGATGGTATTTATGTTCCGGCAACACAACTTTTGTACTTAGTTATTTTAATCCAAAACGAAAGGCTTTTATTTTGAAAGAATACGAGTATTGATGCCTTCCAGATGTGACCCACCGGCCTGCAACTGGGCGATGTCGAGAAGCATCACCGTGACAACGGCGACACGCCAGATCATCTGATGACACAAAGAATTAAAGGTTACATTGTTATTAAACATGATGTTTAGTGTATTTAATGTTACATACATTGTTATAAAACATATTCTTTTAGTGTATTAAACGTTACATTTACCATAATGCTAAGTTCATTAAAAGTGACATTTTTATCAAAAATGATGTTTAGTGTATTAAGTGTTACATTGTTATTAAACATGATGTTTAGTGTATTAAATGTTACATTGTTATTAATTGTGTATTATAATATTATGTTAAATTAGCTTAGCTTTCTAAGTGAATCAGCAATTATCACAATACAACAATTCATGAAGTTATGAATCACGTCTGTGTTTACCTTTTTGTTGTTGTTTACGGGCAGAGCGACAGGCCTGATGAATGAAGCGGAAACATTTAATTAGTGCATCGTTGTTGTCAAAACGTGATGTTGTTTGTTTACGTGAAGACCTCTGGAGCTGATGGACTTACAGAAAGCAGATGATGAAGCTGCAGTTGCTCCTGGTGGCCTGCAGGGGCGAGTAAAGGTTAGACAAACGTCATGCTCCTTTAAAAAGGTATACCTGCTTTTTAGAGATTTAGATTGCAGATATAGATTTTTGCAGATGTAGACTGTAAAACCTTTCTATTTATGTTTTTAATAACTGCTCTTTTATAAAATATGTTTTATGTCAAACAATCGGTATTCATCCAATATTTAACACACTATTATTAAACTTTTAATCTCAATTACCAACATGCAAAAAGTACAACGTATGAAGTTAAAAATTAGTTTTGTGTATTTTATTTCCTTAACATGATGAAGTTGCATCATTATTTTTCAAGTAGACATGCAGGATAATTTTTATGTGATACGATAAAAACACATATTACATATTAAAAAATACATTAAATATTGAAATACTTGACAAATGGAATCGCTTCACATACATACAATAATATATAAATATAATTTAGACAGTTAATATTTTATGATTAACTGGATTCCCATTCATGTATTATTACTTTAATTAATAATTACAAAATTAACAACATTTAACCATATTAGATGAGTGTATTGCTGCATTTACCTTGTCAGCCTCCTCCTGCAGTGACGCCGCCCGATGCCGACGCCGGCTTCTTAAACTGCTTCAGACTTATTGCCCCAATAAACCGGCTCGGCTCACAGGAGAACATCATCATTACATAAAGTATCTTACAGGACGTGTTTGGGGTTTGATGCCTTGCTCAAGGACAGAGGAAACCCAGATGGTGACCTTTGTGACGCAAAATGTGTCCTAATGGATTAACAGTGTTTAGATATTTGTCTTATTCATAATTTATATTTGTCTTATTCATACTTTATAATTGTCTTATTAATACTTTATATTTGTCTTACTCATACTTTATATTTGTCTTATTAAGACATTATAATTGTCTTCATAATTTATAATTGTCTTTTTCAAACTTTATATTTTTCTTATTCAAACTTCTTATTTGTCTAATTCATACTTTATATTTGTCTTATTCATACTTTATATTTGTCTTATTCAAACTTTGTAGACTCCTGACTTCGTCCTCGGCTGGCAAACACAGTAAAGAGCCCATTCATGCCGATCAGATAGCAGGATTCTTTATTGATCCCCCCCCCCCCCTCCCCCCCTGTGAATGCCTTCTTTGATTTGGTTAGGAGTGCTCCATAAATACATTCCCTTGGCTGTAACGTCTCGTATCTGGAGTCCAAAGTGCTGCAGCGCTTCTTTTTGTCCATTGATGGCGAGATACTGCACGCTTTAGATAAGCCGGAACACGGCGGTCCGATCCCCGTGATACTGGGTCATTGATTAAGAAAAGGGCCCCGTTACGTAACGGCGATTGGCATCACGGAGAGGTCGAGACCTTGAGACAGAGAGTTATTATCAGCTCTTCTCGGTCTGAATAAGGACTCCTTAACCTCCTTCGGCCTTCAGCTGCTGCAGCCGGAGCCAAACTATTCACATGTCTTGTTTGTGCATTTATATAAATATATATATATACATTATATTGTGAACACAACAAGTCTTTCATGAGGGAAGAGTTAGAATAGTTAAAGTATTCAATGTCAACGGTGAATGTTGAACGGCTTCCATCAAGTTGCTGCTGCGGTATTTTGTCCAACAGGAAGTGAATGACAAGTCTATATATATATATATATATATATATATATATATATATATATATATATATATATATATATATATATATATATATGTATATATACTTTGTATAGAGTTATTATAATTTAACTTCAGAAGAACATCAAGAAGAATGTGCAAGGAATTGTATACATATGCTATGCATAAAAAAACCTTTCCAGGCTTATTAAATGAGTAAAAATCAGCAATGACAATTTGAAATATTGTGGAGTCATCCAAATTATTTTCATTATTTATTCACATTGCATTTATTTTATTATTTTTTCACTTTGCATTTATTTTATTATTTATTTACATTGCATTGTTAATATTATTTATTCACATTGCATTTTTTAAAGTTTATTTTCTTCCTATATTTGTTTAATTTTTTTATTTAATTTAATTTTTCATGCAACTGCATTTGTAACAGTATCTTTTGTGCAAATTACTGAAAACTCCACGTCTGTTTAAATGTCATTTATTGTTCTTTATTATATATTAAGTGTTCTTTAAAATTGGTTAATATGTTAAGTAATACAAATAATAGTAATATCATTATCACAAACTAATTGAATTTAAAGTGAAAGTCCAGCACTCAAATAAAGTAAAATTACACTAAAATGCTGCACAAATTCATTATTGTATCTATTATTTTTGGATGGATAAAATATAAAAATAATTATATAATATATATAATATTATAACAGTATATTATACTATATATAATATATAATAATATATTATTATAATATATAATATGATATTAATAAATAATATGATATATATATATGTGTGTACCTGCTTTAATGTTTGTGTACAATGACAACATATTAATTTTAATTGGGAAGGGAATTGAAATGGAAAAAAGAGATAAAGTGGCATATGATTTTATTATTTTTTAAATGTATTTTCAACATGTTGTTTTATTAACCAAAATACATGTTACATTTAAACCCAACATGTGGCATCATTATCTTTTTATTGTTATGCATCATTTCCATCTGTTCCCCCATCAGTCCTTCAAGGGCACGGCAGGGCGTCCGGTACTGGTTCACAGCGGTCCACCACGGCTCGGACCTCTCCGATCTGGACTCCATCATACGTCCCTGAGATGGACGTCCACTGGGTCTCCCCGTTGCGGTAGGTCCGGCTGAGGCGAGCGGTGTAAGGGATGTCGGCTTTGATCTTGCGCCCCTCCATGCGGACCCTGCAGAAGTGGTTCGGCGGGATGCTGAGCTCCACGGACACGGCGTGGCTCAGCGACTCCACCACGGTGGTTCCCCTGGAGAACTGCAGCGTCTTCTCGCCACTCAGCTCGATGCCCCCGGAGCCGACGAAGGGGATTTTCGCCGAGATGCTCCCGGCGATGCCCAGCATGGTGGCCCGGCCGATGCTCCAGGTGGTCTCCAGCTCCGAGGTCTTCGAGATGGTGACCGTCTTCAACACCGTCTGGCACTCGTTGTTGGTGACCCCCGAGATGCGCATGGTCTCCGGAGGGTACTGGAAGATGGCGACTTCGTCGATGGCGTACTTGACGTCGGAGATGTGCTGGCTGTAGGCGTCCCTGTTGATGGTCAGGACCTGGTACTTCTTGTACCAGTACTCGTCGCCTTCCCAGGGCAGGAAGAAGGCTTCAAACTGAGCGACCACCTTCCCGAGGCCGTACTTGTTCTTCCCCACGTAGATGCCGACACCCGGGCAGGTCCTGACTGAATACCGGGGCACTGAACCGTAGGAACCTTCCTTCCACTCTAGGAACTCAAAGTTGTCCTTGTTGGCCATGATCTCGAACTCAGGGGCGTAGAACTCGGCGGCCCCGTAGGGGTAGCGGCAGTAGGGGCCCAGGCTTGGGTTGTAGAAGCCGGCCTCGCAATGGTACTTGCAGACGTAGTCGGTGCGCTCGGTGTAACCGTTGTAGATGGCGACGGCGCCGTTGGGCAGGGAGCCGTTCCAGGTCAGCCACTCCAGGTTGACGTTCTCGCCGAAGACAAAGGAGGAAGGTAGATCCTGCTCGTCGAGGTCGACCGGAGTCAGAGTATCCCACGCCTCTGTGTCACCCATCGGCTCAGGCACCCGACCCTCCAGCTCGGGGTTTAGTAAGGCAACTGTGCAAAAGAGACAAACGGAAACTTTTAGGTCGGCAAAAGCACGGCGCTCTCCATCAAATATGCGGTCATGTGATTGGTTGAAAATGAGGGGGACATCTGATTAGCTACAAGTAGGTCTATGTTGGGGAAAAAGCGTATTTACGAATCGAGCGACGGCAGGGAGTCTCAAAAACCCACATACAATACCGGGGACAAAATATGAAATGTATACCTTTTCTGTGATGAGCGCTCTTCTTCACGATGTCCTGCAGACCGGCCGAGGCCAGACCCAGCAAGGCGGGAAGCAGCAACACTGACAGCTTCATCTGAGGATTAAAGAAATTACATAATGCTTTCTTTACTCCATATGTCAAATAATTTTGTCTCAACGTGTCTTCCATTTTCACCCGAGAAACAATATTTCACAGATTTAATATAATTTTTTATTTATTCTTGTAATCCTCAGTTCACTTTGCATTTCACCACAGATACTAATTTGTAATAGTTTAATATAGTATAGTAACAAATAATGAGAATATTTATGAAATAATAAATTATTATCGGATTAACCATCATTTTTCATTTTTTTATCATTAGATTGTAAAGTATTGTAAATATATTCCACATTCAAAAGACATTTTAATGAAACCCCAAGTCTTCACTTGACAGATTTTTACGAAACAAAATAAAAAATATAAAATGACGCAAGAACACAAATTTATTACTGGAGATTATTGCCAGTTTAATCATAATCCAGTCTGATTGACTGATGGTGAAAAGAGACTGAACAGCACTCACCCTTTCAGTCGCTCTGAGTCCACACCGCCAGTCCCTCCAGGTTTATATGTGCTGGTTTATGCTTCCTGGTTTATGGCTGAACCATAAAGCCGACTGTGCACCTTCACTGCCTGACATTGACCGATTAACAGAAACAGCTGTCGGAGTCTGTATGTTCCCTAATAACAACCTTTCTTCTCTGTTTGTTTGGCTATATCTTTTTCTGCAAACATTTAGGCTCCCGTTTCATTTTGTGCATGGATTATATTTTTGAGCCAATGAGATATTTGAAAGATCTGAATCTGTTCTATCAAAAGACAATTACTGTCCGAGTCTGTCCCCCATCAACTATTATTACAGACTGGATTTCATTATACAATGGTAATCTAGTAATGATGGTAATCTAGTAATAATGGAAATCTAGTTATAACGGTAATATAGAAATTATAGCAATCTAGCTATCACTCCTCTCTACCTCCATCTCCCTGATGGATGGTAGAGGTCTCCATCGTGGAATATGCCTACTACCAACTACTCATACACTCTGTTATATTCATTGAATGTGTTTCAACTCTAAATCTGTCCTTCTGTACACATGACATCTATTGCACCTGTCCATCCTGGAGAGTGATCCTCCTCTGTTGCTCTCCTGAAGGTTTCTTCCCTTTTTTCCCACTGAAGGGTTATTTGGGAGTTTTTCCTGATCCGATGTGAGGTTTTGGGGCAGGGATGTCTATGTGTACAGATTGTAAAGCACTCTAAGGAAAATGTGTAAATTGTGAGAATGGGCTATACAAATTGAACTGAATTGAATAGTAATAATGGTAATTTGGTAATGATGGTAATCTAGTAATAATGGCAATCTAGTAATAATGATAATCTAGTAATAATGGCAATCTAGTAATACTGGTAATCTAGTAATAATGACAATCTAGTAATCGGGATGTGTTTCCTTACACCCTGACAGTATATTAGGGTGTCTTCAGCATAACGGTGGATAATTTCTGAATTCATGGGGACATGTTTCTGTTGAAGGCAACAGAACTTTGGAAAATGATGTCACTGAAGGTTTAGAGGGGGTAATATGGATACTACTGCAAGCCCTAACACATGCCAACCTTGTGACCTCACACATAGGGAGGATTTGGAAAGGTCCTTGGAGGGTCTTCTTTATGAAATTTTACTTTCAGAGACTCTTTTTGCAGTATGTGGGTGACTTTAGAAAAGTGAATTAATTAAAAAGTAAATGTGCTTTAGCATTTCCATGTTAATTAAGCAATAAGGTACGAAAGGCAATAGTTTATCGTCAATAACGTACTGATCAGTGTGTTGTTAGGCCTGATGTGTAGCGGCTAACAGTAACACGTTATTGACGATACAGTACTGTCTTTTATAATATGGTTGCCTGCAACATTATAAATAGTAAGTAAATAGTAAGCTCCACAAATTAGTTGTAGCCACGTTGTGTATTGCATTTCAGTAGCCGAAAGAAAATAGACCCAGTATCACAGCTTCGGAACATCACGTTTGTTAGCCTAGCTATGTCTCATTCATTCACAAGTTAACATTAACATAACAAAAATTACAATGGCACACTTTCAATAAAGTAATTTAAACATTAGGTCTAAATATTCTAAATCAATCATAAATACTTTGTAGGCACTCAATATACCAACGTGAGGTGAATAAACGTTAGCTAAATAGCAGTTTGAACTCAATAAACTAAAGTTCCGAGTGACTTGAGACTCGATGGACTAAAATTAGGCTGTTGATAACCTTTATCATGTAGATTTGGATATCCTTATTAGTCATTCCCCCCAAAATATCCAATATTACACATAATGTTGATGCTTGAAATGAGAATTAACGGTCACGTAAAATCTATCTGTTATCGTTATTTTGAATGTGCAGTGATATGGAACGCTCAGATAGATGTCAACAGGTGTACACTACATTCTGTGACTCACTCTCGACCAATCAGAATGCTTGAGTTGCAAAACTTATGCGGATAGTTGAGGTTTCGGCATTGAAGGATACAACTCACAGATATCACCTTAAAACTTACATGAAGAGTTATTTACAGGTACAGGTTTTATGAAAATATATGTTCATATTCTGCATGCAAATTAGGCATTGTCTTTTTTCATTATTATCTTGAAATTGGATAAAGGCAGCTTCAAAATGATTGTTTCAATTTGTTGACATATTAGCCACAGATACTAGTACTATCAACAGCCACACAATTACACAACAATCCTCCATGTTTTTAATCATAAAATGTTCATAATGTACCTTCAGAAAAAAGATAATAATGACCATCTAAACGTTTATATTATGTGTTTTCTTTCCACTGATAAGAAGACCAAAATGAGAAAAACAATTATGATTTTTCCTTTTATTGTCTTGCTTTAACCAGATGAAGTGGATGGAAATAACATCTGGAGTAGTTAATTATCTATTAATTACAGCCATTGTG
The DNA here is from genome assembly GCA_036178185.1 of Liparis tanakae. Classification (NCBI taxonomy): domain Eukaryota; kingdom Metazoa; phylum Chordata; class Actinopteri; order Perciformes; family Liparidae; genus Liparis; species Liparis tanakae. The sequence goes on from CM070094.1 coordinate 13,503,369, forward strand.
TTTTCTGCTGATCTCACCACCCGTCATATGATAAGATTCAGGATTATTAACGCGAAGAAAATAAAAATACGGTGATAAGACGTATTAATCCTTCAAGCTGTCATCCAGTGTTGATGACCTTCAGGGTTCCAGACAACAACTAATAAACTTTGAGGAATCAAAAATCTTCTCACGCAACGATAATAAAGATTTATTATGACCTTGCTCATGCTTTGCACAGTGTGTATATACATATATGTCAACGTTACCACTAGTAAGATGTAGTATTGAGGTACATTATATATGTATGTATGTGTATATGTATGTATATACTATATGTATATATATATATATATATATATATATATATATATATATATATATATATGCCAACATTACCAGTAGTAAGATGTGTTATTGAGGTTATTTAGGTACATTATATAGTATTTGTAAGTATTTCTACATTCAAATTGAAGTCTTTGGATAAACTTTGGTTATGTAACTTAATATATTACTTTTCCGACTATATCTGGATTAATCACAGACTTGCACTTTGGTAGCACTATAATGGCTCTTATTATGGTACTTTTGTAGTTTGACTATGATGAGGAAATGTTACTTTCTGTATTCTTGTTGTTCTTAGTTTGTACTCTAGGTTGAAATGCACTTATTGTAAGTCGCTTTGGATAAAAGCGTCTGCTAAATGACATGTAATGTAATGTAATGTAATATATTATGTTTCAGCATTATCAAACTGCTGTGTGGTCAGCAACTGGTGATCCTTCACTGCCCCCTGTTGGATAGCTTAGATATTACCCAGAATTTTACAAGACATTTGAAGATTTTTTATAATAACCCAACTGTTCAGCTTTGAGGCCACATGACCTCTTGAGACTGAGCCTTGAGACAATGGCGCTTCATTATATAGAGAGATAAGACTGGTCTGACATGTATGAACTATAACTATAACACAGGAATGTACAAAGTGTCTTTTAAAAATGAAAATCTAATAAATTATAAAGAATCGAAAAACAGGCCTAAGACCCCAGAGGGTTGATTCAATTTAGGATGCTACACGAAAGTCACTCACACACACACACACACACACACACACACACACGCACACACACACACGTGTCTATTTATGCATGTATATGTAGCAGCTCTTGCGCCTTTACCCGTCGGGTTTCCCCCAAAAGCACGAAGAATCAGCCATGACCAAAGAGGTTCCGTTTGACAACATATTTTATTTTGTTCCACACAACACAGAGCAGACCACCACACTGCACCTCTGCTCACTCTCCTCTCCACCCTCAACTGTGAGCTCTTATGAGGGTGACCTCGGCTGCTGACTGATTGCCTATCACCAGCAGTCAAGGCCAAATTGGAGATTTTTATATCTTTTTCATGGCTTTAGAAACAATAATATTAATTATGACGCAGGCTAGACACTAATATTCAGTACTCTTCATAAAATTCATATAAATAAAATAAAAGATAGATATTAACCTTCTACCCCGATGTGTATCAGTCAAAGTCAAAGTCCAGACCAAGTGAGAGTGCATGTTTTTGATCCAGTGGTTATGTAAGCCTGGACTTGTTGGACTGCTTTCTAAATCTGACGGTGAGTCTTTCTAATACATTTGATTTCAATATGTTCAGTATTTATTATGCCACTTACAACTGTAACGGAGTCAGAAATACACTTTGTCATTTCTTATTTTCAATGTATTATATTTAATTTGTATTCATTATTCAACGATACTGTTGAGTGTTTGTGAATTTTATTTTAATTATTTATTTTTATTTAGCGTTATTTCTAAAAATCAGTTTCCTGCGGCAATTGAGGTTCATCCCTTTTGCACTTCCTGCTCCTTAGTCCCGTCTTTCCCTCACAATGATTCTATATTGCTGAGGGTGAGTTGAGTGAAAAATTCTGTTGCACTATTTTGGTTGTATTCTTTAAAAATGTAAACGTTTATGTTTCACGCGGTAATGGTCGCTAATACGATCACGGTGTCCAGCTGTTGTGAGTCATTTAGACGGTCAAAGTATACGGTTTGTGAATAAATGCCGGAAAAAACATCATCTGAGTCGATTTCTCCATGACCTTTTCACATCTGTTACACAACCACTCGCCAAATTAAAAAGTTTAATTCCACACTTAAAATGTGTTCTCATATTCACGAATGTACGAGATACAGATTATCAAAGTCTTGTTTTTCTGTCTGTGTTACCTTCATAAAAGTCACTTTTTAAATCTTGCTGTAAACAAATGATGTTTCGACCACAAAGGATATTTTCTTGTGGGTTTAATGTCCTTTGTTTCATCTGCAGATGAAGCTGTCTGTGTTGCTGCTGCTGGCTCTGTGCACTGACTCAGGTAAACTGAACAAGCATCACTAAAGCTTCGTTCACACCAAAAGCGTTGCAAATTATTCACGCGAGTAGATTAGAGATTAGATCAAAGTCAACATACGGATGCGAGTCGTTGCAACAGAGGCACATTTTCGTCCGCTATTGACGCGAATTGCATGTGACTAATATTCGCCTCAAGTTGAAATATTTACTACTGTGGCGAGAAAAATTCGCCAGACGCAGTGTTGTGAAAGCCAATCAGCAATGAGCTACTCCGCCATTGGTGAATCTAACTGCTGCTCTAGTGGAGCTGGAAGAGACTTTTAGACATAGAGGTGAAAGTCACTGAGCTGTGTGAGCCTGGGTGATGTCATGTATACATATATATATATATTAATGTTATGAACCCAAACACGAGAGCGTTACATGTCAGACGTTAGTGGGATGTCCTCAATAAGTATAAAGCAGAACTAGTGGTTAGTTCTTCATGGTGGATGAAGGAAATGATAACTGTCCAATGGAGTAAAGCCACAGAGATAAGCCCCCCCCCCCCCCCTTCAAGGCGAGAGTAAAGCGAAAAGCCACAAACGGTCAAGAGAGTAAACTCACACAAGCTTTTGGTGTGAACGCGGCTTTAGAATCTTTACTTTCTGAATGGCCTCATTTATGTAACTTTCTTTCCTGCTTGTACACAGTCCTCTTGCTGGACCCAGGTCTGGGGGGCAGGGTTCCTAATATCACCGCTAACAGATCTACAAATCAAATCCTTCCAACTCCCGTGGAGATTAAGAACTCGCTTGACCAGTATTCATTGGACTCGCTCGACATCAATCAAACCAACCTGGAGTGGCAGGTCTTCAACCGCTCCGCCCCCAACGGAGCGATCTCAATCTTCAACAAATATGTCGGACGCATCGAATACGTTTGCCAGTTCTGGTGCAACGCCGGCTTCTACAGCCCCAACGTAGACCCTTACTGCCACTACTCCCTTGGAGGGAAAGAGTACACTAGCTTTTTATGGCCATTTGAGATCCTCGTGAACAAGGATAACTTTGAGTTCACGGAATGGAAGGACGGCTCATACGGTTCAGTGCCTCTGAACTCCATCATGACCTGCTCCAAAGAAGTGTACGTTGGGATGAACGAGTACGGTCTTGGAAAGGTGGATGTCAACGATAAGGTGTTCTACCTTCCCTGGGAAGGCTCTGAGTACTGGTACAGGTACTACCAGGTCCTGACCTTAAACAAAGATATAAACAGTGAGCACCTGTCTGAAGTCCAGTATAAGACTGATGGGGTTAAACCCATAGAGTATCCTCCAGAGACCATGCGCAAGTCAGCCATCACCAACTACCAGTGTCAGACGGTGACGGGGACAGCGACCCTCTCAAAGACATACCAAGTGGAACAAAGGTGGGACACCAGCTTTTCTATCACAATGGGCATCGACACCAGCATCACCGCCGGAATACCCATAATTGGTTCCGCGGGAATCGGGTTTAGCGAGGAGACGACCTTCGAGTTCACCAAGGGGACCACTTATATCGAGTCCACCACCCACAGTGTTTCTGTCGAGTGCAAAGTCCCACCAAACATGTCCTGTGGCGTCAGTATGGTGGGGTTTAAGTACGGGGCAGAAATCCCTTACACCGCACGCCTCAGCCGCACCTACAGCAACGAGAAGACCACATGGACGTCCATCTCTGGCACGTATAAAGGTGTCCAGATGGGAAAAATCCTAGTTGTGATGGATCGCTGTGAACCTGTACCTGATCCCACGCCCTGTCCCTGAAAGAGTGATGGAAGGAAATACATCTGATTTATACCTGATAAATTGCATGTTGGATACCCAAAACAATGTATCTGTCATGGGCTGGGCTGGGTTCGTTCCCACTAATTGACCGGTGCAGCTGCAAGCCAAGAAACATTTGTATCTAATTGATAATGTAAAATAAATTAACGTGCAAACTTAATATCCCATCAAGTAGGAGGCATCGTCACATTTAATCAGAAGATCGGTGGTTTGATCCCCAGCTCCTTCGCATTGGTGAAGAGTCCTCAGGCGAGATACCGAAGGCTGTGCAAGTTTCCTTGAATGTACATTAGTTTATCTTTGTTAAATAAATTCAAAATGTCGATGGGATTATCCAGAATAAGGCTTAAGAGATGAATAAATACCAATACAATTATTTGAAAGTCTTGTAAGTAGCAAACTGGACTGGAAGACAAAGATACCTGGATTCCTTTCATAGTCAGGAAGACTCTTCACTCATTTTCATTCATTGACTCTATGTATTAGTCTAAATGGCCAAAGACTTTGCACTTTTCTAATGTTATGTATGTCTGATATATTATTGTTAAATTCTCTCCTGCTTGAACTACTGTAGCATTTTGTAGCAGATTTATAGCCCTTTGTAGCAGTTTTGGAGCATTTTGTTGCATTTTAAGATGCACATACAGAGAATTAACTGTCTACATACCTGACTGCATATATTTGCAGTCCAAACTGTATTTGGTATTTTAGTTACAGACAGAAACTAAACATAAATAACTGAGATGAACTTAAATGGTTATCGTACATCATGGTTTTTAATTCAACATTATTCCCTGCCAAACAATCTAAACAGTTCTGTCCACATAAAAATACAAAACAATTAGTATTCATTGATTCATTACTAATTGATTAGGAAAGAAATGAATAATACAACATGTGAAACACTGAGAAGAATAGAGTATTGCCGTCACAATGCCAACAAGAGTTCTTATCGTACTTCTTATCAAGGAACTTAGTACGTCATATCAACAGTAACCAGAAAACACAACACACATGGTACCTTGAAGGCAGATATGTAGTGACGTCACCAATTATCAATCACACAACACTTTGTAAATCATTGTGCACACATTTTATCCTCTATTACCAGAGAGACCAACAGATCGATTAACAGATCGACTACCAGAGCGAAAACAAGAGCGACAAGAGCCGCCACAATAGCGATCACAAGAATGACTACTAGAGCGACTACAAGAGCGACTACCAGAGCCACCACCAGAGTCACCACCAGAGTCACCACCAGAGCGACCACACGAGCAACCACAAGAGCGCTTACCAGAGCAACTACCAGAGCGACTAATAGAGTGACTAATAGAGCGACTATCAGCCAGAAAGTCTGTCCAAAAAAAAAATTGTAGGAAAAAAACAAGCCTAAAATGCATATCAATGACTTTTCAACAACAGACGCATGAAAGAAAGTTAGTATATCTTTTCATCATGGCTGGTTTACCTGTTTAAGATGTAAACGGTGGCTCAGTGGTTAGCACTGTCGCCTCACAGCAAGAAGACCCTGGGTTCGAATCCCAGTTGTCCCTGTCGTCACAGGTCCTTTCTGTGTGGAGTTTGCATGTTCTCCTCGTGTTTGCGTGGGTTTTACTCCAGGTACTCCGGTTTCCCCCACCATCATAAAGACACGCACCGCAGCCTCACCCCGGTTCGTATGGATGTGAATGAAAGTTGGTGGTGTTCGGAGGGGCCGTAGGCGCTGATTGGCTGCCAGTCTGCCCCAGTAGCTTACCACCACCAGGATGCATGTGTGTGTGTGAATGCCTACTGGACTCTGTAAAGCGACTTTGAGTGTCTAGAAAAGTGCTATATTAAAAAAAAATGTTGATTATTATTATAAGGTGATATGGAAATAAGAGTACAAGTAGTCAAGAATGTGAATTGGGTCCTGATGGTTTGTGATTTTATAAAAAGCTCAACACTGAACCGCCTTACCGACTCCTGGCAGGACACGGCTCGGCATCGGGAACGAGTCTACATCGCTCCACCAGTGCCATAACATCTCGATTATCGACGCCGTGACATGTCCCGGTGACGTACGTCGAAGAGGTCTTCCCGTTTCTGTACCGGCGACTCAGGCGTGCAGTGAAAGAGATATCGGCCTTGTACTTATGCATCACCATTTGGACATTGCAGTAATGATTTGGTGGGACCATGACTTGCAAAGGGATAGAGAAGGATAAATCCTCTTTCTTAGTTTGTCCTCCTGAGAATGTGAAGGACACATCAGTGCTGACCTCAATTTCTCCAGAAATTATGTTTGGGATTCCCCCTTTGAAGGTCTTGGTGATTCCAACCCTGATGGAACCGCTGATGTCCCACCGGCTCTCTCTCCCAGACATGATTGATAGAGTTGGCGTCTTCATGACTGGAGTGCACTCATTGTTGATGACTTTAGTGTTAAACAAGGCGTCTGGGGGATACTTAAACACACTTGTACCGGTGTTGTATTTGATGTCAGAGATTTCCTCGCTGATTACATCTCTGTCAAAGGTTAGGACCATGTAGGACTTGTAGTAATACTCCGAACCTTTCCAGGGAAGGAAGAACGCCTTGTGCTTAGTATGGACCTTCCCAAGACCGTACTTATTCTTTCCGACATATACGTCCTTGTGGGAACACGTTTTGACTGAGTGTCCGGGCACCGACCCACCAGAGCCGTCCTTCCACTCCAGTAACTCAAAGTGGTCTCTGTTCACCAAGACCTCAAACTGGGAGGCTGCGTACTCTTTGTTACCATAGGGGTAGTTGCAGTAACTACCCTGGCTGGGGTTGTAGAAACCGGCTTCGCACTCGTACTTGCAGATGTAGTCCACGCGGTCCGCGTAGTTGTTTTGAATGGAAACGACTCCGTCGGGTAGAGAGCCGTCCCACATCACCCACTTCAGGTTTTGACTACCGTCAAACAAAATGGAAGCTTCAGCCTGTCTCCTCCTTCGTCTCGACATACGAGAAGATGGACGAAATCGATGAGTTACCATCGTTGTGTTGGAGGTGATGTAAGGCGTCCTGTCCCAAGGCGGCAGTTCCTGTATGGAGACTGGGTATAAAAAAGAGAGGGACTAGGGCACATGAGCAGTGTGTTAAGTGTCATCGGTCAGCTGTATACAAAGCATTACTATTAAAATGTTATATATTGATCACAATCAATTATTAACGTTGGAGAGTTCATTGTCTTTTGGTTATTGTTTGACACATTATGACACTTTTGTGATTAAAAGAGTGACAGCAGTAGATGTGGCGGACTAACATTCAATCTGAACGCTGATTGGACAAGACTCGACTCGTCCCATCAAAGATGTTTTATTGCGGAGAGCACCACTTCACATTTTCTTCGCTTCTCGCTGCAATCTCAACGGCCGCGGGCCAGGTGAAAACAATAATAAATCGGAACGCGTCTCTGGTATTGTTCAGGGGGCCGGACCAAATGTGGAGGCGGGCCGTCATCGTAGAGCTAAAAAAAAAGTTAAGCAGGCTTTCCCAGTCTAGATTTTTGCGATAAGTAATACACATGTATACTTTTGTTCTTGATGAAGAAACTTCAAAGAAATACCATTTTTGAACTGTGAGTTCTCCTGAAGAGTGGCTACAGACAGAGCTGGCAGGACCAGCAGCAACAACACCGACAGCTTCATCTGGAGACCAAATAGAAGCCAAAACTATTAATACATATGTATTTATTACACCATTATATCCTTTAGTAATAACCATGCAGTATATTATCAGCTATTTCCCAGACACTTTCGTGCAGTAATGTAAAGTTTTCTGTTTGCATAGTTGTGATTTGCTTCTTGTTTTTGCTAGCCTGTGATGTGAACTGAAATGTTGGTACTGAGATATTTCCTGTTGGCTATCTCCCATTCCTTCACATGCCAATAAGGTTTCTGGGGGCAACTACCCTGGTTGTATATAGGTCTATGTTTCATGTTAAAGCTGTGTTCTCTCTCCTGACCACCAGGGGGTGACTCCACTGGTTGTAAAGAAGTATATGAATCATGTGTTAAAGCTGCATTTTCTCTCCTGACAACGAGGGGACGACTCCTCTGGTTGTATAGAAGTCTATGCTTCATGTTTTAAAGCTGCATTTTTTTTCCTGACTACCAGGGGTAACTCTGGTTGTATAGAAGTCTATGTTTCATGTGTTAAAGCTGCATTCTCTCTCCTGACCACCAGGACTGAGTCCTCTGGTTGCATAGAAGTCAATGCTTCATGTGTTCAAGCTGCAAGTGTCTGAACATGTACACAGGCCCGTTGTGGTTCCTGCACTCTACACGCCCATATTTACGCCCTTGCCATTTTTAGACTGTGTCAAACTTTTGAGACCTGTTGCTTTTGAGTCGCTTCTCAATAGGAGAAACTCCACATGACTTATGAGAACACATTAAAAACGTACAATGTGATATGCTCTATGCAGCTTTTAGCGTTACAGACTAAATAGTTTAGTGATAATAAGATCTTTCAGAAATCAAGCTGTTTGAGCGTCGATGATTTCACTCAGTTTCTGCCTGAACTGTTACGATGTGTCTGTAGTCGTATCTAAAGTCCATGTTTACTTACTTGTTCCAATAACGTCAGGCCAAGTGGTTAAATTCCGACCGGCAGCGGATCGACTTCAACCGGGCTGAAGAATCTGAGAATGATGACCTGCTTCTGAGAGGTTTCCTCTGTTAGGACTCGCCCACCTCATGATTCCTGCAGCCTGATTCGATCAGATACGTGAGGTTGCGTTTAGGTCTTCATGTCGGATCACGTAGGATCAGCTCATCTCAAACTTCTGCTTTCCTCAGGCGTGTATGAGCATATTTAGCATTACTTTTCAATTGTATGATGTCACGATCCACGTTTTCTATTCATATTCGGACTAAATAATTCATGGATGAAAAAATATTAGATAGTTGAAAAGTTAAAACATCCAGTTAACATTGTTTTCTTTAATTTCTTACAGTAAGAAAATCTGTAAAGTTACCTAATGGCATGAAGCAGCTTGTATTAGTTGGCTCGTTGTCATCAGGACCATTACACCTACCGCCAACAGGGGGCAGCAACACACTGAAATGCTCCACGAGAGCGTTTGGACTAAAGGTTGGATTCAGTCTTTTCACTTAATAAATCCTCTATAAATGATTGTATGTATATATATATATATATATATATATATATATATATATATATACATATATATAGAAATACATATATAAATATAAAATATATATATTTATATTTGTATATTCATTTTATAAATATATATATAAAAATATATTTAAATATGTTGTATTTTGCATCGGGCACATTTTCAAACTGTAAAAAAGTATCAATGAATGATTCAATTACAGTGTTTTTATCTAATTCTGAAGCCTTTAATTTAAATAGAATCATTAGAGATAAAATACAACAACATAAAATCACATAACAAATTAGTCATTTCAGCCATTTTAAGGTTATTGCGCAACATACTGGTCTTTTCAATGTAATAAAAGTATCATGTGTCGGCCATGTTGGAGGTTAACAGGACACTGAGATGGTTTCACTCTGCAGCTCTCAATGGCACTTAACCACAAATTAATAAAACATACACTCCCGTCTTTCTCTCTTTCCATCTATCTATATCTGCCCATCTCTTTGTGACACACACACACAGCTCACTCTACCAGCCTCTTCCTACTTCTCCATCTCAGTTTCATATTATACTTTCTTACGCATTAATGCAGCAGGACTATTGACCCAGAAACATGAGATATAGTAAAACAATGTGCTGAATACATACAGGACATGTAGCTGTAGTGGATAATTTTCACAGCATGGTCCGAGTACATTTACTGCAGTAAACATACTTCTAGAAATCAGTCAATGATCATTTCAGCTGAGAGAGCTTTTCTGATTCGGTGGTGGATGGATGGATAGGTAATACCTAGGTAGGTAGGTAGGTAGGTAGGTAGGTAGGTAGGTAGGTAGGTAGGTAGGTAGGTAGGTAGGTAGGTAGGTAGGTAGGTAGGTAGGTAGGTAGGTAGGTAGTTGGGAAGGTGGATGGAATGGATAAGTGGGTAGGTAGGTAGGTAGGTAGGTAGTTGGGAAGGTGGATGGATAGGTGGGTAGGTAGGTAGGTAGTTAGGTGGATGGTTGGGAAGGTGGATGGAATGGATAGGTGGGTAGGTAGGTAGGTAGGTAGATGGTTGGGATGGTGGATGGAATGGATAGGTGGGTAGATAGGCTGGTGGATGGTTGGGAAGGTGGATGGAATGGATAGGTGGGTAGGTAGCTAGGTAGGTAGGTATGTAGGTAGGTAGGTGGATGGATAGATGCATATGAAGGTGGTTGGATGGAATGGATAGGCGGGTAGCTAGGTAGGTAGGTGGATGAATTGATAGTCGGGAAGGTGGATGGACGGAATGGATGTGTGGGTATGTAGCTATTGTTAATATTCATCTGATTTAGGGACCGTAATGTCTAGGTTCCGGCAAAACATCAGAAGAGACCGCAGGGTGAGGCAGATACTACTGACTCACTGAAGGGGTGCTAGTGATCCAACGGGGACTTGTTGCTGCTTCTTCTACACTGAGGCACCAGGCGAGTCGAGTCCGTTTGTTTTTGTATTTTGCTGCCAGACTGACAACATGGAAGAGGATTATATATCTAAGCTTAAAAATGTCTCAAAAGTGGACTTTCAGTCAAAAGTGGACATGATTAACACAGGTAGACCAACGCCGGAGCTAAAAGGTTTGCTTCAAACTTGTTCTTACCTTTAGTATCTGTAATATGTACCGTGTGCGTGTGTGCGCGTGTGTGTTGTGTGAAGAATGCTGCTGAGACATGAAATAACCAGTACCAATTGAATAAGCCCCTTTTGGATTTATATATTTGTAAATCTGACACTAAAGGAGTCAGTGCCTAATCAACCATGAACCTCACCGCACATCACTGGACCAGAGAGAGAGATATTGTGTCTGCAGCTCAAGGCTAGCTGCACGTCTAAAAGTATTCAACATTCACACTTGCTATCAGTATTTACACATACCAAGAGGGGGCGCACGGCCCACAGACAGCCCCCACCCATGGGTAGGAGTGAATTCTCATGAGAGACTAGAGCCAAGAAGAGGTCAGGGGGTGGGATATGTACCTGTGATAGGATCTGTGTATTAATGATTGAACCGTAAATTGGGGCACAGTGTGTTTTGGGTCTCGACTTGCATGTTGAGGAGAGCTCCCCGTGTGATTGCAATTGCTGGTGAGCGTTTGTAATTTGATTTTGATCAGTGAATAAACGTCTCCCTAAGGAGAGACCTACAGCAGACTGTGGATTGTATTATTGTAGAAGCTCTTCCAGGCTTCCAATTCTGAATTACGTTACACTAGGTAGGTAGGTAGGTAGGTAGGTAGGTAGGTAGGTAGGTAGGTAGGTAGGTAGGTAGGTAGGTAGGTAGGTGTATGGGTGGATAGGTAGGTGGATGGGTAGGTGGATGAATGGATAGGTAGTTGGATGGATGGGTGAATTGGTTGATGGATGGGTAGCTGGATGGGTAGGTGGATGGATGGGTGGATGGATGTCCGGCCTGCTCTCAGGGAGACGGCGTTCGGGCCATGCAGCTCATTAAAAGAAGCTTGACTACCGGGCCGTAGACGTTTTAATGAGCTACCGACGGTAACAAGGAGCTTTGTGTCCGTGACTCACGGGACTGACTCAGCCTTTGTACCATGACCTCACTGTTGACCTCACTGTAGACCGCTCTGTACATCTTTCTATAGATTCTTCCTCTTCAAGCAACACCACACATTGAATCCTCTTCTGTAGGAGCGTGACGTTCCCTGCATTGAGTTGTGGACCGCGTCGCGCCCGGCAGTCGGCTTCTCGTTGTCGTATCGGAGGAGCCGAGCTGCCCTGTTCGCCATGAAAAATGCATGCACATTATCTTGGAGGCATTTGCATCGCAGAGCCTCATCTCACGGCAGCCTGACGCCATCGGTCTCTCGGTGCGGCTGGACAGTCACAAGCAGGTTACACTACGCAAACCAGCGAGTCCATCAGGGGCCATTAGTCCTGTCCACGAGATGGAAAGATGCACCTTTCCTTCTTTCTGTTGGTTCCACACACACACTCACACTGTATAGAATTATATGATTCATGTGTTGAAGGTTCTCTCTCCTGACCGCCAGGAAGTGACTCCTCTGGTTGTATAGAAGTCTAATGACTCTACTTCTCTCTTGATCTATTCCCTCAGTAAACATTGTAAACCTGAGTTTATGTCTCAATCTCTAGTTTCAAGCCTTCTTCTATACAGCATGATGTCATCATTTAGTACATTATGGTCATTAAGAGTCAAACAGACCATAAAGCAGGGGATTTTTTAAGGGGCGGTGCTACAAGGTGATTAACAGGTTTCTACAACAATGTAATTTTGTGTATTTTGGAGCATTAAACCTTGCGACGGCTTCACTTCTGAACTCACCGCATGCAGACACCGAGGTCGCCAGTTTGATTCTCAGAGTGAGTTGAACCCTGAAAGATTTCATTTTCATAAGCTCTTCAAGATGGTGATTTTTAGACATGCTAACGGTATGGATTTCTATCAATGGTCCCAAGAGGATGAACACCAATTGCTTTTGATTGCATCAACATCAACATCCACTTGGATGTCTCCAATAACTCTCATATGAGGAGTTTGAAAAGTGATGTCACCATTAATGTCCTTTATTTCTTTCCTTCACCTGGACCTCGTCTGCATATCTTAACGGTGACATAGCACCTTCATTTATTCACAGAAGACTCTTTCCAACATGGTGGGGCTGGTTGGGGGGATGGGGTCAGGTGCTCTTCGCTCCAATAAAAGCCTCTTTCAACAGAGATGCTCTCGCTTCAGTGGAGATGAGCCAGAGGATTCTTTGAAAAAGCCTTTTTTTCTGAAAGTAGTCGCAGCATCGGAGAGGACGAAACCATCAAATAGAGATCTTTGTGATTCATTATTAATAATAAGGATGGGGTGGGGGGGTATATATGTTGTTCTGGCCTGAATGATGTCATGTTTCCGTGATTACTGACATCCCCATGAAGCTCTAGCCGTGGATCACTGACACTGAGATCTTCTGTGTGACAAGTGTTCGAGAAACATATATTTTAATATGCAAATGAGGCAGTCTCTCTTTATATGTGATTATTTTCACACGTGGTCAGAACATAAATGTGAATTTTGGATGAAGCCGGGTTCAGAACTCTTGTTCCTTGTTGTTGACTCATTGGAGTCAAAGGTGACTTCATTCTCTCCATGTTTTTATTATTGATGTCTAAAAATAAGGCTCAGAGTCCTTCAACTAAGAAGTGGAACAGGAGACACCTGAAGTCGGCTCTGACGTCCAGCTTCCTGGTACCAACTCCAGACTTCGCTGCAGGACAGAAGTCCTGCTGCTCTCTCGAACGAGAACCATCACAACTAGAAGTAAAATAAACCAGAACCATCTAGACTAGAAGTAGATGGCACCAGAACCATCACGACTAGAAGTTAAGGGGACCTAGAATCTCTGCTTTCTCCCCGGAGTCCTTTTGACTTCACGTCTCATAGGGTCATCTGGTTTTGGGACAGGGATGTCTATGTGTACAGATTGTAAAGCGGTCCGAGACAAAGTTTGTAATTTTTGAAAATGGGCTATACAAATACAGTTTTTTTCGATTGCTAAACGACAGTGGGCACAACTGGAGTCACATGTGCAAAACTCTAACTACAGTCTGCTTAGCAGCGGTTCATGTGGACCAAACTCTAGTTTGTTTTTCATTGCTTGAACAGTTTTCAAAACTCTACACACTCATCCCATGACTTTAACCACAACCTGCACAACACCGTGGATGTACAGCACTTTGTTCACATGCTAACACACTGCTGTCAAAACTGTGAACCACACGTTCAAAACGGAATAGATTTCAACATTGTGCCTTTCAAACACTGATGATTGCAATTTCAGCTGAAAGGCTAAGCAGGTGTCTTGTTTTAGACTTGTTAGTGAACACACACATACATATATATTACAGTATATATATATTACAGTATATATATATGTAGAGCTCAGAAAGACTCATTTTGGAAATGGAACAAGGAAGACGGGTTCGTGGAGGGAGGAGGGAGGCAGGGAGAGAGCGGATGTGTGGAGGAAGACAAAGAGCTGTTATCTCAGATGAGGAGTCCAGAGGACAGTGAGGGATGGATACGGCATCCAGAAGGTTCTTCCCCAGGTCCATGGCAAGAGAGAACATTAGATGTGATGTTGCTGAAAACATGTGGCCTCATGCTAGAGAGAGGCAGGATTAGCCCCTCAATTATTTGTTCGATTTACAGTATGTACTTTTAGTTTCTACCTTTTCTCATTACTGTAATCCCGTAAATTACTACAGACTATTGAAGCAAACTGCTAATTTTAATATAATTGTAATTCAGGAAGTGGAGCTTTGATTCAGGAAGTGGAGCTTTGATTCAGGAAATGGAACTGTGATTCAGGAAGCAGAGCCCTGATTCAGGAAGTGGAGCTTTGATTCAGGAAGTGGAGCCGTGATTCAGGAAGTGGAGCTGTGATTCAGGAAGTAGAGCTGTGATTCAGGAAGTGGAGCTGTGATTCAGGAAGTGGAGCTGTGATTCAGGAAGTTGAGCCGTGTTTCAGGAAGTGAAGCCGTGATTCAGGAAGTGGAACTGTGATTCAGGAAGTTGAGCCGTGATTCAGGAAGTGGAGCCATGATTCAGGAAGTGGAGCTGTGATTCAGGAAGTTGAGCCGTGATTCAGGAAGTGGAGCTGTGAAAGCCAGAAGTTGAAAAGTCATTATCTAAAAAATGTTTTAATGAGGAAGTCATGCTTCCTGCCGTCATTGGAGGAGGAGGACACATGTAGTGTTATCCGAATATTCATTTATCATTTAAAGAATATGAAGCCCAGCATAGAATATATAAATCCATTTAAGCACCGGACCTCCAGAATTACACTTTTCAAATGTTCAGAATATTTGTCAAACTTTTACTTGATTGATATTTGCTTTACCAAAAATATGACACAGGATAATAAGAAATGCTCATGAAAACATGACGTCTAGTAGAAAGAATATGAATAGAAACTTCTTTTATCTGCTCTTCGTCCACTGAAGTTTGTTTCACACTCGTTTCACCTCCTCCAGAACACAACTCTCTTCTTCTCTCCGAATCTCATCAAAGTTCTGGAGTTGTGAGCTTTCAGCTCGCATGAGGACGAGGGGAAGAAACTCTTATTAATATTCCAGCTGCTGTCGGTACGACAGAGGAATCTCAGCCCTCATTTAAATTATTTACCTGGTAAAATCTTTTCTTCCTCTTTGAACTCCTCTTCAGGAGCTTCAGGTTTCATCTCCAGAGGAAACAGAAGAGGCTGAAACACCAAAAGATGTAATCACATTTCTCACGTTAAAGTTTATTTCCAGGATCACAGACTTCATCTCAGTCTTTCACCAAGAAATATTT